>CALSBV010012130.1:1240005-1254174 GCA_943590825.1 Bovichtus diacanthus
GGGGGGGGGGGGGGGGGGGGGGGGGGGGGGGGGGGGGGGGGGGGGGCAGGGCCTCTTGCTGCGCAGGCAGCTGCTTCACATCTGGAACTTAATATAAACATCATGGCCAATAAAATCATTCCATTTCCTTAATTACTATTCCTGTCATTTCCGCACTAAATGAAAAGTTATTAATTCGGGGCCAACACAAACATGCTTCTTCAATACGAGGAGCTACTCCTGAAGCGTCGCCACCCTGACTACACGCCGCTGTCACTGGACTGGAACCACAAGCTCCTGCCCCGCTCTGCCAGCGCGTGTTTGTGTGAACGTGTAAACGTGAGTGTGCGTATGTATGAGGAACAGAGGCCAAGGCGTCGCAGACATGAATGGAACACAAGATGGCTTCTTGTTTTCCATCCAAATGTTCCCACTGGTGCCAGTATAATCATGACAGACACAACCCATCCTCTTCCTCATGCCCTCCCCTCCGCACTCATGCTCTTGTTCTTTTGCTGCTTCTCTGTGTGTTCAACACATGCCCCGCCACCTTTTTCTCCACCCCATTTATACTACTCTTCCCCAACATTCATTCTCTCCCTTGTTTTTTCCCCCCTGACATGCGTCCCAATGCGATATAGTCCATGTTAAATAGCAGACCTGTTAACGTAACATATAGGATGATGATATTAAGACATATTAAAAGAGCATCCCTCTGTAATGTGGCAAACATATTTACTGCGGCTATACATGTTCTAAGTGAGAAATTGCAATCTCTCACAGGGTCATATGTCCTCCAGCTAATTTTCAGCTGAAACATTCCGCACAGCCCATCATTACTACCCGTCCCTTGTAGTCAAAATGCATCCCATTGATTTGCTGCTGCTGCTGTTAAACATATCCAAAGGGCATGTATGAATAGAGGGAACATTTAGCTATTTGGACGAGAGTCCTTGTAAAATGCCTGACACCAAAAGCATATTTGCGTCAACACAAATGTCAGTGTATGTGTGTCCTTATAGATCTTGTTTCACCAAGTAAAATCTTACCCCCTAGGCAAAATAATGCTAATACCACGTAGATTGTGAAGTATGTGATTTGACACGGTATCTGCTTTGATTCCAACTGAAGCCCTTCACAGGCCAAGAGAGGAAGAGGATGGTGAGCGACACATATACTTACACAAAAGACGCATGTATGCACTCAAATACCACCAGTTTTGTAGTCAATGCTTTTGCTCCACCACACACAATTAAAGTCCCAATTAAAGGCCATTATGGGTTTTCCACTAGCAGCAACCGCAGGGAGAGCAGCTCCATGGCCGTACATTGCGGGCACACAGATGTCTCCTGTGTTGTCATCCAAAGGAACTCAGACTGATCCACAAACTTTATGGTCATAATTACTGATCAAAATTAAAGTGCAACAACAATATAAACTCAGAGGATGCAATAAAAAAAATTAAAGTTTGAGCGATTCCGGTAAAACAGGCCAAGTGGGACTATCTGAGGGAAGTGTTTGTGAGATGTTCATCCTGAGGTATAGTATACAGAGTATACTGAAGTGAAGCAGCCACTTTCTCCTACAGTCCATTCAACTCCTATTTACCACAAGAGGGAGGCATTTCCCTAATGTTTTACCAGAAATTACAGTCCTATTAAATCTGAGTGAGAATATTAAATAAAAAGTCCACATTTTCATCTTTATTCTTACTTATGTAATTGTGTCTCTGTATCCCACAGCCACAATCACCAATATATGTGAGTTCTCACCACAGGCGAAAGCACTGGGCTCCTTATTTGCTATGATGCATCCCTTCACCACCACACCCACACACAAGTTCAACCCGAGTGTCTCGCCTTGAGTGGGGCCCAAAAGTGTCATGGGTTTCCGCTTCTGAGTTCCCATCCTCTTACCCAGTGACCTTAATGAAAGAGTAAAGTTCTCACTTGGCCAAACAATACGCTGTTGTAGAGGGCTGTGATAAGAGGTGGCCAGTCAACAGCCTCTGGACATGCAGCTGTGTAGGCGAACAGTCTTCCCTATCTGTCCCCGGCCTGACACGCAAAATCAGTTGGTAGATCAAATAACCTCACACAGAAACACACGTGTCAAAATGCATGTGGTGGCGCACAGTCTCACACACACACACGCACACACAGAAAGTGAATCCCATTCCCACCCAATTTTGTTCTCTGAGAACTAACAATCTGTTTAGTGCACAAAACTGCTGTGGCTGCTTTCATCTCGAGTTCAAGGCGATGGATCTAATTCCAAATCTGATGATGAACAAACCAGTGCCAAATATCTAAAACAACTGTCAACAACAACACTACTGTTAAACTGCTGAGTGATAAATGAGCTCTTTCTTTGTAGTCAAGATGGTTTATTCTCTGAACTCTGTTAAAGGGGGCTTTTATAGTCATGAACAAACTCAACTTATTTTGTGAAGCAGAAAATTTAAGTCATTTTTTCAAGGAGGGGAATATTTTCCCCTGGGAATAGCAAGTAGAATTAGCAATACGAGAAAATGTCATACTTGATACAGATAGTTCATTGAAAAAAAGTTCACCACAAGCTCCATTTAGTAGCTGTTCTGGAATTTCAAATCATTCATGAAGATTACTGTGTATATATCATATATAAAGAGCTCTGAAAAAATGTAAATGACAACTGAGAAAATTCTATGAGTATGATGAAGATCACATTGAAAGCTCCAGAACAGTTACTTAATAGACCCTGTCTGAATATTTTTGATACGTACACCGTAACACTGGTTCACGGCTCTCGTACCTAACAATCCAGGTGTTTTAAGAAACAAATGTTATTTGGTTAAAAAAAGTCAGGTGTACATAGCTAGAGCACCGAGGTCACATCTGCAGCAGCTACATTCAACCGAAATCATTCAGATCTGTGCAGTGTTTTCATGTAGAGATCAACTTTGGTAAACACTACACACATCACAATCATACATAGGATAATATAGCACGATAATGATTATTAATAGATGTGTAATCCAAACAAGAATTTTGACTTGGCAAGCGTTATTGGCACATTAAGGATTGTTCACTCAAACAAAAACCATGTCCAGATTTTGCTGAAAGGTTCAAATGTATTTCCTCTTTCCTCCTTTCAATCACTGATTGCAAGAACTAACAACTATCAGGGGAATTTCAAAGAAATTAATTCATTTATATAAATAAGAAAATGCAAAAGGAAGTAAATATTTCTATTAGGGTTTTTATTCTGAAAATACTTTGCCAGGGTTTTTTTATACTTTAAACAAAGAAGATACTCAACAGTGACGTCTGGTGGGCAGGTGAGGAATGGCATGTTTTAGACAACAGGAGAGGTGAGGGTGAGTGTGCAAAGGAAGTGATGAATCAGAACAAGAAGCAGAAGGGGAAAGAGAGGAGGATGGAGCCATGGCATGCAACCAAACCGCGACAACCGAATACAATTAATGACAAAAGCATTTGCTGGTGTTAGGCCGAAAAAAAGCTTTTTTTTTTTTTCTTCAAAGTGTAAAAATTTCCAGTGTGGTATTGGCACTATTTGGTCCATCAAATTAAAATGGGTCTGTGGGTGACTCGCAGTCATTAAAACCAGACGCACACGTGGGAGCACTGAACAGGACAGGGAAAACAGTGACGGATATTCCAGAGTCAATGAACTGTCTCAGCCAGACAATCTGCAGTGATGTAGGGTTATGTGTGTGAATGAATGAGGTGTTTTCCCTAATGTGGGCTATAATCTGACCCTCTTGGGAGGGAGGAGCAGGCGGAGGCAGTGCTGTGGAAAATGTTCAGCGTAAATTCAGACTGGAGGGCCATTTCTAAATCTTCTACATGCAGGAGAACTGAATTGAAATTGACAAAGAAGAAACAAAAAACACAGGAATGTAGAGAAAGAGAAAAAAAAGGAATATTTGCAAAAATGGAGGGATGAAAAGGAAAGAAAAAGAGAGCATTAGGCAGAACAACGTTGAGCCATGTGTAAACAGAGTATATAGAAACCAGATATGGCCAATCCTAAAGGTAATATACAGAGAGAATGCGTTTAGCAGAGTCCATTAAAGCCAAAAGCCTCTGAGGGAACGCTTTGAGCCAGACACAGGACTCTGATGGAGGTAGCCAAGACACTCTAACTCCAGGTTAGCCTCTCACTCTGAGTAATGGACCAGGGTGTTTTCAGACTCCCATGGCCCCTGGCGAGCCCCCATGATGAGGTTAGAGAGGCAGCAGGCAGCCCTGCAGCAGAGAGACAGAACGAGCTGTGCCCGTCTCCTGTTGCTGTTGAATGTAATTTCGGATCGTATTGCAGCGGAAGCACAACTGACAGAGGAGGAATCTATCGAATTCAGCTCAGACATCACAATAATATTGAGTCTTGTTTATAAACACACATTCAGGATGCTTCGGGAGTATCATTCGTTTGAAAGCCCCAGTGCTGAGCGTGGAGCCTCAGTGTCCTGAGAGCAAACCCTAAAAGAGGTGTTTGAAATGGGGCCATTTGATACGGCTGCTGAAAAATTGTATTGGGCTAATAAAAACAACAAGTTAGGTATTAGACATTTCTACTGTAGCATGTCAATACGATTTTAATAGTTACATATTGGTTATTTGATTGAAACTAGAATTATATTCATTATTTTATCCCATTAGACATTGGTGTGAAATTGTCACAATATGAATTCTTGAGATATGGACAAAAACTTATTTTGTCAAGTCACAGTGACCACCACATTTGAATCAGTTCCTCCTTGAGTCCAAGTGGATGTTTGGGCCAAATTTAAAGAAATGGACTCCAGGCGTCCCTGAGATATAGCATTCAGGAGAATAGGACTGACGGACAATCCTAAATCATAAGGCTACTGGCATTTTCCGTCTTTTGATTCTTCATTCACCATTGAGGCATGAGAGAAAACAACGTTTTCTTCAAAGATTCAAGGTAACACCGGGTGAGTAATTGATATACAAAGAGTCAATTGGTGGGAGGATCATTCCTTTAAGGGATTACCAAAGATATTATAATTCATCCTGAGGGGAGCATGAAATGTGTGTACCATTTCATAGCAATCCATCACCAAAGTCATTAGATTTCATCCCAATAAAAATCAGGCAATCCATCTAACAGTTCAAGAGATATTTCAGTCTGGACCAAAGTGATCCGATCCACTGACATTGCCATCAGCAGACCCATGCCGCTAGTTTTGCTAACAATTTTATCAATTAGCCTTCACCTGACAAACAAGACAAATCCTCCCTTTCCTTTCTTGTCATTCATTGCATCCCCATGTCTTTTCCTCTGTGGTTAACCGGTTCTTGGCTCGTTCTTCCAGTGCGACGCCATCTCTATTATAATGCCATCATCCCTGCCTGCCAAGCCGTAGAGAATGATGTCACTTCCACCCTTGGTCATGGTGGTTTGGGTTTGGCCACTGGTGCATGTGACAATTTGTGCCCTACTAGGAAGCCCTGAGGCTTCCAAGTTGGCAACCAGCCATGACATCCACACCCTCACCCAGTTTCACAGCAAGACAAGAATGTTTTAATTCACTAGATAGCTTTTGACTATGCCCTTATTTCTACTTGTGCTCACTTTAATACTTCCATGTTAAATATCCAACCCCCCCTCTCTTTTTTCCCCGTCACGCTGTACATGGTCTCCACTCCTGTCATTTACCCCGTGGCTTTGTAGTCGTGTTGCGAGGCGGAAAGGAGCAGGGCAGGGCCAGGCACAGGCCCAGCGGTGGCTGATGTATGGCTTCTGGAGAGGAAACACAGCACAGGCGATGAGAGAATGTGGAAATGTACGTATGGCACGATGCCCGCTGGGCCCGGCCCACTCTGCACTGTGTTTAGAGGCAGCCTTTCTTCTCGTGCCAGGTGGGCGGGGGATGAAAGAGGGCACTGGGAGGCTGGTGGGTGGACACAGACCTGGGATCAAACAGCAGAGAGGCAGTGGAGGGTGGTGGTGGTGGGGGTTAGTGAGTGTGATGAGAGGTCAATTGACTGGACAGTTTTAATTCATATGTGATTAATTACTGCACAAATCGTCCGTGCGTTTTCTTGAGCTATTTCTCCCCCCTCAAGTTAGTGCTTATTGCTTAGCCGACTATGCTTTAGAAATATTACTGAGGCCATTAATGACCTAGTTATTAAAATGTTAGATGCTGTGTTTCATTTCCTTTTCTGATACGACGCAAAATGACACACAACATTCAACTAAAAATAGATCCTGCACTACTCATCCTGTAGTCAAAAGGCTCAGTAAAAGCTTTGAAAAACACTTGTTAATGTGAGGTACAGGTATGTATAGTTTCAGTTATGTTTTAAATTGCCACCCCATGTATATTTGATGAAATGTACCACTTTTCCACCATAACCAACGTCTGTAATTTGCCAGTCAACAGCGTCACTGTCAAAACTCCGATTCTGCATACTGTATTTGAGGTTGGGAATTTCACATACATACTTGCAATGTGACTAAGAGCGGGGGAAGATGCATTTGTTGTCCCTGTAGTGTCTCATTATCCCAGCCCATTCAGCTCAGGCGTGTGGGTTCTCGGCGGGGAACCCCAGCCCAGAAGTGGCAACGAGGATGGGACAAACCAACCGCCACTCACAGGCTCCGGCCGGATTGGGGAAGGAAGAAGATGACAGTCGTCATTTAGAGGTTTTGGTCTGATTGCTTCTACTCGTGGGGGACTTAACTGCGGTCCCTTTTACACCCACGCCTAAGGACACAGAGAGGGAGATGAGGTGTAAAAATACAAAAGTAAGAAATACAGCCATAAAGAATGAAGCTGTGCAAAACAAGGTCACGCATAAAGAAAATATTTATGAGTTCAGTCTATAATAAAATTGACATATGTACATTATATTGTGGGAATGGGTGACAGTGACTGGGTAGTCATTATGGTGGGGAAGAATTCAACTTTTTTACATACTCAACTAATAAAAATAAATCAATTCAAATATACCAACATTTTGTTTTATTACACTTGAGTTCAAAGATGAAGCAGTAATACAAGTTTAGCCTGATGGTTTTATAACATTCAAACTTTAAGCTATAATCAATATTTTTAGATCATCAATGGATAACATTACAATATGAACAGTATGTTCATAATGATGAACTTATAGATAACTAAAAGGCCACTCAGAGAGCGCAGATCTTCACCAAGGCCATCTCGCAATGTTAACGAAAGTGAAAAATCATTTGTGTATCCCTACCTGCCCAGCTGGTGAGCATAGAGGAGCATTTAGCTAAAAAGCAAGATATATTCGGATAAGACCAAAAACAGCTTAAAGGAGAGTGAC
This sequence comes from Bovichtus diacanthus, assembly GCA_943590825.1. Taxonomy (NCBI): domain Eukaryota; kingdom Metazoa; phylum Chordata; class Actinopteri; order Perciformes; family Bovichtidae; genus Bovichtus; species Bovichtus diacanthus. The sequence continues at coordinate 1,247,310 of CALSBV010012130.1, forward strand.
GATTGTACATTCATCAAGTGGCTAGAAACACGACTCCAAATGAATCCTACTGTTGCTCCGTTTATTCTGGATGTATAAAAAGGGAACCGTTTGCTAACAACACATGAACTTAAAAGGTAATATTATCCCTATGCTGGGTTCACGGATTGTTAATGTGGCCCCCAGGTGGCAAAAAATGTGCACATTCCAAAAACAAATAACGCAAAAGTGTTTTTGGGTGGGAACTACATGCACGACAGAAATGTCAGTGTCTGTCAGCGATCGAAGCCAGATGTTGTTTAGGGTATTTCTGACTATACGTCTGAAATTCAACCATGTTTGAAAGCCGACCATATTTCATAGAGAAATCCATGGTTTAGAATACATAATCAATGTCATTTTTGTCTTACTCTGCTATGTATTCCTATACCCTCCACGCCTGCTTGCCCACCCCCTCGTTTACAGTTGAATGCAAACCTTTTATTGGCTCAGCCGTTCCTGTTCTGAAGCCGTGGGGCCTTGCCAGTCCTCGTGGTTACTATAAAAACTAATCATTTCAATTTCCTTGTATCTTATTTCATTCATTTACTTTAATCAAAGTCAATGGGAGGCGCCAATGTTTCCCCATGAGTGGCGTCTACTAAAGAGAGTAGAAATTTAGAGGGGGCCGTTTTCAGCTGGCACTGGGGCAGAGACATCCATACTACTGTATTTAATGACTGCGCTGGAGTTCAAGCGATTAGAGCTCATCTTGGAAGAGCTGCATGCCCTTTTGATCTTTGAATCCTGCAAATGAAGTCAAGGGGAGAGACAGAGACGAATCACCTGCGGTTTTTGGAAATCATTTAGAACGGACTGGCTTTCCGAACTGATAGGGGGTGAAAAAGGTTTGATCTTTGCTGGATGTACAGCTTCGGATTCCCTATCTCTCTTTCTTTCTGCGAGTGTGGGGCGGGTAAAAAAAAAAAAGGAAAGCGAGAGTGGCTTGGGTTTCCCAGAAGACAGGAATTCTTTCAAACTGAAAATAAATGCAACACTTAAACAATGTAAGCATGAGGCCAGCAGCATGTGGATGACTGTGATGGCTGAACTGCCTGGCACTGTGGCAGTCTTGGGCCAGTGAAGAATTATGGCCTTCGTCTGCTCCATTAATTAACAGCCATTCAGACAGGAAACCAGAGCCAGCACTCCAGTCCGCTTTCATGTCTCATCCCATTTCCCTGCAGAAACCTAATTTTTCATTATTTACTGTATCACTTCCAGACTGATGATCATCAATATTGTGTAAATGAAGGAGGGGGCGAAATCTTTTTGGAAAAGGTTTGAAGTGCATTTTGCTGTTGAAACATTGCCCTGTGGTATACGTGTTGTTAGTGAAACCCTCAATGGGCTGTCACAGCGTGACATTAAAAAGGCGACCTTGTACAGCCACACGTCCAGGCGTAACAATAATGAACCTCTGGGACTTTGAGAGCGGGGGGAAAGTGGACGCAAGTGTTTTATGATCTGGCAGCACCGCGGACAAAGCAAATAATCGGCAGACACAGAGGAGCAGGTAGTTTCACTTAACCTCTGCTCAGGGCTGAGCGCCAACTTAACTGAAAGCACATGGCTGCAGAGCACTTAGATAGAGGCAGAGAGACTGATTATTCCTATTAACTGACCCACCAATTAAAGATCTTTCACAGTGCTGAGGTGTAAGACAACATCCAACTTAATGACACTGTTATCCCACAGTAGCTGGCCCTGCTGGTATATACAAGCCTACTGTAGACGGTTACTCAAGTTACCCTGGCCACACAGCAAGTGGTAACACACAAGACTTGAGGAAGTCAAAACTCTGGTTGGTGCCTCGGTATACCTGCGTGGTCAAATGAAGGAGAGAGTATACATCTCGTGGACTGTGGTCTGCTGTTTACTGGATGTCTGTGGCCTGTGGCTTTGTGTCCTTCCATTAGTGTGTTTGGTGTTGTTCGAATGCCGACTGGCCCTACGGTAAATGCTCCTTATCGGTCGGCCACTCCTGAGGGCACTGCAGCCGCAGAAACCCCTGAGAGGGTGTAGGATGGATGAAGTGTATGCATCAGGGCAAGTGAGAGAAAGTGTCTGTGCAGAGATGAGTGTACATATATGTGTCCATGTATGATAACACTATGTGATGATATTGTGTATGAATGGGTCAGGCCCGGCTGCTCAGTGACCATCCATCTTGCAGGCCCAGGTTAACTTCTCCTCTGGCCAAGCGCCACTATCAGGTTCCCCCATGTGGTTCCACTTAGACCGCCATGGGCTCCAGCTACAGTCTGCAGACAGCCTCTTAGGCCACAGGGCGGGAGCGGTGAGGGGAAGGCCCCACTGACTGGACATGCAGCCGGCTTAATAAACCACATCATGGCACACACCTCATCGCTAGCAACTGGTCCTCATGGCCTCGTTGGTGCCTGACTGCCCCGAGGGAATGTGCCACTTCCCACCGATCATTACTTCTTTGCTTACTTGGGATGATAAGATAGGTCAGAGAAAGGCAATCTGGGTTTTATAATTTATTTTAGGATTAATGTATCAATTGAATGATAAAACTAGAGGGCAGAACTCTGCCAAGGCCGGTTTCATAAGTGAAAAATAAAGCGTGTCTCCACACCGTGATGGGGATCCGCTCCAACATTTAACGTGTTCTTCTTTGGCCCATGCTGCACCCTTTCACCAAGTTTCTTGAATATCAGGTAAGTAGTTTTTCCGTAATCCTGTTGACAATCCAGCAAAGGGAACTGAAGAAATATCCTCCTTGGCGGATGTAAAAAGATGATTTAGATGAAATAGTTCTATAACTTTAGACACAGCAGCCAAATAAAAATTCAGAGGAGTCATTTTGTTAGAGTTATAATTTATGAGACCAATGCACATTTGGTGGTGAAATTACAGCTTTCTTATGACACACCCTACTCTATATGTTCCCAGCTCTTTCTGCCTCAGCATAGAGTAAAAACCTGTCCTCCTGTCTCAGCGTCTCTCCAACCCTCATTGTCCCCCCTCCACCACTTACAGCCTATCACTGTATATTTTTATTGATGAGGCCTGACAGCACCCCCAATGCCAATATAGCTTGGGACATTTGATACATGCACCCCTCCCTTAAAAACAAAAAAAGAAAAGAAAAATGTACCTCGGTCTCCCTCTTTCCGTCCTGAGACTCCACTCCATAACAGCAGGTCCTAATTTCTCTTTCCAGTCATGGAATATGATAATTTTCTTATTTGCAAGAAATATCAATTGCTCAAGGCGGACACATAATCATTGGGGAGGAAAGGAGAAGCTACCTGTGTAATGTGCTTAACAGGCTAACCCATTTAGCCGCAGGCGCTGTTTGAAAATGAGAAAGTGCTGATGGTCAAAATCAATTTTCCCTGTGTCCAAATTACTCCCTGCCCGGCTTAGAATTTCACCTAAATGGCCAAACCTTAAAACACTGATACTAATTCTATCATATTAGAGCCTGGTCATATAGTTGAAGTTATTGCTAATGCTATTTTGCTGTATTTATTGATGTAGTGAGATGACTTGAAGGCCAGGGAGCAGAGAGTTCTGTTACTGCCTTTGTGTTTGTGTGTGTAGATGTGTATCAGTACAACTCAATGCATTCACTGTACATGCAGCCGTCAGGCTTTAACAATGTTTGTATAGGTTCACAAATATCATGTATCATGAGAGGAAAAACAATATAAAAATGTTCCTATTTATACAATGTTGAAAGCGTATTTAAATGTTCCAAAAACAACAGATAATCATCTTTTTATTTTCTTTGTTTCTTAGGAACTACTTAAAAATGTGTATATTTTAAAATGATAATGCCTTAAGAAATGTCTTGGCTTTATGTTCTAATTACAGTGAACATGAACAAGTAGGCCTCCAGCATGGACGATTGGTTAATTAAGTTACAGCTAGCAGCTGGTTAGCTTAGCTTAGCTTCAGGACTGGATACAGGGAAACAGCTAGCCTGGCTCTGTTTGAAGATAATAAAATCCAGCTACTACCACCTCTAACGCTCACTAATTAACACGTTACATCTCTTTTGTTTCATCCATACAACAAATAAATGTGTATGGGCAGAGCCAAGCTAGCTGTTTTCCTCCTGCTTCCAGTATTTATGCTAACCTAAACTAGGCTAATAGGCCCTTTTCACAGCCGCCATTTTGACATGTCATAGCAGGGTAAACACAGGTGTAATAGATCAAATTAATTATGGTCCCGTCATTAGTGTGTCACAGCCATTCCAGTGAGCCAGCATGCACAATACTAGGGCCCTGGCCCATCTAAATGGAATCATAATTAATGTTATTAATTACACATGTGTTTACCCTGCAATAAGATGTCAAAATCGCTGCTGTGAAAAGGACCTATTGTGTTCTATATTCATATTTAAAGTACAGATATAAGAACTGTATTGATCTTCTTGTCTAACACTCGGCGAGTAAGTGAATAAGCATATTTGCCAAAATGCTACAGTGAGGGAGACAAAGCGTTTCCCATTGTGGCTTCGATACTCTGGCACAGTCTTTCAACAGACATTATACAGCAGTCTGGTCTGTAGGCTATTCAAAACAGCTTCTGAAGACCTGCTTGTACAGACTGGCCTGTCATTGACGTTTCTGTGTATACAAATCAGTAATTTCCTTGTTTTTTAATAATGGTTATATAATGGCTTGAAAGGTGCTACAGCATTTAAAAACACTTTACTCACCAACATGGGTCACCCAATGGATCTCTGCCTCAGTTTTTCCAATTATGAATCCAGCATCCTGACATCTCTTTCCAGGAAAATATTTTTTGCCATTAACAGCTTCTTATGAACTCAATCAAACTGGCCTCTTTTATTTTTACGTAACTACTATATAATTACTGGACTTTTTCTTATAAAGAACTCAAATGGGAGGCCTTCACCAGCTGTGCCTAGTGGCCTTATACTCCATTTTCAATATTATAAATATAGAATGGTTCCAGGAAACCTCTTATAAATGACTAGTTACATAAAAACGGAACCTGGAAATTTCCTAAATTTGTCATGCACAGTGTGAGAGAAAGAGTAGTTGTTGTCAATATCATATATCTTAATATGCACACACACCACACTGGAATCACACTTTTTTGATTCCTGTAAGAGTAAAGGGTACAATAAGTCAGTAAAAACCTGAACACCAATTCTTTCTTCTCATTAATTTGTAGCATATTTAAAAATACATTTTTAAAGTGCCAGTAAAATGGCTTTGAGGGACTTGATTTTAACCACTGACAGTACAAAGAGGAAACGTATAAGGTTATGTTGAAATAACCTGAAAGACCTGCAATTTCCTTGTTATAAGGACTTGCTTGAAAGGAATTTGGACTTTGCGTGAGACCTGGCTGACTTGTCTTCCCCAAAAAGACTTAAAAACAGCTCTGGTCGGGACTATAGATCTGTGGATTCGGGGTCAGGTTGGCTTGTGGCCGTGGCCCGTCCACCTGGGCTAGCCACATCATAAACAACAGCTGTGTGTCAGGTCTGCTTCTGTATCAACATCACCACACTGGCCACTGGCTGGAGCCGCACATAGGTATTATATCCATGAGACTTCCTGCTGGAGGACAGCCCTCTAAACACCAAGGCCACTGTCCAGGAAGTCAGGTATCCCACTCTGAAACCAAGACATTAAAGGGGAACAACAGAGGAAAGAACTACTGACAAGGTGTCTCAATGTTTGACCTATTCTAGATTTTAAGATGGTTTCAATTTGCCACATCATAATAATTAATGGACAACAAGCCCATGTCTCCTCACACTTTGTCTCTGTGAGCGAATTCCCAGGGCTTGCGATAACATATCTGTAGCAGCTCTGATTTATCTGCTGGGCCCTGTCCACTGCTCAGAACCCAGATAAGCTTAATAACCTTTGTCAGCTCTTTAGGCGTGAAGAAGGTATATTGTAACCATTTGGGCAGAAACGGGCCGGCTTTCCCGATATTGACTCAAACACACTGAGGGAGAAGGAGGGGAGGCACGGAATAAAGTGACACTAATGGAACATTGATGACAAAACAAGGCGCGCACAGGGACCACTTTCTAGCGTTTTTAATTCTTAATGCTGTCGCCTCAGGTTTCAACATGTCCTGGGCCGAGGTTGCCTCTTGCACCCGGACGGATCTGGCACGAGGATTAGGATGTCTTTGCGAGGAAATGGTCACGTGATTTACTGTTGCTGGAGAGGCTCTACAGGTGCCAGAGCACGGGGAGGGACGGATAAGATGACCGAAAGCTTTTCTCTTTGGAACCACACTACGCTCCTCACCCCACACCGGAATCAGCTCTATCGTGACTGGGCTGAGGACCGGAGCGTCACCCAATACTTTGAAAACACACTTTGATGGCAATTAAATATTAATATGGGGAATCATAGCCTGAGAGCTGTATCCACATTACATGGAGCATGCAAATCGCTACAATCAGTGAGCCAACTGCAATAGCATCTGGAGAGCTGTATAAATAAGACTATGTATCTTTAATATCATTATTATGGACAAAACCAACTGTGGAGGGAAAAAATAATATAAAACTGGGAAACAATTGCTGTAATTATCATTATTTTGTTTTAATTTGCACGCAATCTTGCTGTGGTGTACTGCATGGTTTCTTTGACCTTGTGTAGGTGTACTACTGGATAACATTAACAATTAAACTTAAAAAGCTGATAATGGTATGACAAAAGGCGCTTTTTGTTTTACATTTTTGACCTAAATGTCAAATTTAAATATGTGGCCTACAAAGAGGAAGGGTGTGAAAATTCTCTTTTCTCTTCTCATCTCTAGTCCACACACACACACACACACACACACACACACACACACACACACACAC
>CALSBV010012130.1:1254184-1347664 GCA_943590825.1 Bovichtus diacanthus
ACACACACACACACACACACACACACACACACACACACACACACACAGTCATCTGCCTTTTCTCTTGGTTTCTCTCTCCATAATCAGGCCTGGTTTCCTCCCAATAGGAAAACATCCCTCTTTCCTTCTTGCCTGCGTCTGTCAGCGATTCTGTGTGGGCCTGGACTCAACTCAGCCCGTGGCCAAAAATATCCCCCCATGGCTCCTCTGAATGGGACAGGCCACATAGACCACAGGCACACAGCCCTAAAAATACAGAGAAGCTCAGCCACAGCTCCACTCGTTCATTCATTAGCACTGAACAGACTCAGGAGCTAACAGAGGGAAAGAAGCGCAGGGGCCCAGGAGACGGCTGTGCACACGGGATGATGTAACGTTGAAACCAACATTAGGTGTGGAAAAACAATGGCTGTCTAATAACTAGGAGACAAACTCAGATCTCACCCACGCCCAAGAAAAAGGCTCAGACTCTTTTGCCAGAAGAGCACAAAGTCAGATAAGTGGCAGATAAATGCCTTTAGACAAAAACTTCTTCTGGCTGCCATTGTATATCCAGCGTTGGTGGTGGCGTGGGAGAAATCCATTAGAAGTCATAAAGCTGTCACGCCAAAATGATTGATTGCCCTCTGGCTGGCTCTCGCAGATAACCATCGTCTCGTCACATAGTGCTACCCTTTATCTCGCCAATCTGCTAATATGGAGAGTGAGACATTAGGTGAGAAAGAGCGTGTTTAATTGCTGCAGTATTGTTTAATGAAGACAAGTTCTGTGTCTGCATTCCTCTCTGCCTGTTCACTCGGTACACTTCCCCACTGTGTGTGATGCCAACTTGAGTGTTGGGCGGCTGCTCGATGTGTGGGCACCGTTTCTTACACATTCCGTTCCTCTAACTTGCCAACAGACGGGACAGGCCCGGGCCAAATCACATGATGTATGTGTGTGTGTGTGTACAGCATGAGTGGAAGAGTCTATCTGTGTGAGTACACTTGCAAATATGAATATGTTTTCATGGAGACTGAGTTTATATAGATGTGTTCTGTGTTTGAGTGTTCGTCTGTGTGTGTAGCAGAGAAAGCATGCTGCATACTTGTGTTTTTTAAGTATGTGTAAGGGCGTGTGTGCATCTGAGTGTGTGTGTGCATGTGTAAACAGCTGGCAAGCCTGCCTGTGGTGCTGTGTAAACAGAAGTGAAGGTATTCTGGCTGAGGTTACGAGGTGGGTGGGGGGGTATGCCGGGGCTGAATGAGGCATTTAGTGCTGACAGTTAAAAATACCCCGAGTCGGACTAGTGGTGCTACAGCTAACGGCGAGCCGCTGGAACCAACCTACGCCGCTCGCCCCCCCCCCCCACACTCTTCACATCAACCGCCCATTTCAGGCCTGATCTGGGCCTAGCATTCTAAACCTGATGTAAGATAATGGTTAACCAGAGGTATGAGAGCAGGCCTGGGAGTCCTCCACACATGAAGACGTGTGGGCTCTTTATGGGCATGAACCAAGTCGTTTGATACTCATAAGTAAACAAGGCCTTATCGTGATGCTGCAATGATGCTGTGTCTTTCTACACTCAACAATATTAGAGGGAGTGGAAAGATTTATGGCTACGAAGGCAAAGTGTTGAAAAAACCTGAGCTCCATAAAACAGGTCACATGGAGCCCTGCAACGGACAAAATGCAGTTAAAGTTTATCAGACAGAAATTACTGTATACATCAATAAATAATACTGATACCTAAAATGGAGCAAAAATAAATAAGCTTAAAAAAGCTTTGTACCAGTTTTTAATAAAAGCTTATTTTTTCCTCCTTCACCACCAATCTGTTCATAATAAATAAAAAATGAGCCCACCTCCACAAGGAGGTTTGGTTTTTGGCTTGGTTTGTCTCTCTGTTTGTTTGTCTGTCTGTCAGCATGATTATGGAAAAACTACTGGCCCAATTTTCATGAAACTGGGTGGAAGAGTGTCGCCTGGGCCAAGGAAGAACCCATTCAATTTTAGAGCACATCCGAATCACAGGGCGGATACACAAATTATGATTCACTATCAATGTGCTGCATTCATGTGGAAATAATCTGAAAAAAGATTTCCTGACTGGGAAAGTTCACGTGAATGCCCCCTCAAGTCAGAACAAAAACTTGGAAATAGCTATCAACGTGTTGTTTAAATAAAACACGACACATCTTCTTTGTAGTGTCCATGTTGTTTCCACATTACAACTTAAAGCTCACAAACACACCGAAGTCGGAAGACAAGAAGACAAGCAGACAAGCAGAACGACCTCACAACAAAGGGAAATGGTATCATCCGAAGAGCACATGAATGCACCATTAGCCTTGGCAGAGTTCTGCGCTGCCATTCTAGTTTTGTTATTTTTTTGGTTTCTAGCACGCATCTATTTGCTACCCCCCCCCACCCTCACACACAAACAAAAAAACCAAAAATTTTAATTTTCCTAATGCTTATGTGATAATGACATGGGCGTGTCCATGTATGTCCAGGGCAGTAGTTGGTCTAGGCGTGGAAAAGGCTTTATATTTCTTTTAAGAATGTATACAGTATATATATTTTTTTTATTATATTCTTGACTTATTACTATATTCTGTTTGCATTATGTTTTGTTTTGTTTGTGGCAAATTTCAAAAGTTATAGTTATCTGGAGTTGGAGGAACATACAGTACTGTAAGTTCCCATTGGCTCTGCGTTGGCTGCTTATACATTGGGAATGAAACAACAACTTAATTTCCCTGATTCAATCTGGCCATTAAATCATTTTAGTCAGAGGCAAATGGAGACCTGTTTGCTGTTTATCAGGCTAAAAGGCTTCCTCTCGCTCATTTATTGATAGCATTACAGTAATATAGGTGTTTACGATAGGTGTGGGGCTTATTTAGAGTTAATAAAACATTCTCTTTCCTATGTAATGAAGGATGCTGTTTGACATAAGTGCTTTTTGTTTGTTCTGTTTGGTCTCAAGCGTGAGGAGAGGACCATTAACTTGAGACAAACATTTTTACCAGTGGTTTGTGAAAGCCTTCTCTGAAGTACGGGAGGAGAGGCACTGATGCATGGTTTCTCGTCCATCTTTGCTCAACTTCAAGCAGCAAGACAGTCAGCGTAATGACATTCTCAAAATAAAATCATAACTTTTAAAAGCTATGGGGACATGAAAATAAAAACAAAAGAAGTTTTCCATAAATGAATTTTCTAGTCAAGATGTTGAAATACAGTAGGTAGAGCTCTACTAGAAAAAAAAATGTCTTTGTTATTGGGGGAGGGGATATGGTTGACAAAATATAAAACAGAATGTGTGTTTTTGTGTTAAATTTGATAATGTTCCCCTTGGGTTTCCAGGAGCCCACGGATTGGGCTGAGTGCGGAGCGCACGACAGGGCTTCAAAAAGCAGCTATTTAAAAGTCTCAGTTAACAGGACCCTCCAAACAGCCAAACCGCTTCAAACGTCAGCCAAACAAGATCCACATTGTTCAATGGTATGCCCAAAGTGGCCATAACCCAAGCACGGGGCCATAAACAACTTCTAATTGGTTTAATTATCATATAATTTTAAAAATATGTTTTAATATAGGGTCTATCCTTTTATTTACCCAGAGCGAAGTGGAAATAAGACTAGGGCCCAGTAACAAATTCAATATGTTCATTATGTAAACACCTTAAAGAGCTGAGAGAGAGAGAGAGGGAAAGAGAGAACTAGTCAAGATTAAATAAAAGTGGAGATTTTGTGGTGAACATATGCAAAAAGACTTCAAACTAAATGTTTGGTGCTTTGCAAGATAACCCAAACATGCTGATGGATAGATAGAATAATGTCCAAAACCACTTCTGTCTTTGTTTTTACGAGAGAGCCGACAGATGATGTGCAGAGGAAACCGGCCGAGTGTTTCACAACAACCACTTCCTTCCTGGATGGAGGATCGAGCCGTAGAAAGAGATAAGAGAGGAGAAAAAGGTCAAAATCGTTGACGTTGATTCTCTTGTTCAGGAGAATCTTTCAACTCCTCCCTTCAAATCGCGAGCTGCAGAGGAGAGTAAATAAACCGCCTGCAGACCGCTGACCCCTGATCAATACTCTCACTTTGGACCTTAACTGTAGAGGCTTGACATGTAGAGGGAAGCGCGTGCCTCAAACACTGCCTCAGAAATGTGCGAGAACACACTGTACCACAATCACAACACACAGGATTGTTCAGCATCTTTACTTTAAATGCTGCCTTATTGGTAGTATGAGGTGGATGGCCATAAATCTCTGCTTGGCACACACCAACAATGAAAACATGCACATGAAATGGCAAAACCCAATCCTGGCCATGTCTATTCATGTCTAATGAATTGTGAGCTGTGGTTTCAATCAGAACACCTACTACAGAAATAGTACATGGATTTACCAAAGGCTGCGGCATGTTTTGTAATGAAGAGCTGCAGGGAAGTAAATTTCACTGTAGTATTATTTCTGCGCTAATTTTTATAAGAATTATAAAACCTATTGAATACGTGTTGATTTAAAAAATAAATAAAACATTTATGGCTTTCAGTTGTGCTTAACTTGACATACTGTATGTTTGACAGCATTTACTGTGCATTACATTAGTACATTATAATCTTTCCACTGGATTATACCAATGATATGCAGAATAAATTGTTCACTCTTTGGTTTTGGCTATAAAAGTTTCAAAAGCTACTGGAGGTTTTATGCATAATGGTTACCCTAGAATAAAATTCATTAATCATAATTTAGGTGCCCTGTGAACTTTTTGACAAATAGTGGTCCCATGGAGCAATGTTTTCAGGAGCAGGTCCCCTGTGTTTGTATCTCCACTAGCACAGACACATTGGCGATTCTATACACACTCCTTCCAGCGGCTTTATTGCTATTCAACTGACACAAACACATCAATGCGTGGGAACGAAGAATGTTGCCGGATGTAAACATGACAACTCCGTCTGCTCCAAAATGACGTTGCCATACATCTAAACTGCATTCTCAATAACGTTTTTTAAACATGTGGTTATCGTTGTAAATAGAAACAAAACAAAACTGCAAATTAAACGAGGTAAACATTGACTTGATTTCTCAAGGGACGCGAACAGCGGTCTCCTGGGCAAAAGTCCTGTGTTTATGTGACCCCTCCATCCACCCCGACCTCACTATCATTAGAAATTTATTTGTTATACGTAAAAAAACGTAATTGACAATGCATATTTGTTGCATGTGGAGGTCATTTTAAGGAGACAACGCTGACATTGCAAACATTTTATGAGGAGGGAAATGCATTTGATACATTTGTCAAAGGTTTGGTGAGTCAAAGCAGAACATGTAAGGCACCCTGAACATGTAACATCCATGAATATATAGAATTGAGCTATTTTGCATTTTATTGCTTCTCAATTTAAACTTTTCATTTGTAAAGACCAAATGGGCTATTTCTTTTTTCAAAAGTTACATATTCTCACTTTAAATGAAGCATACTTAATGTAAGTTATGGGGCATATTGTACCCTACATGACTGACACGAATGTGGACGAGTATTTGTTGCATCACTGTGTTACAGTACAGACACATAACAAGGATTGTTCAGAGACGCCATTGCTCCTCCTTTGAGACCAAATGTCACCATGCCAGATTTGTGGCCTCACAACAATTTTAGGCAGCGCCAGAATGAGGGATGAATTGCCTTGAGTCATCGGATTCCTATTAGGGAAAATGTTTGCGGAATGATTGGCAGTGATACCAGAACCACTTTTAAATGGTCAGATGAAGAGGGAAAAAGCGATTGAGGCATCAGGTCTGTTCCAAGACTAAATCTGACTGTCAACAATGTTAGCCTGTGATCTGGCCCACCAGAACGACACACGCTGCACGCCATACTTTTAGGAGGGAAAATAGAGTAATAGCAGGAACCTGATAGTGTTTAGATGGTCAATTCAACCATTCAGCACATTCAGAAATGTTCTGCTTAACTGCTGAGGAAGACCAGTGCTGCTCTCACTCTTGTGTTTTGCACGTGACTTGAGGATTAAGGCAGATTGTTTTGTTAAACCAGCAATTACAGTACAATGTTCTGTTTATGTGGGATAACTGGGAACTTATAGTCACACCATGAAAGCAACACAAATGCACGCACACACTGCAGCAGCTATATTTTGGAAGCCCTTGTTTTGTCTTGGGTGAGCTCCGAAACGTGCGTTTCATTTGCAGATTTGACCTCGGGATCACTTCATAATTTTCAAAACGAGTTCACTCCTCATTAGAAGTGAGAAAAGTCATGGAGCGACAGGGGGGGGGGGGGGGGGGGGGGGAGGGAGAAGCTAGAAATCAAGATAAATGGGACGTGAGTAATAGAGAGGGAGAAACAGCGAGAATGAAAGAGCGTTTCGGTTGATGTGAGCCAAATGACAGGCGTTGGGACACGAATGTGAAAACTTAATGGGCCTGGCCTCTGAAGTGGGCCTCCCCGGTAAAATGAAAAGCCTGTGGAGCTGGCTCCTGTGATGGATGAAGCGTTGTGCTCGCCGGGCCCTGACAGATTCTGGGAAAGCGCTTGAGCCGTCTCCTGTTCTGATAAAGAAATAAGAGGAGAGCCAGCGCTGCTCGTCTCGCTCCTGAGGTGACAGAGGAGCTTTAAAATGTGGTGGATTTCAGACTGCCATTATCTACAAAGCTGAATACCGATAATGCAATTTGATTTGCACCCTTCTTCTTTTTTTTGTGACAATTATAGGATCAATACTTTAGTGTGTGGAAATATAAACAGCCATAACTAGAAACATACAAGCCTGGCCTTGGTGGCAAATGTACCATCCTCCTAAGCCTCTGACCCATTGACAACACACACACACACACATACACACACACACACACACACATACACACACACACACACACACACACACACACACACACACACACACACACACACACACACACAGACCTGGGATAGAGCCCATATCTCCCTGTTCAAGAGATCTTCAGTCTGCTTTCTAATTAGTAAGATCTCCTCTTAGAGTGACATCACTGGAATCATGGCAGAGGCGATGTGGACCAGATGGTGAAGAGCTGGTGACGAGCACCTCCCATGTCTCTCTTCTCTTCACCTCTCATCCATTCGGTTTTATTTTGGTCCTTCGTTTATCTTATCTGTCAGCTCCTCCTCTGCTGTCGCCATTAAAATGTTTTCTTATTGCCTTTGGTTTCCAATACAATTGCCGTAGACTAAATCAATATGCATTCACTTCAATTCCCACATCTTTCACGGTGGCCATGACTGATCGTTCAGGATCAGTTGTCCTTTCATACAATAGATAGATTGATTTGGCCTCAAAAGATTGTTCTGATTTTAGTTAAGTGGCTTGTGGTGACTGACTCCTTCTGCAGACCTTTGACCTCTAATTAACACCCCTTCTGTCCTCCCCTTCCTCCTCCTCTATCATTTCCCAAAAGTGATCCAATACAGCCATGGCGTAAAGCGTTGCTGTCCTGGCGAAGGTCAAACCTCTTCAGCCCCTCACGCTCGCACATACAAACACATAGAGGCGAAGACACGCATTGATCCAAGGGGCTGGTGTTCATTTCAGATTCCTGTTAGGATCCATCCACCTCATTGATTTCACCATCTCCTCTGATTAGGCAATTGAAAAAACCAGCGTTCCGATGGGCCTGATAAGGAAGACTTACCCACACAGCGCCCAAGTACGATTGTTCCCCCTCTCCACTCAGCCTTTACATGAGTAATGTTGTTCTGTACCCGAGTACACTTGTGTTATCATCTATGTGACATTTGTTTATGTTGTTGTTACGGTGTAGAAAAGTGCACCAATCGCAAAATCCAAACCCCATACAATGAAGTCGACTTTCACATTATACCTACTATTGTTTATCTATTTGAGACAACACAACAACCAACAATCCCACTTTATCACCCTGCGTGGCCACATGCAGTTCAGAGAAGACCCGTGGTGTTGAGAAATTACTTTGAAACTCTACTCGCCGACTGCTACTCGTTTTGAAGGTTCTCCAAGTTCAGAGCAGAGGGATCGCCTCCACACGGCTCTTAAAACAGTGCAAACAACGGCAACAGTGCCGACAGAGCCAACAGTGTTACCCTGAGGGTGGCTGCTAGCTTCCGTGATGATGCCGTCGGTCGGGATGGCGTTGTCAGCGCTAACCGCCGCATGAGTACAGTGCAGAGCAACAACCATCAGCTAGCTACACACAGGACTCGCATGCACTCGCAGTTGGACTGGCTACGTAAACAAAGCTCAGAGAAACTCAGATTACAACACATACAGAGGGATCTTGACTTAATACATAGCAAATAGTTATTTGCTCCTTGGCCTAAAAGTAACACTTGGTTACTACTGTGGGCAATAAACTAGTTACCCAGAAATGCTAACGAGTGCAACTACTATCAATAGCACATTAGGTACACACTGTGTAGAGTGTTGCGCGGGGACCCCTCTTAGCTCACTGTCTGTCGCCAGATGCAGTGCATTCAAGAACAGATCAAAATAAGAGAGACCAGTGAGACCAGTGAGACCAGTGATCTACAGGAGATACATATTAGTATTTTGTTTCTCAACAACCCTTCGTCCGATCCACTTCACACTTTGCAGGTGTATTGGTCATGACCAAAGCAAGCGCAGTGTCAAGGCCGTTGGATGAGCAGTTCTCACGTAAAGGTCAGCCAATCGGTCCTCTCCGGACATGCGCATTTTGAACGGGCACTGCACTAGTGTGTTAAATGCAGAGTATCCCTAGTACTATAGACACCGCCTTGTGGAGAGAAAGTGGAGAAATCGAAAGCTCGACAGGTCTGCAGTGCCCAGTTACATTTGCTCGGATATGAATAGAGAGTTGCTGTTTGGGGGAGGGATTTAGAAAATGGTAAATTAGTAATAGACTTTAAAACAAAGAAGGAGCAACAACAATGCTTGTATGCCTACACTGACTCAAAACAAAGGGTTTGTGGTACTGTATATACAAAGCACTGGAATATGTTACTGCTCAAGGATTTCCGACCTGGAGGACAGAGTGCAGACACAAGGCCTGTCTGTGCCCACGACACGGATCACATGCAACAACCTGGAACTGCTTCTAAACACACAGCCCAGACCACAGAAGTGGATCCAGTCAAAGCAACAGAGGAAAATTGTCCAGGCATTCTTCTCTGTCTGTGTCAACAATGACACACCTCTGCTCCAGCTTGTCCCCTCCCTCACTCCTGCTTTCTTTAAAGCACTGACAGAGGAAAAACAGGCCTGTGTCCCACTGTAAAGGCTCTTTTATTCATTGAGCTTCACTGTTTTGTGCAGTCGTTAATCCCACCCTTGCTTGGGCTCTGTCTGTCGCTCTTTCTCTCTCTCAGTTCCCTCTTGCTTTCTCTCTTCAGAGGGATAAAGCAGCAGTTGAAGAAGTAGCCCACCCTAGGGGTTGAAAGCTTGTATCCCATCCAACCCTGAAAGCTGTTTTCACTCAAAACATTGTCAGCGTGCCCAAACATGTCAGAGGAAGTTATTTGTAACAAGAGGGATAGGGAACTATCCTTTGGATCTGTCATCAGGCTCTGGACGGGAGGCTCGCCGCTCGCTGGCCGCACACCTCCGCCGGCCAATCAGAAGGCAGGAAAGAAAAATAAATAGGTGCCTCTGTCCCTGAATGGACAGCTCACACCCGTGGTTTCATCATCGTCCTGGCGTGTCGGGTGCAATGGCAACAGTGTTTGTACTTGCTATTTTTCCTCTGCTGTTACTTTGCTCTCATCTTTCCCATTGGTGACCACTTTTAGCACAGTACATGAAATGTCATTTAGGAAGTTGGAGTGGGAAAAAATATTTTAAACAAAATCACAGTGAGTTACCTAATCGTCAAAATAAAGCAAAAGTACGGTTATTTTGGAAACCTCATATATTGTTAGAATTGTCTCATTAGAACTTTACGTGACCTATGACATTGCATGGCAGTAGTCTTTATGGCTTTAACTCTTTTTTTTTATTGACATTATTTTGCACAAATCCAGCTTCCAAGAATGGGTTTTAGTGGAAGCTATGTTTATTTAAGGTGCATTTAAAAGCTTCCATAAAGTTCTCACAAATTAGCTATAAAACAAAAGAATGGTATAAATTGAGGCTGTAGAGGCCAATACATATCCTGACTTTTAGTCATAGAACCCTGGATCACAAGAGATATTATGCAAATTACATATTCAAGGTTAGTTTTCAAACTTTGGAAAGTAAAGACATTAAAAACAGTTTTTTACAGGCTAAGTATTACTCCTCATGACGACTAAACTGAACTAAATGTGTAAAATTGGTGGCGTGTCCCTTTAACTAGTATCAAAATGTTACTGTATTCTCCATAACAGACGGCAGCAGCTGACAAACAGATGCAAATCAGTGTGATCAAGAGATCACAACAGAATATTGAAATGAATTATTATATTTACTCCAAATGTATACAGAAGCTGAGCATTTTACTCTGTACTGTTCATGATGGAGCAACATCCGTGGCATGAGTCACTGCAGTGCGTCCAACCAGCTCTCTGGGCGTAAAAACAAACTTTATTAAAAAGATCATAGGCATGAGGGCCGACAATAGCAGAAGTCATTAATCAAAGGTGGAGCGGCTGCCATGGCATGCGTGGCGTGGTGGGAGGCTTGGTTGGAATAGCATCACAGAAAATGACTCATGCTTTTACAGATTTGTCGGTGCAATTCCCTCACGTCTCCTCCTCCCTCATCAGGAATGTCACAGCAACAGGAAAAATATCAGTGGCTGAATGTTGATCACTGACAAAAAAATCAATGAGGATGAACACAAGCAAATGCAAATGCTGCACTGAACACGTACCAGCTGGCATGCAGACACATGATGATTGACATGTGGCTTTGCATGCACGCAAGCTTAATTCAGGGTTACAATCATTCATAAAACTACAGGCACACACGCATATGCTCTATCACAGTATCACACACGCACACATAGAAACTCCCCGAAGCCAAGCTGTGCCCAATCAATTGTTGTAACCATTACTCAACACATGTGGCTAATTTGTCCCTGGCAATTTCCATCATGATTGGGTGATGGTCTACAGAGAGAGGTAGAACAAAGCCGAGGTGGTCACATGACAAGTCCCGACCAAACCATCGCAGCCACAAACACACAGGATAAATGTCAGCACTTTGACCGATCCAGCCTCCCCATTCTGCTTCTATCAACACACACCAGCACGATAAATATTAGCAAGGATAATGGCGGTGCTAGAGAAAGCAGTGTAGTCAGAGTAATGACTGAGGCCGGACTTGATGCTGCTAACACATCAGGGTTTGCCAGGTAGCAAATGTGAAACGTCTGATGTTGCACCAGAGTCATTTAACTAAATTAACCCAGTTAAATGTGCTGGAGCCTGTGGTTGGCAGAATATAAAGAGAAGAGTCACTACCTCGTCCACACACATTTGTCAATGCAGGCGAATAGACTAGCAGATGCATATGCGTGCACACACAGATACACACACAGGCTCTGTGGGTAAAAGCGGCTGCATGGGTGTTAGAGGGGCGCCACTGTGGTTGGACTGGGCTGTCTGGGAGCATAAAGTGGCCTTCTCATGGTTCCCCACTTGCCTGGGTGGTCTGACTCTGGCCTTGGTGTGTGTGTGTGTGTGTGTGTGTGTGTGTGTGTGTGGACAGGGACGGACATACACTCGTCCTGCAAAGGTGAGATGAGTGAGTGTGTGTGGTTGCAAAGGGTGGCAAGACAGCCTGGGCAGTGCCCACACATAGAGCGCCACAAGTCCCACTGATCATTCTATTAAACACACACACACACCGAGCCCCCATCCACGAGGAACAAATATTTTGACAGAGATGGTTAAGACTACGGGCGTCTCCTCTTTCTCTAACTGGTCTACTTCTGATGTCAGGACGGGCCTCAGCACAGGCCCCCGTATGCTCAAACACAACCTGGCGAAACCTCAGCTACTTTTAGAGTCAGTCAGCACCCCCCCCAACCCCGGCCCGAAGACTCAGGAGGCAGACGCTAACACTGAACCATCAGACGGCGGAGCGAGGAGGACAGCAGGCTCTTTGGGTTTCTAAGTTGTGGTCAAAAGGGAAAAAATAAACATTTTCTCCTTCCAATGAGATTTCAACAGGCAGATATACTGCCTGTCGCCCTTCCAGTTATATAGAAAAAAAAAGTATCATTCTCTCTTTCTCTCTTGCTCGCTCACTCTCTCATAAGTGCCAGGCTATTTTGGTTTCCCAAAATATTTTCTAAGGCTTGAAGAGCTGCTTTTATATATCTGTCGCCCTAGCTGTTTGAAAGTGAGTGTCAACTGAAAAGGACCATTCAGTGGCCAGAATCAAAGTGTGTTGACTGTGTGAAATGGTTCTCTATTGAGTGGGAAGGCCACCTCAGTCCACAGAGGAAAAATTAGAGCTTCACAGCATCCGATGTCCGCTACCTTAATCACTGTTTAAATGAATCAATCCGCTTGAATAGCTTTGTAAAGACTGTTGTCGCTTTAAGTAGCTCTCTACAGCAGATAGTGACTTAGTGGTTCATTTAGAGAATCAGTTATTTCCATTTGATGCTACTTTATTCCTTCTATTCCTCTACAGAATATAGAAAACAAATTAGACGTTCTACTGTCCTTTATTATTGAGAACAGCGCAATGCTTTGTTTAGTAAGATAAAAATAAATAACAATTTTGTATATATGGATGAAGCACAGAAACTGAGATGGCTATTCACATGTGCAACGTATAAATTAGCCAGTTATCTGGAGAAAGCCTGGGAGAAGAGAAATAAAGCTGGTTACCTAGAAAATATGTAGATATTTAATAGTTGTTTAGGTGAACAGCTCATATATATTTTCTTTTATTTTTATGCTTCTTTTCTTTTTTTCCCCTTTTCCACATGCTTTCTATGTGCAATAGCGACGTATGTAAAATAGTGGTGTCCTGTAATCGCATGTGGGATGGGCAAAACGTTTGCCATGACACAGAAATACAATGAATGTGTGTTGTAAAAAATCCAAAAAACCCCAAGAACCTGAAAATGAGCATAATATGTCCTCTTTAAGTATAGAATCTAAGTACTTCGCTCCTGTTTGTGTTATTAAATATGCAGATCAGTCAAACAAACTTTACTAATCTTGTTTTACTTGTGATGGACGTTCTTCACCCGCGCTGTTGTAAACCTCTTCATACTGGAGTCGACGCATTTGACGAGAATGCTTCGTTGTTTACATGTTATTTCCCTGCCTCCTCGATGCATGCAGGCAGAGTTAAGGGAGCACCATTCATTATTGATCAGGCTATTTGCAAATGTCCTTATTGAGTAATAAACAGTCGTTCATAGACAGTCGGTGCATTAGCGTCAGCAGGAGCGCCAGGCGGACAGCAGAGGCCTATCAGTCACCATCACTCCCAACGTGACGAGACTGATTATAGGTTATTATTAAGTTGTATTGATTACTGCCTGGGGGAGATAAGTGTGCTGGAAAGAGACTGTTGAACTGTATAGGGAGAGACTTTTACAGCTCCCTACACTATAGTACACTGTACAGTAGTAATGCACACTATTGGACAGTTAAAGCAGCTCACAATGTTCGACAATAAACACAGTGTTTACTATGATGCTTTGTTTCTGGCCTTATACCATAGTACGCAGTTGCACTGAGCGTTTTTCTCCCAGAGCCTATATCGGGGAAGTCATATTAACCATCAAATTCCATCAGTGGCATGGAGCTTTTATTGTCACAATAATTATGGCTGTCCATTTATTGAATAAACCTTTGAAGCGGTAGCACTCTTGGGATGCCAGAGCCACCCCAAACACACCACTTTTGGGGGCAGAGGGAACAGCTTATTGGCTTTGGAAGCCATGTGGGTAACCTACCCTGTACCACTCTGTCCACACACACACACACACACACACACACACACACACAAACACACACGCACACACACACACCATTCTCTCCTCCAAACCAATCATTATACCCATCCTGCCCACAGCTTGAGAGTCCTCAGGTCCACAGAACATACTTAGTTGTGGTTAAAGAAGCACTTACATCCACTCAGCACTCTGCCATTCCCTGCCCAAGACGATGCCGTTCTGGTGGGGGGAGATCTTCTTTTACGAACTTCCTGCGATTGTCCATCAGCGCGCTAAAAAGAAATGAGTGGGTACGGTGGCCACAGTCTCTAAACCTCAAGGAGAGCCTAATGCAAGGGGCCTTTCTGGGCCAGCTCCTCGGCCACCATTGCATAAGAAGTGATTCTGTTAATTATTAATGCTCCATTGGGTTTAATATTTAATGGTGGCGACATGTAATTTACACTTACACTCGAGAAATCACGGGGTACAGACCAAAATAAACAAGTGTATTTGTTCCAAAGAGTGCAGGGGGTGTTATATGACTCTTATCCGGTGGGCTCTGATTTCACTAATAATCTTCAGTGTGAAACAGCAACTGTGTGCTTGATTTGATTCATATTGGAAATGTTTGGAACCAGCAGATTGTAATGCACCATTTATCAATGTGAACCGCATCAATGAAATTTAAAAGCAAAAAGGCTTTTCCCTTTTAGTAAAGTTGAAATCCAGCAGGGCGGATTATTCATTGTTTTATACAATGTTGCTTTTGATGAAACTATTATGTATAAGTTAATATTTTTATATGACATTGCTTATAGCAAAATGTGGCTTTGAGGTAAAAAAAAAAACACATAATATATCAACTAGTAGCATGTGGCACAACACCAAAATATATAACTTGTAAACCATAGGACTACAATTTCCTCTTCTGGTCTCACATCTCTGCATCTGCTCCACCACAATCCCTCTGATCCCAACTGTCCTTTACTCTATACCCAGCTGCAGTGAAGGCCTGTTTATCTGGACAACAGATTTACTGTCTGTCACAGAGCAGGGGCTTCAGCATATTGCAGAACCTCCTGTCTGTCCATTTTTGATTAAAATATCCCTGTTTGCAAGTGACTTGGCAAAGCTGAGCCGCTCCATTAACCAGGGATTTAAATGAGGTGGTGAACTTTGAGTTAACACCTTTTAGGGTTACGGATGATGTGAACATGTGTTCTGAATTTGGGAGAGCTGCATGCTGCCATAAGAGCGCAGCGGAGTGACCTCTGACATGTATAACACCTCCTAATTTGTCCTGAGGAGAAGTTAACGAGGCCTACTGGGGAGAGGGTCATTAAAGTGAGAGCGCTGGAGGCCTTGCTGACAGAGACAAGGAGCCTGTGTGTGTATATGATGAGTTTGTGGAGGTGGGAGTCTTTTAATAAAGTTTATGGCGTTAATATAGTACATATTTTTAGGGATTATTCGTTTTTTTTCAAATGTTGGCTAATTACATCAGCCAAATGTCATGTACATACTGTATAGTGTTAGTGAGGGAAAACTTGTATGTACAGAGACTAGACGTACTGACACCTGTAATACTGTATAATTCAATCTAATACACCACGTTATGAACAAAAACTGAACATTATTAACGCAACAAAAGTAATATTTACTGCTGGGCCATTGTAGGCTGTATTGTACTGTACATGTTCATGTTATTATGTCCACCTTTACCTATATCAGGCTGTAGTGGTAAAATAAGTATTCATAACATTAAGTAAAAGTGACAATAAATCAATTAAATGATCTCCTTACAAGTACAAGTCCTGCTTTCCAAATGTTGCTGAAGTAAAAGAATTGGCAACAGAATGTGATTAAAAGTATCAAAATAAAAAGTCCTCATTATTCAGAATGGTCCCTGTTAATATTATATTAGTTGGTTGATTATTATTAAGTCATAAACATCAAAGCAGAACTTTAATGTTGCACATGTTTTTCAATCAAATCTTAATTTGAAAAGTAACTAGTAACTAAAATAAATGTAGTGGAGTAAAACATGTCATACTTTAAAAACGTTGTGAAGTAGAAGTACAAAGTACCGTAATTTCCGGACTATAAGCCGCTACTTTTTTCCCACACTTTGAACCTCGCGGTTTATACAATGACGCGGCAAATTTATGGATTTTTCCCGCTTTCACAAGCTTCATGTCGCCAAAAAACGGAGCACCGTCACATAATGTGACGTAAATCGAGCGCGCTCAAACTTCCCATTCATTACGGTAATTAACTTTTTTACGAAATTTCTCGGTGTTTCATTCAGTGTACCAAATGAACCTCTAAAAACATTATGCCAACCTTCAATTGCATTATTAGTTCTTGGAATGTCTTCAGCAGCGGACATTTTAAACAGCGGACATTATGAATGGTCACAATTCTGATTACGGTCATGTTGTCACCCTCATCATGGCAAAGACACGGAGAAAGGCATATGATGCAGCTTTCAAGTTGAAGGCGTTTAAAGGCCTATTTATTTTTGTTCCAAGCCGTGTTTCGTTAAAGCCTGTGTAAAGTCCATTTGTTTCAATGTACCGGTAGGCACCTGCGGCTTATAGACATGTGCGGCTTATTTATGTACAAAATACATATTTTTTAAAAATTCAGTGGGTGCGGCTTACATTCAGATGCGCTGAATAGTCCGGAAATTACGCTAGTAACAAATGGAAATACTCAAGTAAAGTACACCTAAAAACTGTACTGTGTCAGTCACTGTCAATCAGAACACCAACGTGTGAGTTACAGCGTGAGAAACAAATTATAAGAGCGTGTGGTCCAAAGCAGGTGTGGTCTAAAAAGATAATGTGCCAATTATTATATTATTATCTTCCACAATTAGACTCTAGGTTAATAAACATGTTGATCTCTACATTTCCCGCTATGGGACTAATAAAGGATTTCTGATTCTCATCTGGGTGTGACCAGATGACCTAGTTACTGGTGGATAACTTCGCACATATACTGTCCACCAAACTATACTTTTTGTCTGTGTACACATGAATCCATGTGAGTCATGTGTGTGTTTAAGGGCTTTTCAGAGGAAGGGGTCGAAAAGCAAAGCGTAACTAAAAATGTATCAAACGAATAGGTGGACAACACAAAGCAGAATTTACTACCAGGAACTCACATGTCCAACCATCCGTTAGGTCTCTTATGATCATACGACTTTTCCCTAAGTTCACCTCTCGTGCACCCGAAGCAGTGAAACCACACCATATGCTTCCAGAGCAGTGTGCTTACCACTGATAAACATTCCTCAGACTGTGGTGGAAACAGATTTTTTTTTAACGCTGCTGTGTGTGCCTTTGTCAGCCAGGAGCCCTTGACTACGACCGAGGAGGAATGCATGTTAAGCTGAGCGGCTCTGTAGGACCCCTTTCAGCTGCTGCACCACTGGAGGGCACTGCTCCGTCTGCGTTCACACAGAGCGCTCATTGTTGGGAGATGCTTCCGCCACTGACACTGTGGATGATTAAGAGGGCACAAGTGAGGGTATATTATCTATCTGCCACAGTTTCAAACGTCAGTACGGTACGAGTTTAAAGATCAAAGCTGGCTCCTTTCTTAAAGCACGGGGTTAACTGCTTCATTTCCCGTGTACGTTCAATTCTAAACACCATGATATTTTACATATTGATACATTTTTATGGGCTGGTGATAATGAGGACAACCAAACACACTCCAATGAGAAGTGTATCGTTATCAATGTTAAAGGTAAAGGGTGTTTCTGTGGTGTGAAGTACTTTGCTCACCAAAAAGAAAAACAACAACACACAAATGCCACACAGCATGAAGCCTCCTCTACCGCAAAGCTCGCAGCCATGTTTTTCTATTTCCTATTTTTTTTCCCTTCTCGGGGCAAACTGCAGGAGGGTTGCCTACATTGGAATGCTACCGGGTTTGAGTTGTTTCAAATGAAATAGTTTGGCCTCAACACCTCCGCCCCCCTCTAGCCACAATGTCACAAACACTTACATCCTTGATGGAGGAAAAAAAAAAGAAGCACAGTGTGCAACGACAGTTGGCAGCGATAAAGTGCAAAGAAACGAGGCAGCTGCACAGCCAGAGCAGATCTGCTGACTCAGGAGTGTGGCGTGCTAGCACTAATGCTACAAGTGCCACTGCAGGACATGCCTTGTTTGCTGGAAAAATAATTGTTAAGTGGGTTAGATTGAAGAGAACTGGTGGTAAATAATTGTGGAAAATGACAGGATGGATGTGGAAATAAAGAGTTGGAAATGTGTGTAATATAGGTTGAAAGGCAATGGTGAAAAAATGAGAAGAGTTGGCATGCAGGGTGATGAAAAGATTATTAAAAAAAGAGAAAACAAAAGGAAAAGTTGGAAAATCCATCAGAGACACAGTAGTATTCTGCATGACTGATGGCTCTTAATCAGAGGATATGATACAATGAGGAAGGTCCAAACCACCGGCAGCCCCGAGCGGCTGGCCGTGCGCAGTGCTGGAACCGACGCCTGCAGAAGCTCTGGCTTTATTGGAGGTGGGCAGACGTTCAAGTTTTTCTTTGACGCTCCACCCCGCAAGCCGCTTTTATGGGGCTGTTTACTAGCATGGGCTTCCAGAGATCTTTATCCAGTGCGCCTTTGATTTGCCAGAGCTCTCATCCCACATCCCATATGCAGCGGCAGAGACACAGGCCTTTCAAGACGCACAAATAGAAATCTGGCAGTCATTTCACAGTCAAAATTTTTTGTGTCTTTCCCCCCTCTCTCTGTTCACCCTCTCATTTTATTCCTTTATACCCCCCCCCCCCCCCTTCTGTTTCTCCACATCTTTAGATATAATTACGGAGGCTCTTTGCAGATGTTCCTTCTCTCCCTTCTTCCCATTAGCCAGATTTGAGGAGAGGAGTAGAAATGTGATGTTGCACCAACAGAGGGGACAGATACACTCTGGACTGCTGCCACGCCATTAGTAAAACACATTCCTCTCTGATAAACTACAAAGAAATAGTAAATAATAAATAGAAATGGCAAGACCCCTCACCGCGACATGCAGGCAGCAACAGGATATGACAGAAACTACAGCATGAATGCTAATTGCATTTATTTCCTATGACAACTGCTGCATTACAAAGGCTTCAGCAAACGCACACCAGCTGAAGCGACTGCTGGGACTTCTACTGTACAATGTAGGTGGTCGGGACATTACTGTGCTCTGCACAAGAAACAGTTCTAATGAATGTAGAGTCACCAAAAACTAACAGTGATTTTAAGCTTTTCAAAGTGAGCAGATGTCAATAGGAAAAGAAGTTGAAAACCACTTCCGTCGACCCAGACCGAAACAACAAACGGACCGATCACCAGCCGGAGAAGAACTGTCAAATAAGAAAAGTACAGGGTCCAGAAAGAAAAGTCAATACACACACTGCATATAGCTCTGGTCCAAGTATGACCATTAGACAGGGTGCAATTATCCTGCGTTGACACAAAAGCACACTAGCCGTAACATTTACCCATTGTTAACACCAACCTTTGTGGATAGTCAAGTTGAGCGGCAAACCGGGCCAAGCAAAACCAGACCTGACCAGACGAGGCCGGAACACCCAATCACGTCACATGACCAAGGTCAACAGGAAGTTTCAGAACGGGAGAAATAACACAGCGTTCGGCAGGTTCAGGACACCAGTGAGAGAGCCTTCTTCTCCTATTCCTTCTCTTATTTCATTTGCCATTCATCAAAGTGCCAGAAGCAGCTGGCTGCTATGTGCCAAGTTGTTGGACAAGCAATCCTCAGGTGTGCCTACTCAACGACTTGGTGACAACCAACCTAAAAGTTGTCCATTTTAAGCTAAGAATATAGAAAATATATCGAATATTGTGGCCCCCAGATGTAAGTAGGAAGCAGGGGGTGTGAGTCGTGGCAAGAACACCTCTTTGTGGAGTAATTCATGAACTGCCACAGGCCGGCTGAGAGGTGTGATTTGGCTCGAAGTGAGTGAGGGGTTCTGCATGGTAGAGAGAGGCAGGAAGCTTTGACTGAGGGAGAGAGGGTCAGCAAGTCTATATAACGGTTTCTGAGAGAAAGAGAAGTTTAACTGAAACACAGAGCCCCTCGCTCGTAATCTTCCTGCGGTTTCCTTCCTCAGCTCCTCGGCCCCAAACCCCCATGAAGACAGCCTCCCTTTTACTGCTGCCCTCTAAACCGTTCCCCCCCCACCTCTCTCTCTCTCTCTCCTTCAATCTCTTTTTCTTTTGTGGTATAAAAAAGATGATGCTTATTCGGGTCTGGCTGTGGCCCTGGCTCGGCTCCATGGGAGGAGATGTGGTTTCTCCAGCTGCTGTGAATCCTGAAATGATGGTCTGCGCATGAAGCCACGCTTAATTTGCGTAGTCGAGGCTACGATACACCCCCACCACCACTCTACTCAGTATTCTCTATCACTCCATCATCTCTATGTATTATCACTCTGAAAGTCTGCCTCCTTTTTCAAAAATCCAGCTTTACCTTTATTTCTAGTTCCCTCTCTGGACAAACACAGTAGATATTAGTGAACTGGCCAGAAGATAAGATGCATTTATTCTTGTATTACATTCAAGGAGTTGACATTTACATTTTAACAACAACAGATCCTCTCTTTAAACTAATGTGCCTTCATTGACTGTTTTTGATTAATGGGTTGTTTCTAGCCTTAAAGCAAAAGTTTGACATTTTGGGAAAGACGCTTATTAGCTTTCTTGCGAAGAGTAAGATGAGAAGAATGATACCACTCTCTTACATTTATGGTAATTATCAAGCTAGAGCCAAAGGCGGTTAGTTTAGCTTAGCATAAAGCCTGCGAACAGAGGGTAACAGCTAGCCTGCCTCTGTCCAACGGTAACAAATCTGCCCACGGGCACGTCTAAAGCTCACTATTCAACCGGTTATATCTTGTTTGTTTAATCTGTACAAAAACCAAAGTGTAAACCCGAAAATCCGTAATTTATAGAGGGTTATATCCCAGACTATTTCTTGGCTCTGAACTGTGAGGATACTGTGTTGTGCTTAGTTAGCCTAGTACTTCCCAGCAGGAGCAGTCTGAGGTTGTCTCATACGCGGGCCAATGTGATCACTTAGCTTTACATTTTTTGATCGTCAAAGTAAAAGCTCTGTGAGTCAAACTCATAGTATAATCGACCTAAAATGAGACTATGAATGCCAACCGACCAAGTGCAACCTATTAGTGAAAAAAAGGTGCAGCCAAATGGAGCCCTTTCATATGAGTGGAGACACTGCCATTTCCAGATATAAGTCCCATTTACATCTCCCACACTAAACACTGCCTACTGTACTGATCAAAACATTACATAAGAGTGGTGTGGTGGTAGGTTAGGAAGTCTGGCTGGGCTCCAGTGGCTTTCTAGAGGCCCTGGCTTCTCTCTGTACATTAGCCAGGATATTAAAGGAAATGCAGGCCGCCACAGGCTCCACTGCTGTGGTTTGCCATCAGCCAGAGCAAATCTGTGCGTTCCAGTGGCACACTCTCTGCCCAGTCTTGACATGAGGACTGTGTGTGTGTTGTGGGGGAGTCGGTGGGACAACTGCGTGACCACTGTGTTCCGTTCTGTGTGGCCTGTCAGCAGCCGGTCGCTATAGTAATACTCACTCATTACACATAATAGTCACAGAGACAAAGAGGCAGGCAGATGTAAAGGAGCCACACACGCACGCACGCACAAACGCACGCACACGCACACACACACACACACACACACACACACACACACAGTCGTGAACAGACATTCCGCCTGGGCCCCTGTGTGTTCACGGACCATTAGCATAGCTACAGTGTGAGCTAATCGCTTGTGGCAGGGTTTTGCCGGGGGACCGGCTGGGTGGGACAGGTAACATTCAATTACAGCCCAGCCTGGAGAAGACCAAAAGACAGCAGCGTCGCGTTACCAAGCAAACACACGACACACTCTGCAGGACGACGGAGAGTGAGTAGAAGTATCGGAGCCACCCTTTCCTCTGGAGTCTGAACAGAAAAGCTTCCCACCTCATCAATGTGCTGGTTTATTTCAATGAATACCACCCAGTGTGTGTGTGTGTGAGAAATGTGCCCGTGAGAATGTTCATAGACATTCACACACGACTCAACCTATATGTGTGTGTATTCATATTTAATAGCTGAACATGTATGTGTGTGTGTGTGTGTGTGTGTGTGTGTCTGCGGGGGATTGTCTCTTAATATAGTTAAGCTGTGAAAAACCCCAAAGTCTTTGGCGAGGTCTGACACACACTTTTTCTCCTTC
The DNA here is from genome assembly GCA_943590825.1 of Bovichtus diacanthus. NCBI lineage: Eukaryota > Metazoa > Chordata > Actinopteri > Perciformes > Bovichtidae > Bovichtus > Bovichtus diacanthus. Next base: position 1,276,377 of record CALSBV010012130.1, read on the forward strand.
CTCCCTCTCACCAGAACCATTTATCAGAGCAGAACAGGGGCAGCTAGCGTGTCGTAAGCCTCTTTGGAGCCACAAACAAATCAAGCAGGGCTCTCCATCAAATGAACTCCCCACTCGACAGGCGGTTACATAAAGGTTTACTCACTCGCTGTGTAAGAGCATGTTTCAGTGGGAATGGCTTCTGATTGAATACATCCATACGTAGCAGCACAGGGGAAGAAAAATGACTAAGACTCATAGAAGGGGGGTAATTGTCAAACTTTTTTCACTTCACCATATGTCAGAGTATTCAGACGTTTTACGAGTATGGCTGGTTCCTTTATTTAAGTGCAGGTGTGGAATCCCTGCAGTTGTGAGTTGCAAGCCAATGTAGCTTAAATGTAACATACATACTGACCATTTGTAATGATTCTGATATGTTTTTGTTTTTTTTGGAGGGGGGTCTTTTATGCCTTTTATTTAAAAGCAAAAAGTAGAGAGGTAACAGGAAATGAAGTTTGGGGTGGGTGGGTGGGATTGCGGGTCTGTGACATACTACAAAAGTCCCAGGCTGGAATTGAACTGGGCTGATATGATCACAATAAATGATGGCCATTTTAACCACTAGGCCAGCTGGACGTAATATTTTAAAGGTGCAGTGAGTTACGTTTTGCTGTCTCTCTCTGCAAAATGTCAGTATTTTGCAGGCTCCCTGAACTCCCATGCCCTCCTTAACTACACACCTGCGTCACAGCTCAGAGCCAAGTAATAGTCTGGCATATAACCCTCCATAAACGAGGACTTGTCATGTTTACACTTTGGTTTTGTACAGGTTAAACAAACTATGCACTTGGTTCATTTCCTCAAAACGTAACAGAAAATTCATTTTAAGATTTTCAGACATAAGGAAAAAATCGATAGACGCAAAGTTGCAGTATTTGTTGGACAACAAAAAAACTCTTTAAAAAAATGAAAGTAGAAAAAGATCACTTTTCAACTTTTGTACTTACTGTTGTTGCCGCTATCGCGAAGAAAAACGGATCGCTTCCTGTTTTCCTCAGAGCCTAGAAATGACCAACAACTCAGGACACACTGCATTTTGTTTTCCACATTTACTTTGTTTGTTCCACCGTCTGCAGTTAATAGCCCCAGTAACCGAAATGGCAAAGAACTTACATTGATACTCTTTGGTAACTGAGGATAGCTACAAATGCTTCCAGGGAAAACAAAAGCGCTATCCTCTTCCTGTCTTGGTTGCGCCGTAAATTGGGCCTTAATTTTTACGGGAGATCGTAATTGCTTAGGGAAAGTGATGATTATAGAGAAGCAAGCAATGCAGTTAGTGTCATTATTCTATAGCCATTACATTGTACAATCAGCATTTACTTCATAATGATAAGTTAAAGCAAAAAACTTGTCTATTGCCACAGGTTGTGAAGGAAGACACGATTTTGCCAGCGTTGTAGTTCCCCACAACTTGCATTAGATGCTACTAAAGCGCAATATCTTACTAATAACACCTCTTACGAAGAGCTAGCTATGTTATTTAGCTCATTAATTCACTAAATGGATGCATTATTTGACAAGTATTTCAACATCAACATACTGTACTTGTCTTCACAGGAGCCTGTGGCGTAAGTATGAAGTTTATACCATGAGTCATCGTTACTGTGCTCACAGGAATGTATCTATGCACAAACAGACAGAGACAAATACAGACACCACCATGGTGACACAACATTAATACAGACAGCAGGGATCATAATGCTTGGACAAAAGAACAACGAGGAAAAAAACTGTGGAATGCTTTCATCCCTATTAGTTTGTGTTTCAAAATAAATTGATCTTTTTGAAGATTATGAAGGATGCAAAAAACCATCAGGCATAGTTGAAGCTCACAACATTCATTTATCCAGCTCAATCTCAAGAGCCTTTTAAATAAAAGCCCCAACTTATAATTCAACTGATAAATCATCGCTCATATACATTAAGGCCTTAGGCTTTACCACAGTAGTCTGATATGTTTTCCTTTTGGACTAGGAGGTAACTAATCAATATCCTCATCCTTCACCCTGCCAACAGTGACCGACCCACTCCCTGCAGCTAACAGGAGAGGTCTTTGTTGTGCCGTGACCCCCCTCTCCCTCCAACAGCACGGCCATTGCTGACCATGACCACAAGGGCCACGACGAGGGACACAATCTGGGGGTCCGCAGCCTCGACAAAAGCCCAAGTCAACGCAAACTGCGCAAACAGACGGAGTGCGGGGTTGAGCCTTCTGCTCTGTGGTCGAGCTACAGCTGGGACAGTCACTCTGGCAACTTGACCTTCACCTCTGGACCTGATCGTGGCTGTAGAGGATAGAGAGGGGGCCGTGCCCTGCGCTGACTCCTGTGACTCTATTGGTAATGGCATTGATTACTGCTCCTGGACACGAGGATTTGTGAGTGTGTTTGTATTAGCATAGGCACGACTGTGAGTGAGCGTTGCTAAAAGATGAAGCGAACTGATGGCCTTGAAAGATGGATGTTGTATTACTCTTTTGAGTATTTTGAATGATTCATGGTTATGACAAACACTCACTACCTCTAGGCGTAAAATACAAAGTATACAGTCCCTTTGGTCTCTACACCCTCTCAGCTCCATCTTACACTATCCCTTGTGGAGGACAAAGGGGCTTTTAGGGCCCTGATGAGGATGCATTTGGAGTCACGGGGTGATGAGCTCTCTCTATCTCATCTCAATTACTGCTATCATTAAGGCAAAGGACTTTGAGGAGGAGGTAGCCCAGAGTGACACTTACAGTACACTTAACCTTTGGAGAATGCAGATGCTTCTCCACTGACCGAAATATATATAAATGCCGGTCGAATTTTGAATCTGAAGAAGGCTATGTGTGAGTGTTTTCAATTAAATCTATTAAGAAAAAGGATCTGTTTCAAACTTGAATAATTAATAAAAATGTGTCATATGAACACTAATCACCTACAATTAACATGTCATATTTAGCTAATAAACTGCACTACCTTTTGACACCAAAGGCCCAAAAGTCATTGATGCGAAAGCTCATCAACACAGACTGACTATAAAGTGTTTGTCTAAACGATAGGCTGTAATTTGAAATGAAGTGTATACTCACCCATAGAGGGCCTGGTCTCCTAGGGCCACTAGTGAGCATTAGGAGAGACCTGCAACTCACACTACACATGAATATTTAAGGACACACTGGGACTCTTCCATTTGGCATCCCAGAGGGGGTGAAGCAGGCCCCTATATCCTCACTCCTGCCTCATTGCACTTTCTCCTAACCCTGACCTCTGTCACCTTCATGCACTTCAGTTCCTTCCCTTCCCTTGCTTTTTTTTTCAATCTCTCTTTTGCTATTTTCTCTACACCTCCAAATTCTGTTTTCTCTTATCCTCACATCTCACGCTTGCCTGCTGTCTCTGTTTCTTTCTGTGGTTTGTCAGAGCTCAGAATCCACGGAGGCAGATGAAGGGATGAGCACTTGTCTTTTCCCCTCTCCCTCTGCCCTGCCCAGCAAGCCAGCAGCCTGCCAGTGCGTGGAGGAGATTGAGATGCGGTAGACGATGCGGCAGCTGGTTCTTCTTTTGCTCTAATCACTCCCAGAGACCCGACCATGGTTTGATTTGTTTTTTTACAGCCCGGCCTTATTTTTCACATCAACGACGTGAATGCCCCCTCAAACCCTCCCCCTGCACTTTTGATCAAATTTGCACCATATGCCTTTGAAGGGAGATGAACCGACTGGCAGGCGTGCTTCTCTTTAACTCCCCTTCCCGGTGCAAGTGGTTTGATCAGGCCCCAGCCGTGATGGGGGCAAGCTCTCCAATCCTGAGACAGTATTATGTTCCCAAAATTGCCTGACTGGAGATAATGAAGGCCTATGATTTTTTGGAGCAGCGCTTGCATCCAGAAAGAGGAGGAGACAAGGACTTGACTAAGGACGCACTCACTAGACCATTACTACCAAATCAACTTCCAGAGGTAGAAATAGGCAGATATGGGCATCAAAGGAAAGGACACATACATCTAATCACCTCTAGCTTGATGTCTGTCCTTCTACACTTACCGATTCCCTCTCAATGCTGCAGCCGATAGGATTAAAAGAGTTTTATTTCACCTTGAATTACCACAGTGCGCACCATGCAGTGTAATCCATATTGAAAGACTTCTGGGAAGAGTTTGGCCAAATGGGGAAAAGGAAAGGAAGGAGGGAGGATGGTGGGCTAATTGCTGAAATGAATGCCGTGTTGCCCCCATATCTTTGTCCCAATGAAATCCTTCCCTCCGTCAGAAGGAGAGCCAATCAATGCCCTTATCAACTGTCTCATCAGGCCGACTGGTTGAATTAGCCCATTCACAGAGTGACGCATAGTTTGTGTAATCAGAAGGGAAATCAACATCTAAGAAACGAGAGTATCCAATGGAAAAACAGTGAGTAGAATAGTTAACTAGAGAAATGGCGGGCGACAGAGACAGATGAAGACAATGATAAAGATCTGAGTTGGCAAATCACAACTTTTAAGTGTGCACAGGTACTGAAGGATGCCTTATACCCAAGAGATGCCCATTACATTGACAAGTGGTGTAGGAAAACAAAGATGCATTTGTGGATTGAGCTTGAAAAGACTGATATGACGGAAATAATATTTAAACGTCCACACAGCTGATCGAAAGGCAACTTTCTCCTCCACACAGTTAGATCATGCTGCCTCACACACTGTCTGTGTTCTTACTGCCTTATGTGAGTGTGTAAAAGACCTATAAAACGAGTAACTGACAAATCAATAAATAACTTAGGTGCAGCAAAGTGAGCGTATCTTTGAGTTTTATTCCACCCATTCTGACATGTTTGCTAACGCTGAAAACTGCTTAAAAAGGTCAACTGCAATAGCATGTCTTCTCTTCTCCTCCTGCTTGTCAGTGGCACCCAGGATCTGGTTCCGCTTCTCCACTGGCTGTCACAGAGGTTTCCAAACAGCTGTGGAGGTTTAACGGCTGGAAAACAATAGCTTGTGTCTTTTCTTCGGCTCAGAGGCACAATCGTTTCTTGGCTCGTGTCCTCGCTAAAGTAGTAAGTGAAGATTTAAGGCCCTTGAGGGACAATCGGTCTTTAATTTCTTGGTTGAACAACAGCGACAGTAAGCTGATCAAGAGGATAAATAGTTCTGTAAATATTGCCAGAGAGGATATTAATAGGTGTGTGTTGTCTTTGCCGTGCATAAATCTATCTGTTTGAAGAACATGTCCCACCCAGCCATGTGCAAGTGTAGTTAAACATCAGCTAACATGCTAGCTGGCAGGTCTGACAACAGCAGGGCCGGGAATCATTAATGAACAGTAATGAACAGTGCAGAGACCCAGTGTAACATATGAGAGCATGCGTGTGTGTGTGTGTGTGTGTGTGTGTGTGTGTGTGTGTGCGCGCAGAAAACATCTTTGAAATACTGCATGCAGCGCGCCTATCAGCAGGCCATCACTATTGATTTATTAATGCTAGAGAATGCTGCTGCGCTAATTGAATTGAAATCCAGGAAGTCAGTTAATGTAGCTGACAGCGATACAGGAATTTAATCTCCCCAGTGCACAGAATTATGACTCTTCCCTATCTGTGCTGTCAGAGGGATAAATAGTAAATCAATCTTTTTTACAATGGGTCCCACTCAGAGCTTGTGCAGGATGGATCGTAACAAACTCTCTCCGTCTTAAACCATCAACAATCACTACTCAAGCTGTTCAATTGGTTCATTGTCTCATCCCTTCTCATCAAAGTTCTGGAAAAGGCTGCAGCCCGAAGCAGATGTAGAATTCAAACCCCGTAATCATACAACCTGTCATTATAAAAAGACAATGTGCTCAATATAGCCAAATCACTTGTAACCCAATAGTTTATAGCCACCTACATTGTCCAAGTCAGGGCGATCACTCTTATGCTACAGACTTCAAAATCCACTTCCTGAAGTCCAGCCTGGTCCAGCTGGTACCGCGCCATCACTCCCCACCACTGTGCCCTTGAAAGGCTCAGCCGACATCAGCGTTTCTACGCATAAGACCACCACCACTACAACATCCACTACAACTTCTTATAATATCAGAACCGCCGCCACAGAGAGGCTCCAACATAAAGTCATTAATACAGGCCTGGTTTAATGTATATGTGTTTGTACAGCTGTTATTTAGCTGCCGTCTGATGGTAAAGGAAAGCTGTATAGCCAGGTCTCTGACAGCACTCTGAGGCAGACTGTCCAAAGAGGGGCTAAAGCACAGACGCTGGCAGGCAAGTCTGGCAGGGGCCCGGGGCCAAACCACTACAGTGTACTCAAAGGCACCACCACCCAGCCGGCCAAGGTGTGTGGGCCTGGGATCGGATGACCCTGGACAGTCGGCGTGTGGATGGGCACGCACTGTATATAGTGTGTGTGAACAAGAGGCACAGAAGCAAGTGAACCATGCTGATCATATTGTACATGCATCACAAAACTTCATGAACCAGAGAGGATACATATAGCTTTCGCAATGAGAAGGTGCAATATAGCATAGAGAAACAGAGATAAACAGAGAGAGGAGATGAGGATGACTATATTATACATTTATAATATAGACTGGCCAGGCGAGGGTAGAAAAGAAAAACATAATTTTTTTTGCTCTTTCTGTTTCTCTTCTCAGTGGTTAATGGATACATGAGTTATATACAGTACTTATTTTAGTCCCTTTAATCATGAGCTTTTATCGCATGTTCTGCCAAGACCTTCCACCAGTTACTGGTCGCGCCTGCCAAGAGAAATGAATGAAAATGTAGAGAAACCAAATATTGTGGAGCCATGGCTCAGAAGTCAAAACCAATCTTTTTCCTCCCTTTGAAGAGCTGAGCTATAAAAGAAACACCTAACTGGGACCAGGTATTGTGTTCACAGAGTGTGTGGGTGAGAGATGGGGGAAACACTTTTAATCGGGTTTAGTGATATGAAAAGAATTAGTGTAGCTAATGTTACCTGGCTAAAGCTTGTGCAACATAAGCTCATATAAGCTATGCAAAGACAAAACAAATGGCCATGTCAGCATTCTCAGCTTGTGCGGCTTAAGAACAGAAGAGACAACCTCATTAATCATTTTGACATGCCTTGATCTGCACGATGAAAAAATGCAAAAGTAGTTCTTGTTCTAGACACAACATCTACAAATCACAAAGCAAGTCCTCAACATTCAAATAAATGCAGAAAAAAAACACCCAGTCCAACACATCCCCAGAGATCAAACCCACATCAGAGGTGTCGACCATTATCCTGGTGTGTCCTTAATGGATGGAAAGCCTGCAGAGTGGATGAGTGTCTCTGGTCAGGTCTGATCCTTAAGGCCGCTGCATTAGATGGGGCCAAGGCTGCGGCCACTGGAGCTCTCAGACCTGTACTGTAGTACTTAATGCTCGTGGAGAGTGGGGGACCTTCCTGCCCACAAAGTCCTACCCCGTGCCCCCTGGAAAACCACAGCTGACCACCGGGGCACTGGGAAATGAAACCGAGGAAACCACGGGCCAGGCGAGAGCAGCAAGGCAGCCGACACCGAGGCGGAAAAAACAAAGAGTCGGGCCTTTTGGCGGCTTGGTGGTTGGCGCTGATGGAGGTATTAAGATATTAATTGCTTTTTGACTTGATTTTGTTAAGGGAGGAGGGCAGGCCTGCGGCTTCTCACACAGTGGCCAGTATAATGGTGTAGAGGCCTGACGGGGCAGAAAGGGTTGGGCATAGGCTTCCATGCTGGAAGGGAGAAAGCTCACAAGAGGGTTTTCATACACGCTGCCTTCAAAGTGATGGTTCCAAAAATAGTTTTAAAGATCACAACAACACTGATATTACTAGTGATCTAGGAGGTTCATATAGTTTAAATATTGTTAAATTTACATTTTCTAAATAATGGGGGGGAAATGAAAGAGAAGTGAAAAGACAAATTACAGTGAAACAAGGATGTGGGCCAAAGTCAAACTCATTAAAGGAGTAGTGCAGCATTTTTGAGAGATAATCATATTCACTTTCTTGCCAACAGTTTGATGAGAACATTGATAGCTAGAACCAGCAGTTAGCTTAGCTTAGCATAAAGACTGTAAACAGCTAGCTTGTCCAAAGGTAATACAAAATCTAGTACTCACTTATTAACATGTTATATCTAAAACAACAGAGCTTCTCGTCCATCTCTGGGCAAGAAAGCGAATAAGCGTATGACCCAAAAAATCTTGCTATTCCTTTAATACCTGGCCCGATAAGCTATCAGGGCCCCAAATCTTTTTTTTTTAACAATATTGATAAAGGAGGTAATGCTTTAATAATGGGATTCTCGATGGAGTGCTAAACCCAAAATCCAATGAGCATATTCCAAAAAAAATGTGAAAACGAAGCATATCCCAGATTTCCAAGTCAAGGAGGACAAAACACTCACTTGTTTATTTGGGTCGAATTTTTTTAACACCATTTGGCTGTCGTCAAATTTAAAGGTGATAAAATTGTCTACAAAGTCCCAATGAATGAACAGACAGTGAACTGAAGGCTAAATGCGTCTCCCATCGTAGACTGGGTTAACCCAACTGAGGTGGTAGTGCGTCAGCTGGGGGTGCAGCCTGCGTACACGACAGCAGACATAAACAGCAGCGCAGCAGCCCTGACGCAAGGACACGGCCTCACACACACTCAGAAAGAGGCTAAGGTTGCACTGGGAGAAGTGAATCACCCACCCCCGGTGATTCAGGACACAGAACCTATACTTATGGGCTGCTGTGTTCATGAAACTGTACTCCGCTGCAAGTGTGTGTGGGAGAGCGTGTGTCCGATGCATATGTGTATAGTGTGCAGGCAGCTGCCAGGGGATGGGCAGGGAGCATTACCATCAGCATCTCTGTGGATCAAGGAGAAGCCCCCAGTAATCCTGGCCTCTTTCCAGGCTCCCACACACCGCAATTAGGATTAATCCTCCCCTCCTCCCTCCTAGCAGCAGAACAACAGAGTACGATGGAGTGTGTCTCCGTGTTTGTGTGTGTATGGATATGTGTGTGTGTGTGTGTGTGTGTGTGTGTGTGTGTGTATGGGTGTGTGGTGTGGTGTGGCTGTGGGGGGCAATTAGCCAACTTTGTACTTGGGGAAGAGATTCCCCCCCTGAAACCGCCAGACGACCACTAGGCTGTGGGACGGCACGCACACACTCACAACACACACACACACACACACACACACACACACACTTGAAATATGGAGGGAGGGTAACAAATTGACCAAAGTGGTGGCGATATAAACAGCTGTTTGACCAGTGGCCACATAATTGGCTGTAAAGCAGGAAGAGTTCTCACTATCTGCAGGGAGCTTTCCCCATAGTATTCCACCACCATAGAATCTGTCTTTGTGCATACATATTGTTTTATTTTCAAATAATTCTAGCTCTATCATATGTTTTAATAGTCTATCTATCATACAGTAATGTTTTTGCAATAGTCAGTAAGCGAGGGGTGTATGCCAGAGTGGAGAGTGTGAAACATGATGTCAGTGTGTCTGGAGTCTCTCTGAAGGTAAATTATTGCTTTCCTTTGGTTTTGACAGATTACCAGCAAACAGCTAAAGTGCCGCTGCTGAGTGCAGATTAAACATCTGCATGGCAAACACAACCCGCAGGGTCACTGTGCAAAGGCTTAGCACTTACAGGAAATATACACAGGTGTATTTGAGGTGAGGCGGACTTGGCTACTGGATTTCTTGAGTGTGCGATAGATCTTCCACATTCAATTACAAAATATTTGTGTAATTTCCTCCTAAAAGAATATGACCTGATTCCCCTATCAGCAGAACACAACGGTTGTCAGTGCATTTGAAAAAAAACATACAAGTTACTTGGTTAAGATCAGAAAAATGTAATGGTTTGGGTAAAGGTGTACAGTAGATTTTTAGCACTTTTTTGCACTTCCATAAAAATAGGGGATTTAAAAGAGACAGATAAAAAGTCAAAGTCAAAGTCAAGGTTGGATTGAAATATCCTGACCTTTGGTATCTTGTATAAATCAACCCGCCTGTTAAAAATGTAAAGTCTCATGCCCAAGCCAAGGTGACATCCTCAAGGTTATTGTTTTCACAGTTTTAGTAGTAATAATTGATGGAGGGCCCTTAAAAAATAAACTGAAATATACCAATATATAAACCCTTTTGTGGATCGTTTATAAGGCAGATTCATGTGATTGTTCATGGGATGTGCAATACAATATGTTAAAAATAATATGATAATGTTATGACTGAAATTAAGTGGCTTTTGTCTTTATTATACATTCTAAGGATAGATTGCATTTGTCAATTTTATAACGGCTGTTTTTGGACAACACAGAAAGTTGGAAAATTGTTGCGCATCATCTTAGATTCTGCCATCTGGTATGTTTTATAGTTCTAGTGAGAAAATACAAAATGGCCCTGAAGATGTTTAACACAGAATTGGTGTTGATCTGACGCTTCAACCAAACATCTAATCAGATATAAGTGATTTGCCTGCACAGATGGGGAGGGTGGGGAGAGGTGTCAGGGTGGAGGCCTGTAACACACCAGACCTCAGAGCTCTCGCCTTCACAACTTTACAGGTACCTTAACTGACCACTTCCGCATCATAAAGGAAGCAAAAATGTACATTTCTGCATCATGCTTAGAGGCTGTTTTTCATTCCTTTAAGACAAATAAACACAGCAACACTTCCTCTCACAACAGCTGCTGTGTTTACAACTGCAATACTTAAAAGCTTTACAGTTATAAAAAAAAAAAATCCTTTGCCAATTCTCTATTAAACGATCTCTCACGCGCAACCTATTATGGTAGAGTCCCGTGTAATAAAAAGTCAGGGAGTGCAAAATGTCCCCAATAGGCAGCTGCACGCTACAACTAAAGCGTCAAAATCATTTCCAGACTGCTGCGCTATGGATCAAGGGAAAAGAGAGGCACAGGGAAAGGAAACCAAGGCAAAATAAATTAATTGCAAATGTATCGTGGAGGGGGGGCAAAGGGGAAAGATTGGGGCGATTTATCTGTGCTGACGGACGGGGACAGGACCAGTAAGCTAAGGGTGAGAGGATGGGGAGCAGCATGAGGCAACTGAAAAGCAACACAGGTGATGAGGTGCACAGATTCAACCAAGTGAAAGATGGGCAGAGTGCGAAAGAGCGAGCACAGCCGTTACACGGACAGTCATGTTTGAGTGCATCTGAGAGTCGAAGCAGATCTGTTAATCTTTAAGAAAGCTTGCTGCTGGAGGCTGAAGGGGGAGAGTTTGATTTGGGCTGTGACAATGATAAACGGCCCGGGGAAATAGGCTACGGAGATCAGTCAAACACCTGCCCTGCCCTGCATGAGCTCCACTCAACTCAAACAAGATGCGGGAGCAGGAAGTGCAGTGTGCCAGCTCAGGGGGGAGGAGGCTCCCTGCCATTTCTCCCTTTGTTCTTTTAAAACCACAAATACATGGACAGGTTTATCAATACCAAAAGAGGAGCAGGAATCAAGGCTTTTTAACAGTATTCATGCAGTTCGTCGAAGGATAGACAACTGATTGTATTTGAAGTCAAACGTAATGTAAAACATAAATGCAAGTTTCAGTTATAAATCAAGTAATGTATGCTGAGAGTTAAATATTGCAAACTCGTTTCCAAATAAAAGCATTTGAGTCCATCCGACATACTTTAATATAACAATAAAAAAAACATGTAAAAATGTGTAAAATGTGCAAAATTCCTTCAAAATTCTTTATCTAAAGGATTATGCATTTCTTTAAATAAAGCAGAATATAAAGGTTATACCTGTCTTTGTTTGACATTTGACTAATGACAGAAAGAATACTAATACAATCTACGTATATGTATCTACAGTATATGGGGATTGAAACTGTATTATGCCGATGACAGAATGATCTTTAGTCATGTTAAAGCATGAACAAACTGTTCCTAAATTAATTATAGCTTTTCAGTGACGAGCACAATAAACCACTAAAATCACTGTAGTATTTGTAAACAAGCACAGTAATAATAAAACTATACGGAAATAATCATTTTTGATGTATAAATGTGTTCATGATATCGCACCTCCATCTTTACAATATGCTTTGGTCCAGTTCTCACTTGCTTCACATGCGCTGCAAATGCAAAATTTGCTACAAAAATGCTAAATACAATTGTCTTTATATCTTCTGTCCACAAGTCAACAATTAAATTGTGCTAAAGTTACATTATGGTTTGTGTAAAATTTACTCAGATTTCACAGGATTTATAGGTGTCAGTGGAACAAAAGGTTTTTCTGCAAATCAGTGTTTTAAAAAACTTTAGGAGAAAAAACAGAGAAAACAGCACTGTTAAAAAGGCACCAATACGGAGGAACGACACTTATTATATTGATACAATATATAAAAAGAATAACAGTTTGTTCTATGAGCAGCACAGTGCCACGCTGAATGAATGAGTGAATCTTGTAAACAAAGATTGGTCCTTTTGGAGCCTGCACATCCTTTTTCCTGCACTGGCATAATTCAATAAAGGCTTGACATCAAATGTGATTCTTTGTTAGAGAAAGTTTTATAAGCCCTAAATGGAATCAGGCCTGAAAGTGATGCACACTGGTCTTTCCTCATGGGAAAGAGACAGGAAGTGAAAAAGAGAAGATGAAAATATAAGTGTCCAGATGACTCAACAACAGCAGCATTGTATCTTTGAAGAGTTTGGTGATTCCAGGAAACCCTAAACACACAATGTTTTTCATATTTGATTTTTACAAAAGGATTGCAAAACGTTTAAACTCTAAATTGTGTCTGGGTTCAAACGTGCAGGCCGGGGCCTTTCTGTGTGGAGTTTGTTCTCCCCGTGCCTGCGTGGGTTTTCTCCCACAGACGCAAAAGCATGCAGGTTAGGCTAATTGGCGACTCTAAATTGCCCGTAGGTGTGAGCATAGGTCTTGTCTGTTCATAGTGTACCCCGACTCTCGTACATTGTCAGCTAGGATCTGCTCCAGCCCCCCACGTTCTTCTAAAGAATAAATGAGAATCGCTAATGGGTGGATTTTCTAAAGGTGTTTAAAATTCAAACAGCATCCCCTCTCCTCCGACATCCTCTGCAGCAGACGGACCCAACAGACCTGCCAAAGTGAATTTACCTAGTAAAGTGAATTACAGGGTGATAAACGATACTTTGGCAGCAAGGCAGTAAACTGCTGAGAGAAGCTAAATACTAATGTGATTTGTCAAGGAGTTTATAAGCTGTAAGTGCTGCGATGAAATGACTGCCCTCATTGGAAGAGATAAACACGAGGGGAAAGTCTTTGTTTTGCAGCCTAATCGACCTCTGGGAGGCCAGCGGGGAGGAAATGGTTAACATTTACTGTTACTGTTTACACTAGTGGTTGTGCACAGAGAGGCGGGACAGTGCTTTCCTATATGGTAAACCAACGTACTGTACTGTTTCGCAGAACAAGAACATCTTAAGATAGATACTAGACTGCTGATGTATGGGCTTCTTATGAATAAACATTTCTGGTTGAACCTCTTAATTTCCATATGGGAGGTCTCTTATATCTGGGGGAAACTAGACCCTAAAAATATCTCCCTCAGCTTGCCCCAGACTCTACCCGACCTACATGGACGGGCACACAAACACACACAATCCTCCCTGCGTACGCGTACACACACACACACACACACACACACACACACACACACACACACACACTCCCTATCACTGTGGCTCTGCTGTGTTATGCTGTGGGAGGCTGAAGTGGCCTTTGTGGGCTGAGCTGAATATCTCTGTCCACTCTGGCAGGGCCTCATAGTGCCTGCTGCCGCCTGCTGCCTCAGCCCTGGGCACGGGCTGCCAGCCGACCCGCCGACCAACCTCCCTGAACCCCTGCCAAGCTCCTGACGCCACCCTGGGTGGTCCCGCTTCATGCGGCTCTGGCAGGGCCCTGCTCAAATCGCCCCCCACCTCCCCTCCTCTTTGGCTCCCTCGGCAGCCGCAAACAACCTCGCTGTGTTCCCAATGTGGAGCTCCACTGAGAATCAGTCAATGTTGCAAGTTATATTTTTATCATAGGGAGGATGTGGATGTACTGTATTTTTGAGGGTTTTGGAGGCGTAAAAAGTGAAAAAAGAAGTCTGTAGGCGTTTATATTTAGTCTGCATATGAATTTATATATTTGCATGGTTTTTTGGGTGGGAGGTAAAAGTGTTACTGATGGTTCACACAAACTGAAGGGAAGCAATGTCTCGTCAACCTCTGGATAAGTCTCTCTTTGGTCCGACACAACGTTCAGATCAGATCTAAATGTCTCTTTCTGTTACTCTCTATCCTTCCGTCTCTCCTTTAGTCAATGAACCACAACCAAAAAGTTAAAATCATCAAGACACAACATTGAAATCATCCACCGTTTCAGTGATGAGTTGGAAACCGACTGTCAAATTACAAGATGAAGACTCCAGATTCTCCTGTTACAGATATCGCAGTAGGCAGCCAACAAATCAAGCCTGCTTGAGCCAGAGCGGCGCTCTCATTCCCCCGTCTTCCTGCTTTGGAGTTGGGAGTCATGTTCCCGCGGAGCTCTAGAGGTAATTGTGCCACGCTCCTACACTCCTTATGACCACCCTTTCTGTTGCTCTGCCGGCACCCCCTCCCTCTCTCTCGGTCTGTCTTGTCTCTCGTCCACAGATTCATGACTCCTGCACCTGATTGCGGACGATTAAAATCATTAGAGGTCGTTAGCGGGAGTCACTTACCGTTGAGCTGGCTGTGTAGGAAGGGTGGGGTCCGTAGGGAAAAAGGGGTATAGAGGCGGTGTTGCAGGAGCTTGTGGGGGCGGGTTGGGTGTCAAAGGGGAGACGAGTATTACTCTCTTCTCTGACCTCAACGAAAGCATTACGCGCTGCCAGACCCAATTGCACATTCAAGCACAAATATCCATCTGCCCCACCCGTCCACCTCTAACAGTCACACACACACACACACACACACACACACACACACACACACACAAACACACACACAAGCTGCCACTGATACCATCAGCAAAAAGTCTCTGAAGAAAAGCGCCAATGTGTGTATTAGCAGTGTGTGTAATCACAGGGCCTTTGGGGACCCTAATGGATTAGTACACTAACACACTGTCAACTCCGGGCCAAGCTGGGCCCACACTTACACACAAAACTAACATTGTCAAATGACACAATCGCTGTGCAGGAAAAGTGCTAATTGCCTCTGTTAGACATCAACAGAGGACTTTATAATACTCAAAAGACTCATTTTTGTGCCCAGTGTTTTGAGCCTGTTGATTAGAAACAATACAAACAGTGTATTTACAACAAGTGATCATCATGAGCTTTATGAAAATGTCCTTGCTGTCAGATGTGTGTACAACGGCCATATTTTTGAACACAGATGCAACACAGATGTGTTCATCCCAGTAAGTTACAGCAGCGATAACTGCAGTTGGTTAAAGCAGCCATATATTAACTCGGATGTGCTTGAAAACATTTCGCTGTTCGACCGATCCTATATCCGTCTGTCACAGACTGGAGTGGCTGGACAGCTGTTGTAGCCAGTGCGTGCTGTGAGTGGATCACCGGGCTGTAAGGCATGAATAATAGATGCTGTTTATGAGTGTATGTTTTCCATCTGACCCCTGGGTCTACAGTGAAAACTGCAGCAGGCCTCTTAAGGGGCTGAAGGAAAAGCGGGAGAACGCGCGAGAGCGAGAGAGACAGATGAAGCTCGTCCGGGGAGGCGATGGGTCATTTAGTACCCAGGGACCCCCCATCAGCCATCAGTGACATGTCCAATCAGAGCTTATAGTGTTGTACACAAACTTCCCTGCTGCTGCCGATACTGCTTTTACACACGCAGCACTGTGGGGAGACAATGCAGCATTTATGCTACAGTGAAAGCAGCCTTATATTAAACCCTTGTGTGCACACTCGAGGCTTTTACGGTAAATATTAACCAGAAGATAAGTTTTTAATATGACCCTCACACATATCTAGCAGCCAAACACTTGATATGTTCAGCTCTTGTGCCCCTGCAGCGGGGAACACACTGAGTGAGGACACAGATATTTGCTCTGAATATTACGACAGGTTGGTCATTAAAATGCTGGGTTCGGTGACGCCGGTAGAATTAGGACCGCTACAGCCTGACTAATGAAGGTCAGGCCTCTGCTGCAGTTAGCGAGTCCCAGACAGTTGGGGTTAACCTGCTTTGCTACTGCTGGCAATTAGGTGAGGCAGCCCAGTGCTGCTTAAGAGGCTGCAGGCCTTAAGACTCACACAGCTGGCCCGAGTGCAAGCCTCTCTCTAACACTGTTCCTAATGACACAGGGGTCAGAGAATGTGTGTGTTTTACAAGGGTGGTTACGGTCTGCGGGTCCTGACAGTATTCTCATATGCCGAGAGGTTTTGGTTTGAGGATCAAGAAGAAACACAGGGGTCGTCACAGCCCTGATCGCTCAGGCTGTAAACTTCAGTTGAGTCTTGAACCCTCCGCAATCAACTCTGCAGGCTGTCAGAGGGCTTTACCTTCATCTCCAGTGGAGGTGGCTTTGTTGTGAGGTTGGATAGTAAAGTTAGTGTAAGCATACCCCATGCTAAGAAAGAAGAAGTACCACTAGGTGGCATGGTCACTTTGAACACACATAAATGTACACACACAAATGAACACACACAAAGCAAACCCACTGAAAAAAAGTGAAAGAAATGCACGCGTTCATATGTTAGGCGCAGCATTGTGACATTTCCGTGTTCGTGTTTGCAGCTTGATGAGTAAGATGTTTTGCTACATATCTGCTAGATAAAGCGATAAGAGGTGACACATACGAGAGGCACAAAAACATTAGGAGAGAAACGGAAGTTCCAGAGCATTATCTGAAGAGTAAATGCTGATCAATGATATATTTTTAAAAAATAACAGAGATAATGCACTCCGAATATCTTTGGCCATTGTGCAAGCAGCATTATGTAGTCATCAAAGGATGTCATGTCTTCAAACATTGTGTGATTGTAACCTGCACATTCAGCAAAGTCAACAATTCTCAGAAATAACTGTGCAGATGTTATTTTGGTGCCGTATAAATCACTAAGTGGAAGAATGACAAATCAGAAAGATAACAGGTCACAGTGTGAGAAATGCATGTACTGTATATATGTGTGTGTGTGTGTGTGTGTGTGTGTGTGTTTGTGTGTGTGTGTGCAGGGTGCATATCTGTGACCATGCCTGTGTGTGATCACAGTTTTAGCCTGCTGAATAATTCAGTGTCCCCCCCAGTGCTAACGCTGACACTAACTGAGGGGAGCCATTAAAGATCCATGAGGAGATCATTACAGGCCGCTGCCCGTCCGGCCTTCTCCTCCGCAGCTGCCCATCCACTTCCCTGGGGCGACTCCCTCTCCAAACAGTGGGGCCTAACCCCTTCAACATGAGCTCACTCTCCCGCCCACGGAGCTGCTACAAGGGCTGGGGGGGTCAGAGGTTAGCCAAGCAAAGGCATGACCCACGGCACTAATGCACTTGTAACACTTTAAAACACTTTGGCGAGAGTTAAACAGAACACGCTCTCAAGGAGGACCACACAGAGGGCCCGCTGGCTACTCTTTCTCCTTTTTTTCCCCTTTTCCCCAAACTCACTACTTGGTCTGCTCTCACTGTGTCTTTGGCAGCTCTCGCAAGCTAAAGAAGTGAGATGTGTTGTTGCTGTCCCTTTCCCTTTTCTTTTTTATTTCACCGCAGAGCGATACACTTTTGTTTGTCTTGGACGAAACAACACAGATGATGTTGGTTACTGGTTTCAGAATTAGGTAGACAGCTACTATATGTGTACCCTAATGTACAGCGATCATAAAAATCCCAAATAGTGAATGAAATGTATGGATTTGGAACAGTTTACTCATAGGATAAGAGCTCAAGAGGATCGAGTTCGATAGAAATGGATCGCTGTCAACGACAAAAATAAGAGAATAATGCAATTATTTTGTGTGTCTGTGATTTTTTCTGTCGTGGAAAAGCAATTTAAAAAGTCCCAAATAAATACTTGACCTGCGTTTACAGAGACTTCTGAGCCAACCTATGTATGATAAGCATCATTTCACATGTCCATTCCCCCGCTACACCTCGCCTTCCCCCAGAGACCTCCGACTGTTATCAAGTCATGTGAAACCAGAGTAAGCTGAGGGCATGAAGCACACTGCCAGTCAACAATTAACTCACATTAGAGGTCTCCCTTGGTGGCAAATCCAATCAGGTAAGGGTTATCAGTGGCTGTCCTGCCTCTGCCCAGCATCACACAGGCTCTTATTGTAAATTCCAACCACCTCTGAAACACACTCGCGGAAGATTTGATTTGCTTCCGCTCTCATCACATTGGCCTGAAAAGCTGTTTTTTCCATAGATTTCAGGAAATACCACAAGTACAGTGTGCATTCTCAGCTGTTGTGTAAAGTGTGTTGGGGCTTAGTGGTGGGCTTTATTTCCATACTTTGTGACTTGAATTGGGGCTGTTTTCAGTCTCATGTAGAAGTTGGAAAATCTTAGAGATCCTTAAAAAACCTTTTGCATCTTCCGGTCTAGCAGGTTCAGATAAACCTCTATTCCACCTCCATTTCCTTGAATGCAATCGTGGTTATCCTGTTGTTACTGTAAAAAGCCTTTTAAGGAGGTCAGGTTGGTGTCATTTTTTACTGATGGCTTGGGTCAGAGGGTCAGCCATCCACCAGAGTGGCAGCTGTCATTTGACTGATGACCAATGTCCCTCTTCCCACCAGGAAGTGGAGGTGTGTGCTGGAGGCTGTGGAGTGTGTGGTTAGCTGGCAGGTCAGCGGTGGGTCCAGAGTGGTCTGGCTACAGCCACCACGGAGCTCTCAGGCAGCAGTGGCAGCCCAGAGCACTGACTGATAGTGGGCATTATCATTTGTTAAGTGCCCCCTTCGTCTCTGGTCAGGAACACTTAACACGGCCTGTGGTCACTAAATGCTGCTGGACTGCCGGTAGCAAGGTAAAATATTCATTGTCGCGGAGTGGTGGTTTTCCTCTGCACCAACGCTAAAAGCCTGGCTTGGTTTTGTGTTTTTAACCAGGGCCCTAAAACCAGGCCGCACAGGAGTGGCCTTTTACTGGACAATGTAATGGACCTCAATAGAATCTGTGTACCTTACCACACAATCACAGGCATTGAAAAAGATTCAGCCACAATGTAGATGGAAGATCTGTTAAATATAGGGCAAAATATAGAAAGGGCTGTAATTAACAAAAAAAAAGAAAAAAAAGAAATGCCGATAAATGCTTTTATTCAGTAGATTTGACATGATAAGCAACTATATTTGGCAATTTGCATGCTTGCACTAAAATTGTGCGCTGACATGGGCATGGTTGGCTTTTTGGTTTAAGAACAGATATAAATATATTTTTATAGGTCAGCAACCTTTGATTTTCCCTTTTTCAGTGAGTCACCTGTGGTGCGCTTACATTTGGAAGATGTTGCCGCTGGTAAACTTCATGAGAGCAGTCATATCTCTGACAGTGGAGGGACTTCCCAGAAGACCCTAGCAGCTTGTCTCCCCTTTGACCAAACCGCGTGACATTTACAATTGTGTCAACTATGCTGAAAAGACTGAGCAAGTGTTCTTTCTCATTTGCTGACTTATTGTTTTGTGTGTGTTTTGGCCACTGTCTGCGACATTGTTGGATGTCAAGTCACAGAGCAGTTGAACAGACCCTCCGTTTTGTTTGGCTTTAATGGGGTTGACAGAGGAGCTCCCACCTGTGGTGAGTCTGGCATTTAGCAGCCCATAAACTCTCCCCTCTTTCACTCTTGCTCTAAGGAGTGCACACACAAACACGCCGCAGTTAGTATCAGGTGCTTGTCTCCATGTGATCTGTTTCCAGTTTCGTCTTCGCCCCAGTTCGGCTGCAGCCTATGGTGTCTGAGCACCACAGAAAAGAGTTAGAGGCGAGAGTGGTTTCTCCCCCAGCCGCCTCAGACTGACTCCCACTCCGGCTCTCGTGGCGAGCTGAGGCCTGGGAATTGTGGGGTTCTGGCTGAGGGGAGCCCTGCCCCCAAGGGTGCTTGGTAGCATACTTGGTCAACCTAGGCGCAGCCTACAGAAGGCTTGAGGCCGAGCAGAAGCCAGGCTGTGGCAGGTGTGGCTATGGGGTATGGGAGGAAACAGCTGCGTGCATAGCCACACACTGCTGCTGCAAGATGCAATGCCTCCTGTGCTCTGCAGAAGTTAACATGGCCATAAAATAATTCATGAATGGAAAGACAGTATTTTGCGATGCTGTTGTTTACTGATGACTCATTGTTTGTGCAGGTGCGCAGATTTATCTCTCAGATGACATGAAAAACCAGGTGTATTCCACACACTCAAAAACTATCACACTCTTAAAGTAATACCGAATAAATATCAGAAAAAGAGGAAGGAAAATGGGGAAGAATGTGACTTTCATATCATAATAAATACTTTAAAAGTGTTAAGGAATCCATGCAGGATAAAAAGGCAACTGAATAACATGTAAAGGGTGGCGTCTGTGTTGCCAGTGAAGGACATATTACCCACTTCAATCATAGCCTGCAGAAATGAATATAAACTGAAATAGAGAGCAGAATGGCTTTAAACAACAACAAAAAAAGAGAAATGCAAAGTTGAAGAAATTATTTTATGGAGACATCAGGCACGAGCCAGACGACCACGACGACTCACAGGAGTGAGCTTGCTTTCAGCTGATTTACACAAAATTTGATAATGATCATTTTTCATTAGGCAATGAAAAAGAAATGACCGTTGACCATTAAAACCTCACTACAAGAGGTCAGGAAGCATCAAATCATTGTAGCGTGACTCCACTAAAACCACTCTGGGAGGTGGTATTAAACCTTTGTGGTTGTTATCTGAATTGGTGAATTTCTCTAATAAATACTTTTACTGAACATCTGCGGTTGATAACTTGTAAATGGTCCACACTCTGCCAACCTCAACAGACATACGCACGCACATACACACGCACGCACATACGCACGCACATACGCACACACACACACACACACACACACACACACACACACACACTGCAGGGAGAGAATTTCAGAGTTAAAGACAGGGTGACGTTGCTGTGGTTTGCTCAGACCAGGTGAACCTACGCCACTGTTACCATGACAGTAGACGGACACAGTGACAGCAGAGCTGGTGGTTGGCTCGAATCACGTCAGCGAAAGCTGCTGGTGAACTTAAAATTACCCTCCACACATGTTGTTAAGTATGTACAAGTACTCTGGTATGATCAATATTTCATTTGACATGTGTTTCCTACAAAAAAAGTTTTTAAAAACTTGCACATTCACCCCCTTATTGAGAAATTCTGGATCACGATGCTAATGCAAACTTTGCATATTAGCAGCGTTGGCTGATGTATTTGTGACATACCTTATTTAGCTTGCCCGGGGAAAGTTTGAATCTCAGATTTTAGGGAAGTGCACAGACATCTCCCCCTTGGAATGTGAAAACTCTCCAGTGACAAACATTTCACAGATACAAGTCAGTGAAGTCAAGTTCAGACATTTTAGGGGACATAAACATAAGAAAAAATCTTTTTGGAGTGGAGGAGATCTTTAAATGTCAGACAATGCAGAATTTGCTATGAAGGTTGCACCAATAACGTGTTACTGAGAGTGTACAGGATAGTGAAGGAAATGCTACAGGCAATGCCGTACATTTATCAAGTAGCATCTCTGTGCTGCAGACTGACAAATCTACGTTCAATCTGAAATGCTCAAGCATTTCTTATGCTGATTCCTGTTCTGTTCACATGTTTGAAGATATAACAGACGTGGCGTCTGGTCATAGGTGTCACCACTGTCATCACTATGAAGACTACATTCCCACGCTGGCTGATTGTCTGCACAGCACAAGGGCCGAGTCACGGTCTTTCTCATGAAACCACGTCGATGGCCATCAAAAAGCCAATAACTTCCTCAGCGAGCGGGCTCACTTCCGCCTTCTGCATGTGGGGACCTGCCGTTACCATGGTTCCCTGGCCGGCGTTTGCGTGCGAGCAACTTAGACAGCCGTCTGGGGTTTCTTGCACACATAACAGGAAGACGCTGGTCATACTTCACAACCGTTTCTCACTTCTGCCTTCTTGATTTAGGGAAGGCTGGGGGAAATGTGCAGACACAACACACAGCGACTGTGAACAGCCATGGAAGCTTACCCCCCCCCTCCAAATAAATTATTATTAAAAAAAAGGTACAGCCAGGGATGTGTAATTGTGATGATTCATTTTCTTAAGCACATCTGACCAAACTGAAAGTAACAACTCTCAGTTAACAGGAAAATATGTTATGTTACGTTGCTTGCTTTGTGTTTCCTTCTTGATTTTATGTTTGATTTTTTTATTTCACCTGCACAACTTGCTTCTTTTCTTTTGTTATTACGTTTTTGCTACTTTGTTTTATTGTGCAAGCAAATCAAATCTCAAAAATCACATTTTTAGCACATCTAGACAGGAATTTCAAAAGTATTTCAATATTATCATGCCTAATAAAATGCTCATGTAATTATAAGGCAGTATCACCTGCATCTCTCATATCAGGGCTCTCAAATATGTCTGTTGTTTTGTGCGGGAGCTTCTCACTGAGGTTGATCACAGACGTGGGTTTGGAATCAGGTTTGCTTTCCTCATTAGCATAATGGAAACATCCAGCTAATGAGTGAGATGTTGCGACAACCACAAGTGTTGGATGAGGTGATTCATATCTACCTCTCATCTCCACGCTGTTGACCGTTGGCTTTGACAACTTTGCTTGTGTAAACTCTGAATCACTCCGCTATACTTGTGCAGCCTGAAGGAAAAAATCTAGAATGAAACTCGTTCTTTATTATATTTATCTTATCTTATTTATTTTATCAAAGGTCATGGGCCCTCAATGGAGGGAGGGAAACTCCGTGAACTTTTAATATGAAAAGGGTTCTGCAGGATTAGCAATGACAAATATTCCCACACTGATCAACTTTGACCTTTAGTCATTCAGTTGTAGTGTTAAAAGACAACCACAGCTTTCTTGGTTAAAGCACACAAAAAAAGTTTGTGCTTCTCTTAAGAGGAAGGAAATAAGGAAGCTGCTGCAATATCAGGGTGCCAAGTAGGTAGCCAAGTGTAAATGTTAAGCAACCATAAGAGTAGCCTTGGCTGCTCAGTGGCTGTGGGAAAGTGCATAGCATGTCTGTCGCATGGTTAAGTCTTTCTCAGAGTCGTCAAGCCACAGAGAGGCAAACTATACAGTAAACTCATACCGGAACCCGTCTGTGGCCTGAACTGTGCCAAGGCAAGTCTTCCCCATGCCAACCTGTCTCTGATTTCACTCAACTACAGAAGGCAGGTCTGCACTCTGCACATAACAAACAAAC
Organism: Bovichtus diacanthus; assembly: GCA_943590825.1. NCBI lineage: Eukaryota > Metazoa > Chordata > Actinopteri > Perciformes > Bovichtidae > Bovichtus > Bovichtus diacanthus. Next base: position 1,299,807 of record CALSBV010012130.1, read on the forward strand.
CCGAAACACATTCACACACACTGAAACCTTTCAGCAGAATTTAAAATCACCTCAGAAAAGAAACTCTAGCCTCTAATATATTTCTATTTTATAAGCAAAAGTTTCAAAAGTTGTGAAAGGTCGCCGACATTCCATCCCGAATATTTTATATCAGGGCTTATTAAGACAGAGGATTTGGGTTTCAAATGATGAATATCTCAGTCAAACTAAAAATGTTAATGCATATTTCTTTCTTTCCATACAGCAATTTTTTTTGTTTTGTTTTTTAAACTGTATCACTGGTTTGACAGCAGCCTAAGGACACAAAAGAAAATATTAGCTTTGCAGTCATGATGTCTTCTTATCGTCATTATGCACACATTAGAGCTGCACCGTAAGATCATTTAAATTGTTAGTTGTTTGGTCTATAAAATGGTGAAAAATGTCATCCAGTGTTTCCTAGAAGGCCATGATGACATCCTCAAAGGTCTTGTTTTGTCCACACCTCAAAGATATTTAGTTTACTGTTATAGAGAAGTAAAGAAGCCAGAACAAAATTCACATTTAAGAAGCTGGAATCAGAGAAATTTCTTTCCTAAAAAGTTACTCAAACCACATAAACAATCATCAAAATAGTTGCCGATTACTTTAATAGTTGACAACTAATCGATTAGTCTTTGCAGCTCTAGTACAAATATCTTGTACATATCTTGTTTCAATGAATAAACATCTGTAATGTATAGGAGCTTTTGTATGCTACAGTCATATCTAACAGTTTCTTCAGTGGAACAATGGCTCACACACTGCTAGTGATGCAATAGGACAAGTCATTCCCATACGCACATTATTCACAACAGTGACAGCTTACAGAAATATCAGGTGATGTATATAAGGTTGACGTTGCAGTGGAAAAGTGTGTGTGGGTGTGTGGGTTTGTTGAAACCACTTTTAGCTGAGCATGTGGGCTGCTTCTATTACACACTAATATGTGTTTCTCAAAAACCTTTTGTCAATAGTTTCACTTGTGTCTTCTGATAGCTCTAACTGAAAGGAAAATTTAATTTTCCAATCAACCAATGCACAACTGCGTGAGGTCAAATCAGGACTTTGACAATGGCTAAATCTGTGTATTTAATGTGCTTGTGTGCAGCTTTAAGTGCTTCATCTGTGTGACTCAGATAGTGGTTTGTGTGAGGGTGAAGCTGAAGCCTTAAGCTGTGTCGAGATGACTCAATTTAGCAGAACTTAGCCAAGAGTTCTGGGTAGAGAGGTTTGGCTAACCGACACCGTGAGAATGTGGCAACATATGTCCTGTTCTGTGGCAGCGTCAGCCTCGTTTCAGCTCTCTCTCTGTATACGGCGCAAAAAAAAAAGTCATGCTGCTTTAGAAAGTATTTATGAATATGCAAAGATCAAAGTTGTTTGTGGAATATCATGGAGAAGAAAAATAATCTGCCTTGTATTAAATCAAAAAGAACAGGGTGAGACATAATTAGATGTTGTCCCGGGTGTGGTAATGCATCACTCATCAGTAGGAAGCCTAAAAAAGAAAAAAATGGAACTACTCATCAGACACATGTGATGGAGTCATTAGTTGGTGATGTCATGATGAGCTGAAATAGTCACAATCGATATTCTCCAGTTAAGTAATCTGCTATTGTACCACATGATTAAAGCAGATATTTACAGTGTCTTTGAGTCTTGGTGAGCCAAGCTTTATCATACTGCACCCATGTCATGTGCCCACAGACCTGTGCTGTTGCTTTCAAGCCTTTAGGCCGCAACCATATCCACCTCGGGCATCATGTGACACCGTGCCGCCATGGGTCCTGAGCCAAGGCTGCGGGAATGGCAGAGCGTTATCTACTCCCACTCCAACCATCGTTTCCCCTTTGTAGTGAGCCCACAACAAGCTCATGTGGGTTGGAACAGGGCCTTTGATAAAGCCAATGCTACTATATCCTCTGATCTATCACCTACTGCCTGCCACTGTATTTTTTATTAACACTTTTATGTTCATGGCATTGCACTCTATCTGTGTTTTCACTAAAATTGCATTTTTAATTTTTGTCTTTTTCATCTGTCTTTTTTTTTGTTTTACTCTCTTATTCTTCACACCTGTGTCTTTTAAACTTCTTTATTTAAAAATAAGTTTTATGCACTTTTATTTCTCTTAGCGTATCATTGTTAAACTGCATTATGTAAAGCACGTTGAGCTGCCTTTGTGTATTAAATGTGTTAAATATATAAACTAGCCTTGCCTTGCCTTACGGTTATATATTTAAAACATAACAACACAGAGGTTCACTGTGGAGGACAGATGATGCTATGTTGTGTCTGCAGCGTGTTGCATTTGACACATACACAGTTCAAAAATGTATGAAGGGAGAATAAAGGCTCACAAATTGCAAACACATATGCACTCAAGTAGCACTACAGCGGAAACCAAAGCCCCCTAGTCTTGTCACGAAACGCTTGTCAGTCTGTAGGCGATATAGAATAGAATTTATATTCACGCAGACACACACACACACACACACACACACACACACCTATATATATACACACACACACACACAAGCAGATAGAAATACAGAAAAAAAAAGCAGTTTCTTCTCGGTTGTGTGCGCAGCAAGCAAGCCACCAACCACAACCACAAAGCCCCAGTATGTCAGCAAGCACCTGGCTATACACCCGCTACCAGACAGACAGCAGACACACACACAAATAACAATCTGCACCGAAAGACGCACACTTTGGCTTTTCTTAAGTTCTCCAAGGAAGAAGATGCTAAAAGCACCTGCTCCTTTCCAAGCCTTGCCATATACATCATATATAGGTAGAGCAATGCATGGATCACAGTGGGAGTCTCATAAGCTTCGGTGTCAGCGTGTGTTTATGTGTGTTAGAAGAAGAACCCAGCAACCTCTGAGTCCTATTTACAGCGATGAGCGTGGGAAACATCAGAAGTGTTGTCTCCAAAACTAAGAGATCGTACTAAAGTACTACCACGTGTTACATGTACATGCAACATAAACGTAAATACACTGCTTATCTACTACATCCATCTCCGTATGTGCACACATTAGACAGGATATTGAAAGATCTCATATTTCCTCTCCCAAAGGTGCCACACATTTAGCTACAGGCAGGCAGCTATAGACATACATGGAAAATATATGCTTGGATATCTGCACGCAAATAAACCCAGACACACAAGCTATTGTGTTGGTAGATGGCAAGATAGATTCAGTAGATACAGTTACGAATTACGTTGTACTTTCTGTTTAGAGGTAAACTCAAAAAGAGGCATAGAAGCACATCCAAACCAAAGAGGGTAGGTGTGAGTTGAAAGTGAGCAGATCATGAAATAAACAAATAAATAAATAGCTGGCACACTGCCGGGCTCCAATGTCCACTCATTCATTGCACCTAGGTGACGTTTCGAGCGCAACTTCTTTTCATCAGACTAAAAAAAACAGGAAAACGACCTCCCAGCTCCTCATTTATGATTGCTGCATATGAACAGAAATGTTTATAAAGAAAGCAAAGTCTGGTCTTCATTGATTTTTAAATCATATTTGAGAATGAGTATAGATTTTTACAATGATTTGTTTTTTTTATTTTGTGTGTGTTCGTGCATGCGTGTGTGTGTGTGTGTGTGTGTGTGTGTGTGTGTGTGTGTGTGTGTTGCTATATGCAGTAGACAAGCAGAAGGAAGCATTGCCTAAATTACTATACAACTCAGCGATTACAATAAAAGTGCATTTAATCCAAAGCTACAGCTTCAACAGTAAAAATGCTGTTTAGTCATTTTATTAAACTAATTCACAATTCATTTGGAATAATGAATGTGTTTCACAGTTCTTAATCATCCACCACCAAAATTACCTTTTTATATTTTTTTTGCAGTGGTGTAATGTAACTAAGCATATTTACTCAAGTACTGTGCTGAAGTACACATTTGGTGATTTTGAATTATAATGTTTGTGATGAACTGAAGGATGAAGTGTTCCTTTATGTCTTTGCAAAAAGAAGTCCAATTGTATAAGTCTATCAGAAAACAACCTTACTGCTCACTTGATTTAGTACATCAGTAAACATTTTCTTTTTCTCATTCGCTAGTTTTAAGTCTTTTTCAATACAGCATAATGTTCATTTAGTAAATTATGGTCCCATTTAGATTAGAATAGACGATAAAGCCGCTTTAGGGCGGGGCTACCTTGTGACTGACAGGTTGCTACCACGCTGTTGTCCAGTCTGAGGGCTCTCCGTGTTTGCGTCTTACACTTTTAACCCTTTCACAGTGTGTTTACAGTTCCCGAAAGTTAATTGTGACATTTTGGTCGCCTAAAAATGTCATGTTCAGTGTTCCAAGACGGTGACAGGCAAAAAAAAATGGCAAACTTGAAGACCGTAGTCCACAAACCAGTGGGTGAGGTCATGGTGACTATGTCCACTTCCTATATGCAGTCTATGTGATAGCATTGTACCAGTGGTATCTTTCAGTGTGTGCTGTCACTCAATCTATAACACCATGCCAATTCTACTTACTACAGTTCTATGAACTAATTGTTCTCTCTTATTATTGACCCTTTCTCTATGAACCTTTGTAAGAATATAGCTCAGGTTTTTCAGAAAAGTTGATAGAAATAGCATTTCTACGAATGTTATCTATTACTGGCAGTGCCAACACAGTGACTATTCATTACATAAGATGTATTTCTGTTTTCATGAAAGTAGGTGATCTTTATCAGAAGCAAGGGCATCTGATCAAATCTGCCTGTTTTGTAATAATGTGATGTTTCATACCAGATCAGTCATTACACAGGAGATGACTCCCTAGCCAGTCCATTTATCTGATGTGAAAAAGTAAAAAAGTGCGTATATCTCCATACCAAATCAACTAGAATGGCTTCTTGTTGGACTGCTCACTGGAAATCCTGACACCAAGACCCATGACAGTGGGCCTCTGCAGCAACCATGTCTCCGCTTGTTACTGCTAGAATGGTTTCATCGGCCCTTTGGGTTGCACATTTCTCGTAGTGTTAGCATGTGTAAGCTTTTCACGTGACTCGGAGGCCTTCAGAAACGTCACATTATTACAAAATATGCAGATCTCCTACTTAGCCTTTTTGATGCACAGGTATTATCACAAGCTTCATACGTAACGCTTTCCTTGGCTTTCCTTTTCAAAGTCTCTAAGTTTCTCTTCGTGGTTAAGAAGCTTCAGTATTTTGAAAATGCAGTGGTAATATTGATCCAAAAACATCATATATATGAGTAAACTAACAGGCAACATTATACTTACTACTGTAATAACTACTTTTACTTTTGATACTTTAAGTAGATGTTGCTGATAATACTTACATACATTTACTTAAGGTTCTGAATGCAGGACTTTTAGTTGTAGTGGAGTATTTTCACATTTGAAAAAACATTGCTACAGATACAAATCTTAAAACAGTCACAAATATATATTAAAATTTTCCAAAAGACCCAGCAATTTTCTAAAACAGCTTGGCTGTTTAGTGTTTTTTCTGTTTCTTTGGGACTATTTTCAGTGGGATTTATTTAAAATATACGACAGTGCCCATGTTCATGGTAATGAAGGAACATGTCACCCAGTGCAGAAGTGTGACTCATTGCTGTGCTCTTAGACAACAATGAAGATCTATGGCACAGAGAAATAAGCAGCATTTAGCTACACAGACAATACTTGTTAGTAGGATCAATTCACTGTTGGTGTGGCCACAGAGATGGAGGCAATTCCTAGTGTCCAATTGGATTTTTTTTTTGTCCTACTTTTCCATCCTAAAGGTCAGGTACGCAGTAAGTGACATTACCTGCAGTTGTTGAGGGGCAAATTTGTGGCCAAGGGCATTGTGGGGCGTTTGTGGGACATTTCTTCATGCAAATCACAACCAGTGTGCAGTGGTGGTTTACAATGCATGGTGTTTTATAAATAACTACTTTCTTGTACAACACGTATTTCCAAATGTTTTTCAGAGGAGGGATTGGACCCATACGTACTGGTGATCCATTCAATCTGTGTTTCCCCCTGTGAATAACACGGCTGTATGCAAATGCCTGAGGAACCGCATTCATATCAAACATCAGTCTGAGCAGGAGATTCATTAGCGGCAGTCTCAAGGTGCTCTTTGACTCTACAGGCACTATGTAGCATATATGTCTTTAAACTGGAGGGAGAGCGGTGTGAGAGGCTGAGTAAAGCTGGTTTAGGCAGTATACCTAATCTGCTGGTGTGCACCCCTGAGCCCCACCAGTCATCCAGCCTGCCAGTGAGTCCGGGGGGCCTGGGATGCATTAGAGGCCGGGGGAGAGGCCGCCCTGAGTGGCCTTCATTAGGAGCAGCACCCCCCCCCCCTCACACACACACACACACACACACACACACACACACTCCCCTCCCACAAAGGAAACACTGTACGTCTCCCTCACAATAAAAGCCAGCCCTGGATCATAGATCAGACACATGTAGCGTCTGCTGAGTCTGGTTCTTGACTAGTGAGGAGGGCCCGCCAGCGCCGAGGGATTCAGACTCAGACACACACACACACACACACACAGCACGCATTGCAATGGATGACAAAGAGCAATGACCTCCAATATTAAAGAGCACAGAGGATGAACAGGGAGACAGGGAGAGACCGGGAGACTTGTGTGTGTGTGTGTGTGTGTGTGTGTGTGTGTGTGTGTTTGGGGAGTTGAGACAGTGTTAGGGGCCGACAAGAGTGCCCCGTGTCACCAGCACCTCATAAAGCATCCTAATGGAGGTCGCTCCGATTTGTCAAAGAGAGAGACAAATGAAAGAGAGTCGGCGTGAGGGAGGGGTGAAAGAGAAAGCGAGAACGACATTTTAGAGAAAAATGGAGTGTGCTATTATGTTACTGGCTTTCAAACGACTGTAAAAAGCTTATGCACATATGCCTACATTTACAGTTACACGGACACACACAGACACACGCACACGCTCAAACATAGCTGTGAATTTCCAGAGAGTCCCCCTTACCCTGTTCTAGGTCAGTAAAACCCACCGAGGTACTGAAATGTGTGAGCTGCCATTGGAAAGCAGGTCACTGCTGCAAGTGCACACACACACACACACACACACACACAAATCAGTGATGGTTAAAAAGTGTGGTTTTGATGCTGCCCATTAGACACATGGAGTCACACACACCTTCTAACCTGTTGATAATGAAGTGGATAAATATCTGGTTCACAAATACAGTAAATTGACTAGTTTACTTCACACAATGCATATGTATTTTCATGTGGCACAACAAAATTGCCTATTAATTAAGTTTGGCATGTTCATTAATACAAATAAAGCATTAACGTTTCTCATGTTGTTGTTTTTAAGATAATAACTAATAAAGAAAATTATAATTTGAATAGTAGAGATGATTTTTCATAAGTTTCAGATGTAAGCAAATAATAAACCGCACTAACAATTTGGTCAAACCTGCTGTCTTTTCTTGTTTCTCACAAACAGTTAGTCATGTGTTATCATGCCGCAGACTCTCATGTTATCTCTCACATGCTCCCGTTGTTACTTTGTCTGAATGAGATTGAACAACAAACACTCAACTGGGTACATGTTGTCAAAGTACATTAAGAAGTTTGAGATACTTTACTTGAGTATTTTTAGTGTATACTACTTCATACTTTACAACATTTAAGAGTAAACTTTTTACATTTAAACTTGTCATTTTACTCCACTGCATTTATTTGACAGCTACAGTAACTAGTGGCTTTTCAAATACAAAATGTAAATAACAAACATATGATCATCTTATAAAATCAAATACATTGCTATTGATTAAACTACCCAACAGTATGTACACATTACACATGAAATGTATCGGTAATAATAATTACACTTTGTTATATATGATAATATAACAATGAAAGGGGGGATTCTGCAGGCATTATGAATGCTTTTACTTTCGATCATTAGAGTACATTTTGATGATAATATTTCAGCACTTAAATGTATTCTAAATGTTGGGCTTTAACTTGTAATAGAATATTTTTTCAGTGTGCTATTGCAATTTTTGCGTAAGAAAAATGTGCTTAATACGTCTTTAAAAACAGTGTAACCAGGCACCTGACCTCTTCATTTACATCTTAAATTGCTACAGAACTACTCTAACTGAGTTGAGCCTCAATATCACTATTTACAGTTTGCAAAACGGCCCTTGAATGCACACTGGACATATGACTGTTTCATGCAGCAACACATGTTCACACGCACACAGTGTCTAAGTTAACCACGATGCATCTGCTGGAGAGGAACATCCTGCCCCACACAGACGAGCAGGCTCGTCTGTCACATCCAAAAACCCACGTCTGAACCACAGGAAATACGTATGCGCACACTCAAAGACACAACACATGCACAGGTAATAAAACATGGTGAGAGTAGCACTCTGACAAACTAACTGCAACCCTGCAAGGCGAAACCCTCAGCTACGCAGAAAATGTGCATTTCACATTCCAGCGGTAATGATCAAATAGTGAAAAGACATTGCAACGTTGCAGCTTTCCACCTGTGTTAGCTCAAAAGATCCTGATGATGCACTGAGGTCATCGGGATCAGTTGGGTTTGTGGCAATACCATGGTCTGCTCTATTCTGGTCTGGCTGGGGCTGAGCAGTGTGTTGGGGCATTTGGGGTAACTGAGGTCTCGGGTTTACGGGTGCTTTTATGTGAGGCTGCAGCACTTCATCCTCCAGCTGCTCCGTTGCCATGATGTGGTGCCTCTGTGTACCTCAGAGCTGAGTGTAAATTTACCACTCTGGTGAAGACAAGTGGTTCGCAAAACACACAGGCCCAATGTGATAAGCATTGTGAACCAAAACATGATAAAACCAGACGGAGTGTTTCGTTTGTTTTGTCACTCGTCTTCCTGATTTGATTTTCAAGGTAATAGCAACTGAATGGGATGCACATTTATCAGCCAATATGTCACACATGTTGTATCTTATCGCCAACACCTGAAAGCAGTGTTATGTTAAATGTTAAAAAAACAGAAAAGGGTACAGAGTAAAACCCAGACTACTAAAACCAGTTGACCCCAGAATTTAGAAATACTGTTCTAAAGAAAGACATAAACCACCTCCATCTAAGGTAAGAAAAACTATGTATATCATTTAATTAAATAAAGGAGCTGTATTTTACGTTTGCTTGGAATAAATAGAAGAACTTGGAACTTGCTGCACAGAATTAAGCAGCTGGTTGAACGTATTATTGCGAGCCAACTCTTAAAAAAGTTACCTGGCTGCCTTAAAATACCTTACATTTTGATATTGGTGCAACTGTTCTATCACGTTAAGTACCAGAAATCAGATATAAGTGTAAAGAATTGGATAGTACTATATTTTAAGTTGAACCAGCTTGTATGTTTTTACAGTGTGTATAGATCAAGCATATTCTGTTTTAATAAGCACTGAGACTTACTTCTTGTTCGCCTAACGTTATGCACATCTACATTAATGCCTATCCATAGATAAATATTTCTATGATTTTTTTAGCTACCACTACATTACTGGAAAATGTAAATTCTTAATCAAGATGCACAGATTACAGATTGAACACCGTCATTTAAATATAGAAATAATTCTGAGTAAAGATTGCTGTGATGTGACTGTTGTATTTATGTTGCTCTGTGTTTCAAAAGCTACACAGGAAGAACTATTTGACGGCCATAAATTGTCGACTAAGCCTAAAGAGCACATCGCCAGGTTGTGAAGGTTTTGAATCGACCTGCTGTAAAGGAAGCTGGATGCTCGGTCTGTGTGTTGGCACAGTTTCTGAATAACAGGAAGAGCTTGGGTGAAGGGGGTAGGATGGAGGGTTTACTCCCTGTAAACATGGTAAAGTTGTCTTTAAGAGCTGCAGCAGGTGCCAGAGGTGCAACATTGCAGTGAAGGAACCCGGCAGCTGCCACGATGTTGTGCACGTAATCAAGAACTTCAATTTTATCCGTCCTCACGCAGCTCATCTCTGATCCTTGGGCCTCATTCAACAACCGTTCTTAAAAGAAATGTCTTCCTAAAAACTCCCTTCATGAAGATTCTGACATTCACTAATGTTTACTTATTTGGGATTTGCTCTTATGGAAGAACAGAGCCTACGCACACTCGGGATCACACTTACGCACATTTGAGTGCTGACTTGTTTGTGAAAAAAATATTTGTTACTGTATTGTATAGTTGTATATTATAGAATTTAAATTACAATATTGTTCTTTTTAGCATTTATTGCATTTTTTCAAATAATTATTTTCATTATTTTATAAAGCATTATGGTCTTTGAAATTAAATAGACACTACACTAACACTTCAACACCAAACGAGTAATGGCATCCTTTTTTTGTGTTATTTTATATCCACTACTGACGTTACTAAATATGATTGTTTTTGGTCCAGTTTTTCACCCTCTTAAGACTTTTGTTTGGGCATTCTTGACTTCTGTGTGTGCACGCGGCCCTACAGTCTCATTCCCTTTTAATGCCGATTGGTGGGGCGTTAACCTGCGAATTAGGATCAACTGGCATGCTTTTTTTTTTATTTCCGAGGACTATGGGATTCATCATCTTTATCACATTTCTCCATAAATATCCACGTTGCAGTGACACAGCTGTCCTGTCATGGCCCATCGTAGCCTTACATTTGTCTTGGTCCTACCACAGGTTACTGCATGTAGTGCTCCACAGGAACTCTGGGATACGGCCTTCTCAGTGTGTGGCGACACGGCGCTCCCACTCCCCTCCGCTCTGTGTGGTTACCACAGTCAAGTCTCCATGTCTGCTGGAGCCAATAAATAAATAATGGGCCCGGTGATCACTTCCAACCGTGATACTGCGCGCTAAAACCACTGCATCTGGGAGTGCCTCGCTCACATTGACAACAACAACATAGACACACACATGTTGACACACAAACAGATCAATGCTGGGACAGTGAACTCGTTTCTCATACAGCCGCGACTTTCCAAAAAGTTAGATCTCTTTAGAATAACGGTTTCCACCCCAGTTTATTTCGAATGTGACAAGTTAGGAATTTTTTTCTCCATTTTTTATATTTTCGTTTTTTGTTTTGTGGCCGATGTTTCTAAAAAGGGAATTAGCTTGAGAACTTCCAGAAGAAGACTCTCTCGTAAAAGTGTCCCGTATCAATATGAGTTACATGTAAACTTTCATGTAAAGTCAATGGGGACTCTTTCAATCTGTTTATAACTCAAATATGTGCAACGTTATAAATCACAAGAACAGACTACGAGTATGGTGTACTGAAGTGGACAGGAACATCAGTCAGTAGAATGAGCAGTGTAATATAATTAGAGGGAAATGGGCAGTATGAGGTGTGAGTGAGCAGGTAGGACATTGGACCCGTGTATGCAGCCCCCAAAAAACGGGCTCCCATGGCCTATCCCAGAGGCAGGCAGGACCATGGTGTTTGATGCAACGACGGCCACTTCATTATAAAAGCCTCCTCAAGTCCCACGCTGCATTCCACGTTTATAGGGAACATATGGGGAAGCCTGCAATTTTTAGACCACAAAATAAGCCCCTTTGCAGCTGGACGCACGACCGCATTGGGTCCTTTTTGCCTCGCGAGCCACACCCGAGAGGCGTAGGACCACTGACAGTGATTAAACCACCACAGTTTTCTCAGCAAAACAGGAGTTATATTAAGCTTAAATACAGGGGCTTGATAAACAAGGCCTGGGCAGGGGAAAAAAGAATTGAGTGAAAGACAGCCACAATGATCTTCAGACTATTTTCCTCTTACGGTCATGGGCAGTGCAAAGCCATGAGATACATTTCAAAACATGAAGCAGATGTTTACCTAGACCAAGAAGAAAAAACACAGAGCGGGCTGAGGACGGAGAAAAAAGGCCTCGACTCAAGCGCTTTCTTCAAATGTCAAGGTTTGGACTGCACTACAATGGAGCCAATTCCCGTTCTTGCACAATGCTGTGGGATTGTCCTGTATTTGTTTTGCTTTTCTCTATTCCTCATTGAAAATCCACATGCAACGTCTACCACCACAAATGGACAAAAATAAGGAAATTGACAATAATCTGAAACAGTCTCGTCTTGTGAAAACAGCTAGCAGAAAAATATACTACGCACTTAAATTAAATCTAAAAAACAAAACAACATGAATTATTACCAGCAACAAGTCACACTTGCACATATACATGCACGTAAAAATGATTATAAACTGAAACCAGCACTCTGCACTCTCGACCATCCTGTTTTCTAAACAAACACAGATGAGAGCAGAAGCCAGCAGAGACCCTCCACTCTGAATGTAGCATAAAAAACTAGGTTGCAAATGTCTTATGACTAGGGATCAGATGATATAGGATTTCATCACAGAAACACTCACAATAAGTTAATCATAGTGCATTTCTATTATTGGGATAATCGTGAATCTCCTCACATGAGTGACTTGAAAAAGCTGTCCAGCCCCCTGGTATGGTAGGGAAGCGAAAAACAGAGCCTAAAAAAAACCAAACTGGAATCATCAAAATATTTGTTTCCTAACTAAATGTAAAGTAAAGAGATTCCAGTATGTTTTAGTGCATAAAAGTTTAAAGCTTATTTTGATGATTATCAAGATAATATTGTGAATCCCAATTATTTTGGCCAAGATAATCGTGACATGAAATGTATATCTCGTCCCATGCCTACGTAGTAAACTAAAGAATCTTAAAAAGGATTGAGCACAAAGGCTCAGCCATCATGTCCGTGGCCTTGCAAAGAGCAGTGTTTCCCTGTGGGCCCGTATGAGAGCAGTACCTCTTGTTCAGCAGAGAGTCACACAGCTGTAATCTGTCCCTGGGCTGGCAGGCCGGGGCCGAGGCCATGTCGGGAGGCAGCAGAGGTGTGAGAAGAGGAAGCCTCGCTGTGTGTGAGGTTAAGTCAGAGGCCTTTAGTGGCCGCGTGGACGGACTGATAAAAGCCCTGGGGCCGCGGCTGTGGCCTCAGAGTTCGGCCACACTTGCCGACGCGCTGTGTCATTTAGCCCGCGCTGCCGCCTAACTCAACGGCAACTGCTCATTTACAGGGCAGTGCGGGCTACCAGGAAGAGCGGCAAGCTCTCTCTCACATACACACACACTCAGAACATGGTACTGTATATAAACATACAAACACATGCTGTGGTCCATGCAGCACTTTTGTCCAGCAATTAGCAGAGGACGTAGTTGGCTGACAACCATAGACAAAGCAGTTTGAAGGAGTAACAGAACCATACACACACACACACACACACACACACACTCACGCTCAGACACACAGGTTTCCAGGGAAAGCAATTGGGTCACATGAGTGACCAGACGGTGGTTTGGGTCTGTTGTCCCATGGCCAGACATGGTCAGTGTGTCACTGAGAGACAGGAGAAAGGAGAGAGGAAGTGTGGATACCACAGGTTTGCAAATGCCAGTGATTTGTACACACACACATACACACACACACACACACACACACACACACACACACACACACTCTCAGACACACACAGAGAGAGGCAGTACCACAACAAACAGTTATTCTTTCTCTCAGACTGACCATTTATCACAATTTCTGTATTATTCTGAAGCAATATGAATAATTTTCTGTTTTCCCACAACTACAGAAGAAATGTTCAAATAAATAGCAGAAAGGGTACAGAAAAAGAAAAGGCAATAATGCTATGAAGTCACATCTCAGGCTGATACTGCATGAGTAGAAAAAGAACATAAAAAGTGTGAAAACCACAATCAGGTTAAATCGCTTTGCATTTTCACAGGGGGAAAAAGACTACGCTAAGCCACAAATACTGACTTTTTTTTGGGGGGGGGGGGGGGGGTTCATATTGCACATGTTAAAAATCTCAAAATCTTTTTTAAAAGTTAAGGTTTGAAAGCAAAGCCAAAAGAACTTAAATAATAGTATTAGGTGGCATGTTTATATTAAGGTGAGTTAAATATAAAAAGATTTTAAAAAAGAGTACCAAAGGAAGAAAAACTGTACATGAGTGATGGAGGATATAACCTGAAGATATTGAAAAATAAGAGTTGATCAGCAGTGCTGCTTCCAAGGAGGCTAAGATTATGATACTATCAAGTGGTAAAGAAGGGTGGAGGATTTTCAGGCCCAAAACCTCCAGCTCTTACTAACACAGATGTGCTGTGAGTAAAACTAGCACAGGACATACATATACAGTCAAGAACAACATGCTTAGTTTTGGACTGACAGTTCCTGCCTCCCAGCAGCGACTAAAGCCACAGCTATCTCTCATTTTCTCTTTCTACTCTTCTCATTCACTCCTGTCTTTTGTTCTCTCTCTGTTTGGCTTAATACATTTGAATGCCTCTGCAGCTCCTCTGCAGTGGTTTCAGTGCTCTCTGCAAACCTCAGTGAGCCACATTGGCGCAGGCCGCTGCCTGGTTTGAACTCAAAAGAAAATAGAATGTTTCCAAAACTTGGACGACCAATCAAAAGTGAGAGTAAAGACGACGAGTCAGAGAAGGAGAAGCATGGAAAGTTGAAAACCGATGCAGAGAAACCAGAGAAAAAGCAAAGACGATATGAGTAGAAGGGAGGGAGGGGGGTGAAGGAGGGTGGGAGGGAGAGGCCCGGTGACCTCACGTGACATGTGACGTGGGCTCCACCACTCACGGAGGGGAGTGTGTGTGTCTGTGGAGGATGGCGAAGAGGATGCAGATACACTGTGGCTTTTAGCCTTTTACTAGCATTGACGCTCTAGTCAGGCCACCACCATCGTGGAAGAGAAAAAGAAAGACAGACCACGCTACCAAGCTAGCTGGCTAACCTCAGACCCTCAGCCCGCTGCGTGACAGAGGACCACAAGCCCAGCCTTCGCCGCCGGCCTGCGTCCACCACCCGGGCTCTGTTCAGTGGGCCTCCTCTCATCTCCAGCCCTGGTGAGTCCACCTCGACACCTGGAGACACAAACTGCTTAAACGGTTTCTCTCTCCCTCTGACCCTCTTCTCTCCACTTCTCTCTCAAATGTCTCCCGGTGCTGCTGCTATAACACATGCTGCTGCTCTCTCTGCAGGCTTGTGGCTTAGGATTCCTGCGGTAGTCACAAACCCTAGATTCTTGGTTGCAAACGGTCTCAGAGCTCCAGGAGTTTTGTCCTCTCCGCTCTGCCTCCTTCTCACTCTTCTCTCACTGCGTTTCTGTGTTTTTTCTCGTCCAAGGTCGGTGGAGATCGACTGCAGCGCGGGCTCCTCACTGTTCTGGCTTCCCTGTCATGGCATCAAACAGCATCTTTGACTCCTTCTCCAACTACAGCAGCAGTCTACTCAGAGGTGAGTGCTGATCCTTCCCTCAGCCCCCCCCCCCCCCCCCAACCCCTCCCTCCCACCACCATCCCACCCTCTCTCCACTTTTGAATATGCAGCTTTGTCAGTTTGACAACTTGTTTCTTCTTATATAAAAAAAAACACATTGACATCAATTGTTAGAGGTGTGTGAATGCATGTATCTCCCTGTCCACACACACACTGACATGTGCTAAGGGAGGATCTGATTTGCACGGTAGCCCTCATCTAGTGGACTGATATGGCCCTTAAATGCCTTTGCCTCTGCGCTCCTGTGTTTTCTGTAGGCTTGATGGAGTAGCGCCATAATGGGATTCTCACCACAGACATTCATTATCAAGTGAAACTCGGCGCTCTCTCTCACTGCGAGAATACGAGCTCAGAGGCTCCATGTGACTGGGCCCTTTACTGGAACACGCCAATACAATAAAAGAAAAAAGAAAAAACAACAAACATATTAGGCTCTCTCGTTCTGCTTTACTTCCAGGAGGTACTTTTGGTCTGTGTGGTGAGGTGAGTGCACTATAGTTGGCGAAGCTCAACGGCAGGCTTAATGAAGAAGCCATTTGTTGCCATGGCAATTCCAATCAGACAGCTTTTACTTGCAAACAGTGGAGCTCTCAAAAGTGTAAAAGTAGAAGAAGGTTGAAACTTTTACCTGATTCTAACTAGAATAGCTTGTTGAGTTTATTCCTGTAAGTGATGATAACATGAAGTAGTCCTAGAAGTTGTTAATATGGTGGCGTCCCGGGGACTCGGTTGTTCCCACTGTTCATCACACAACCACTGAGACAGCCACTGAGAGGCAGCAGAAAAAAACCTAAATCTCCTTCCCAATTAAGGCCTTGTTGCAGTTTAATTACAAACAGCCGCAGGAGAAGCACTACCAGCTCCTAATTGTTTGCAGAGTATATCTTAAAATCTCTGGAGCCTCACACACACACACATACACAGAGCCAGACGGACAGTCACACACACTCAGTACATCTGCGTCTCACATGAGAACAATCGTCTGATATCCTCAGTGGGACCGCAGTGACAGGGGATGATGTTCCAGTGTTCTCACAGCTTCTACAGACACCCAGGCATTTATAGCTTCCTCCTGAAAAGGCTCAAGGCTTTTCACCCCCTTTTCTATCACCGCTGGATCTGCATCCTTTTATCTCGTCACTGTTTACAGATCAGTGTGTCACTGACTCCAGGTTTCACGCATGCCATAGATCAGGCTTTTGAGCCGTTTCAACCTCTAACGTAATGTGCATTCTGGGCGCCTGATTTAGATTTTTCTCCCAACAGAGCAGCGAGACTCGATGTGAGACAGTAGGTCAGGAGGGGGAAAAAGAGACAAGCATTTAAAGCTGTAATCATCCATTGGAAATCATTAGTAAATATGCAATATCCTTTTACAATTCGCTCTGTCAGGAGACTGAAACATAACTGCAAGAGAACAAAGGCCTAGAGTCATTAAATACTCCGGTTCAATCTGAAAGCATTTCAAATCGGGACTACCTCATGTAAGCAAAATACCCAAGTGGTTAGTTTAACAACTTGCATTACACAGGCAAAGCAATTTGGCAAGTTCTCTTTTTTTAGACTCAAATCAAACTGAAATTAAGAGGAACGGTACAGAAAATCAAGGAGGCTGTTAAATGTCTGGCTTCCCCAGGCTCTGACTTTAATACCGTGCGACATGAAGCTTGTGGAAATAATGTATTCATCTCTTCAGAGGTCAGGAAATACTGCTGTAAGCAACATTTCCGTCATTTGACACAGTCAAAAATGACACAAAAAGAAAACAGACTCACAGATTATTTTGTAATTATTAATTTGTAAATCACTTATAAAAATGTGTTTATTCTAAAATTATTTTATTATTTATTTTTATTTTATCAAAGTATCTTGTACTTTGTGATTAAAACACATATTCCAAACATCAGCCCAGCACAAACACTATCAGTCTGTATTGAAGGTGTTATGTTGGTAACTGTTAAACATTTCAGACTATCTCACAGTGCAGACAGAGAACACATGTAAGCATGTGATGTGCAACATCAGATGCACTTCGCGTGAGAAGCGAGAAGATGCCTCACCTCAGAAACCTCAGTTCTCCGCTCGAGCTCAGGGAGACAGACAGACACACACGCACGCACACATGCACACACACAGGCACACGCACACACACACAGTGTCACAAAGAGAACAGACAGAGCAGCTGTCGTTCTCATGGCGTCCAATTTTTTATTGAGCACAAGAAAAAAAGCTAATAGTCTGACAGTTATTACGTTCTTGGAGAAAGAAAGAGAAAATGAGATGGAGAGCTTTGCGTCAACGAGGCATTAATCTGATGCAGACTCACAGTGCTGCTGCAGTTCACTGATAATAACCACAATGAGGTTATACACCTGCTAAGCCTCACACAGCAGCACTACTATTTAACCAGAAAGCAGCATTTCTGAGACCCTTTTTTTTTTTTTTTTTTTTTTTTTTTTTTAAAGCAATAGGCTCCAAAAAAAGCACCGGACTTTCCCCCTGTGAAGCAGAATTGTATAAACTTTACTGAGTTTTCCGACATATTGGCAGTGTTTGCATCAGGTGGGGTACCTGGTTTATAGCAGCTGTGATTGGGCCTGTGTGGTGGGTCATATCCTTGGCTCAGTCTCTGTCACCGCATTTCCCTCCACTTGGAAAGGCTGCCGTTTTCCCTGCAGGCTGTTTTATACAGGGGTCCGTTTTTTTTTTTTGTGTGTTACGCTCTTGGGAGCCAGCTCCCTTTGTGGCAGAGAAAAAGGCCCCTGGTTTATTAGGGTGGGAATGGTTTTTATATGTTTGGCTTATTGCGCTGCATGAATGGAAGTGAGGGCTTGTGTGTGAGAAACGCGCCTTGCCTCACCACAGTTGTAGCGAGGTTATTTCGGAGGATTCCGGGAGGTGGTTTGGTTTGTTCGACAAGTTTCTGGAAGGGAAAAGCCTGAGAGACACATGCACAGTGAAAGAGAGAGACACTTTAAATGCATCTAAATGAATCACTCACAGGGGATAAAACTCGAAAAGAACGTAAAGCTAAGAACCGCTGACAAATAAAAAGGCGATATACAGTAGCGCAAAAAAGAAAAAAGGGCTATAAATGTGACAGAACGCTTGGCTGGCGATGGCTGGTGCATTTATTAATAACAAAGTCATATGGTGAAGATTTTCCCCCCTCGTCTCTTAAATTAACATGCTTGATTGGAGTCCATTCAAAACCCTGCTGAGTGTGAGGCCCCTGAGTGACGCCAAAACATGAAGACTGGCTGAGCGGGCTGAAATCTGTAACCAGATATTAAGAGTTTCAATATTTTAAAGTGAAAGCAAATAATAGAAAACTCATGACAGCCACAGAGCGCCGAAGTCCTGTCTCCAATTTAGCAGAGTATAATATCTATTTATAAAACTCTGAAGGCATATTGGATAGAGGGAACGCTCTGGACTTGATTAGGGCTGTAAACGTTTTTGGAGGCACTTATTTACTTTTTGGTCCGTCTCGGCGTTTTCACCGTCTGTCAACGCGACTTTATGGGGAACACTTTCAGGGGTTGCCAGCAAGATGGCTTCCAGGTAGAGCATGCAGAGGGGCATGCTGATTACGTGGTCGACTAATCCCAAAACCTGCCTCCGCCCTCGTACACTTTTGGCTCCAAATCACCATGCTCGGCGTTGCGTTGGTCAAGGTTAAAGTCGCGCTAAGTGTAGTAGTAAATACAATTTTCTGGTGGTCGATAAGCAACCACAGGGGCCAGATTCTTTTCAGCCAATCTGATAATATAGATTTATGCTGTACAGGTTTCTCTAACTGGGGGGAAAAAGTGTACTTAAAGGTTGAGCAACTTCTTTCAACAAACACTCCTGGACGGGGTGGGGGTGCTTCTGTAATTCTACTAGAAAATAAACTGTAGGTGAGTTGACTTTGAAGCAGCATCCAGCGAGGAGCGAATGTGATCTGAGCCTGGTGTCGGGCCAAGCAGGCAGGGAGAATACTCTGCGTCTCGGCCCACAGTTCATCTAGAGTTGGTCTGCATGTTAAACTCTGTGATCTGATGGCAGCTGTGAGAGCAGTGAACTCAGTACGCTGAACACTTTTACTGAAACTATGTACGATAGTCCTATGATATGATAATTCATATGATAATTAAAGAGTGGCAGTAGAAAATAATTAGTATGAAGGATGCAAAAAAAAAATGTCTGTAAGAGGAATTCATAATGTCTAGACTCGGTCCGTCTGACATGAAAAAGAAATCGAAACAGGAACTACATGCTGGCAGGAAAATATGCAGACTTTAAAAAATGCTTGCGTAATTGGATAACGAGGTGGAAATAATCACAATATAAAATTCTTTCGGTTGATTTTTAAAAAAGTAATGCCCAGACCGGATGAGGCTCTTCTATTTCTATGACTCATTTCTTTATGGTTAATTTGCTTCAGTTATGAGCTGATAATATTTTATAGGAACCCTTACGTTAAAAAGATTAAACCCACATCCGTTATTAGACTCTTCATGATCTCATTCGTCCTGCATGGTGGACGACTAAATGAAAGAAAAGCCTTTCTCGCAATTTTCTGTTTCTTAATTTTGTTTTAAACCTACGCCCTAAACCACAGGCCAGCCCCACAGCTTATTACATGGTAAGGCTGGGGTTGCAGAAAAAACACAAGTATTGTTGTAAGCTAATTTATGTATTATTAACCTAAATTTATATAGGGGTTTAGGGTTTATTTGCTTGCAATTTTCAGCAAAGCTAGAAATAAGGCAAACAAATGAAAGTAAAATCTGAAATAAAACATTTGTGTCATCCCAGGTTCAGTTTGTTTTCAGTGACTCTGGCTACAATTAGAGAGTTGTGACCTGAGTTTGACTCAGATGAAGAAGACTTATTGTTTAGACCCCTCCCTGTAGCGTTAAACAGATGTTGTCAACAATATCCTTTCTGTTGCAGTAAGAAGGAGAAAAGGCAACTGCCTGTGACTAAGCACAACGCCGATTGCTGTGCACTTTTGTTTTTAGCATTACAGTTGCTTTGTAAGCCACAAATTACTTTAATGGGCGGGCATGGGTCTGGTCGGCAGCACATAAAATGACTCAAACTTATGGAGATCCCACATGTGCAGAAACATATCAGTAGACATTTACTTTACTTACTTTACTTTTTTTTTGCATAAGATGGAACACAGGAGGAACAGAGGGTTTTATTTTATCATGTGTGAAGATTTAGCAAAGATCTAAGGCCCAGAAGAACTCTGTCACCATCAAAGGATTAAAAGGAATGTTTTTCACAGGCAAAATATCCTTCCTCCAGACTGAATCTTCACGTCATTATGTGCAACTTTAATCATCCTCAAAACATCCTTATAGCCTATCCCTCTTCCCATAAGCAATAAAGAAAAGAAAACTTAATTACGGTGGAGGAAAAATGCAGATAATGATAGGATGTGAGAAGCTGCCGGCTATGAAATGTTTTCTGATTCTCTATTTTCCTCTATTTTCCCAGAATGTTTTTTTTCTCAACTTGTTTACATACAGTTAATTGTCGTTGCTGCAATAAAACATGTTTTTGGGTTGCTTCTTCCCTCCCCTCAAACATAACTTTAACCACAGAGAATTGATTTTTGTGGAGACAGCATTTCAAAAATGGGATTTTATTTTTCTCTTGGCCTATTCATTGGGGGGTACAAATAACTGACTGCATCAGTAATGGGCCACCTAATTGTGCTATTCGACTCACAGCAGAGGAGGGATGCAAATTTGAGCACTTTGTCTAAAAGATGAGTGAAGGAATAGTTGGACATTTTGGGAAACAAGCTTACGTGCTCTCTTTTAGTTAGATGAGAAAATGTATACCAATCTCAGTTAAATATGAACAAGCAGCCAGTTAGCTTAGCATAAAGGGTGGAAAGAGGGGGAAACAGCTAACCTGGATCTGTCCAAAGGTCACAAAATCTGCCGTACAGCTCCTCTAAAGTTTTCGTTGTCTTGTTTGTTTAATCTGTACAAAAACCAAAGTGTCAAAATGACAATTTGGGGTTTTACCTAAAGGTTGTGTGTTGGTAGCCTGGTAGTCGCAGGATTAGGACGAACTTCAAGAGGTCACTTTGCCCGACACACGACGTGAGATAGTCCCACACGTAACCCCCCTGAAAAAGCAAAAATTGGTTTACACTTTGGATTTAGTCCAAAAAAAACTGTATTTCCCAAAACAAAAAAATGTAAATTAATCAAAGATACATTCCTCCTCAAATGCCCATATTTCCATATTATAATCCTGATTTTGTTCTGCAACGTTCTGGCATCATAAAAAAATCATGCCGAATTGACCAAATGATCTATTACCCCATTATTGCAGCAGGTTTTGCCCCGAAGTAAAGTTTAGTGGGCTTGTACTTTCTCTCCAGCTGCTCACTTCTGTATTGGCTCAGTAGGAAACACCATGCCAGGGATTCCCCCTCAGCTGTGCAGCAGAAGTGGCCCCTCCATCTCTTCTCCATAGTCTGTCTGCTGTGAGGTCACTCCGTCTGCAGCACATACTCTTCTCACGGGTGCATCCGTCACAAGCACCGAAGCACAGGGAACTTCATGCTATATGCGCACAAACTGACGCTTGCACATATAGGCTACACACACACACACACACACACACACACACACACAGAGACGTCTACCGCCTGAGTTTCTTCACCATGCTGAGTCAGAGAGGAGCAGTGCATGTCAACATGATGACCGTGACGTTTTCCCCCTCTAAATGCTGTCTGACCTCACCGTAATAGCTGGTCAGGACTAACATATGGTCTCCCGATGCCTTAGTCTAGCAGAATTACCCACATGGTGACTAAACAGCAGAGGACTTAACTGAAAAATATCGGTGACAGCTTTCCTTGATTTTATTAAAGTGCCAATTGTGTATCTTCTGCTTTAAAAAACATTTAACCGACTGTACTGTGGTTACACTTGTACTAACAGGAGTGAGGGTTTCTAACCAATGAGCCTTTCCTTTGAGATACAACCTTGTTAAATCCACTGTCCCAAAATCTAAGTGCAACCTAGAAAGGCCCTCTCAAACCTTTGCATGTCAAGGAACATCAATTTCACTAAGAGCGGTTAGATATGAATTGTTACAGAATTATATAAGTTGTATAGTTATGGCAGTAAGGTACTAGTAATCCTGTCAATGTTAAAATGAGCCAAATGACACTGAAATTAAGTTGGTCCTCAATTAAAACAGGGACTCCTCGCAGGTCTGCACATTTTAGCATGACAGCTAGCTGTGCTAACACTGCCAACCTGGCAGGGAGACGATTGTGTTTAAAGGGCCTGACGGACTTGAACACAACTTTCCCCTTTAATCAGTGTGATGACATAAGAGGCAGACAGCGAGCCAGTCATTCAGTCAGTATAGAGTTTGATTAACCTAATCACCAGGCAGCCAGACTCCAGGCTGCTGATTGGGTTTACAAACGCTCCTTGTCATCGTTGTGTCATTAGCTCGTCGTTAGCCACGGCCGCCTTGACGTGGAGCAGCGACGTGCCGGGCCTAAACACAGCAATCAGGGGATTAGTGTGCAGTTACAGCAAAGCCTCAATGGACGCCTCAGGCTCTGAGTCAACGAGGATAAAGTCCTGCCTTCATTTGCTAGCTCCACGTGGCCAGGGTGCTAACTGTACATGGGCAACGCCACTACTGATTAGCAATGGACACGATGAGAGGAAACATTCAGTCACTTCGGACACACGGGTGGTTTCCCAGACTCCAATTAAGCCAAGTCCTTGACTTAAGCAATGATTTGAATGGAGGGACTCCATTGAAAATAAGTTTTAGCCTCCAATTAGGTTTGCTCAATCTAGAACTGGGAATCTAGCCCAAAGGCATCACAGAAACAGAGCTGCATGCAGCACAGTGACTCTGTGCAGTCGCTGCAGAAAGACTCAGTGAGCTTTGGAAATGATTCATTTTCTTTTGATTTAATTTGAAATCAATTGGAATGGTTGACGATAATCACTTACTGTTCTAAAGACTGAATTAATGCATTGTGACAATAGTATATGTCTAAGTGCTCTCCTGAGCTCCTTGGCTTGCAGGCTGAGAGTCGCCACACCCTTGTTTCCTTACGACGAAATGCCCCGAGGGCCAACCAAGTACTTTCCAAGAGTTGTCTCACGTCTGCAGAGGAAAGTGGCACGGACACTTGTCAGGAAACCAGTGCTGGGTTCCTGCTCAAATCTGGTTGGACTCTGCGGTGAGTCAGACGGTGCTCGGGAGGCTGAATCCCTCTGAAGAGGGAAATACATGCAAATTCAATATTTGGGGGCTTTTTGAAGTTCATTTGCACTTGAATGAGTGTGACAGAACCTGGAATGACCCCGGTTGAAAGAGTCCCATAACTGTGATGAAAGGAGTTGAAAGGGACAAACATTGATGACAAAAGTTGAAAAGTTGGTGTGTATTTGTGTGTGTTCTCATAAGGATATGCTTGTCATGTGTATCATGTGTGTCTGCACTGGTGTTATACAGACACCAGGGATGACTAATAAACATTGTCTCCTGAAGACCATTTGAATTTGAATACGCAATGCCACTCAGATGAATACATTTGGCCCAGTGCCTGGTTGACAGAGTCCTCCCCGACTAGTGTTTTGCTGCTTAGTGTTCATGCCATTTATTTCATGTTACATACCTCACCGTGTTTCTTCATAGTCCAAAGTAACAGGGACCTAGTCTCAAAAAATAAAAACATGTGGCTTTTGTTGCAGAGAGGAATGAACAACAGCATTCCATTTGCAACCACATCAAAGGTCCTCCTCGCCATGGGGCTAAATGAGGGCAGACTGTCCTGCTTGCCCCTCCTGACATGACTGCCACTAATTAACGAGAGATCTAAAAACGGACACTTCATCTTCATCACTTTTCCCTCACATCTTCACTCTCATCTGCACAGTTTTTCAACGTGCATTGCTTCTCTTCGGGTTCCAGCGAGAGGGGACAGCCACACAACAAGCACAAAGGGGCATTGTCTGCTGGTGAAAATGTGGTTTACAGGCTCTGCTATAATGGCTTGGTGGTTGCTGGAAGCAATGCACACTTCCTAATATTCAACTCACATGCGATTTCATTTTCAGAAAAGACTGAGCAATGGGGCTTTGCCTTTGTGTGAGAGGGACGCCTCACAACTTATTTTTCTGATCCGACAGGGACGGGCTCCCTTACCCCCTCCTCCCCGCTCTTCACCCCCTCTTCCCCTCTCTGGTGGCGCTACTATATTTGTGTGGGATCTCTAGCGATGGAAGAGTAGACACAGGCTGCGTTGCCAGTCAAGCGTGTTCGGGCCGTCAGACTGAAAGGCTTCCAGCGCTGCGATCTGTCTCCTCTCCTCGTCAGTAGGAGCTGTTTGATCTGACAGAGAGACTCCATTAGAGACACAGGGAAGTTCAACTGCTGGGAGGTTGGATGGCTTCAGCAGTCAGAGTAGCAGCCCAGAGAGGAAAAGGTTTGCACACACAGTCTGGTTGCAATCTTGGTGTCTCGCTGTGTATCTATAAATGTCTCTGAGCATTACTTGTCCTTATACTAGGTGTGTGTGGTTGCACGTTGACGAGTGCAACATAAGAAAGCCCAACTGGGCTGACATATTTTGGGGCTCTGTTTGGCAAAGGGGTGATGACGCAGTGGATAATGATATCCTAAATGTGCGGCGCTGCTGAGCTGCAATGACAGAGGGAGAGAGAGAGAGAGAGAGAGAGAGAGAGAGAGAGAGAGAGAGATTGTTTGCTGAGGCTGTGAGAAGATCAAGTACGACGTGCCGTCTTCTTCAACACACACCATAGTTTTCCCTCAGTCTCACGGTGGTGATGACCTCATAAACCTGCGCCGCAGTCCAATCGAGCAGAGTAGACGCTGGTGTCAGGGTGGTGAGATGGTAGACAATGGTTCGATAAATATGCATCCACGGTTCAGCCACAGACCGTCACTACACTCCATACATTTAATGTGGCTACAGCTTCCACTAATCAGCAGGAACTCTGACAAATGACTCACTTCTACAAGACGTATTTACAAGTAATATTAGGGGATTAGTATTAGACCTTTATCATCTGCTTGCACAGTGTGATAGCTGTTAAAAAGGAGCAAGGGGAGTGAGTTGATGTGGCTCCTGTGAAAGATTCGTCTCCTGATCTGTGTGTGGCAGCTGGGCTTTGGCAGGGCTCTGGCACCGGGGCTGCATGGCAGTTAAACTGTCACTGGCAGGAACTGTAAATCTTTTTGCAGAAGGTGAATGCAGCATGACAGCACCACAGGTGTGTGTGTGTGTGTGTGTGTGTGTGTGTGCTTGCCAGTTGCAAGTTTGTCACAAAACTATAGTTGCTTGTCTATATGTCTTTGTCTCTCAGCCATCCTGAGAGGCAGTCTCCCATTTTTTTTTAGTTGGACACATTTGGCAAAGTCAGAGTGAGTCAGGATACTGTTGTGTGTGTATGTGTGTCTGTCAGGGGTGGGGGTGCTGTCACTTTGGCAACGCAACTGCACATATTGCAGCGATTACCACAGCGGAAAAATGTTTTTCTGCAACATGCAATTACTACAGATTACAGATTGCCGTCCTTGCATCAGAAGCTCTCGCTAGAAAAAGGAGAAACACAGCGCGTTTGTGTGTGTATGTGGATTTGTGTGCGTGTGTCGTTACACACAAATAGACAGAGACAAAGAAAGATGAGAAATGATTATAGCTCACACTAAAAACCACAACTGAAAAAAAATAAAATGGGGGAGTTGACGTATTTATGGGACTCATTTAGATTTTAAAGTTATACTGACTTTCAGAGGGTAAATAAAGACCCTGGCAAAAAAAATACAATCTGTCCTTCAGTGAAATGAAGGAAAGTAGAGCAGGGATCATTTGGTAGGCCTTTTGTCCATCATCATCAACATTATGAAAAACATACACCGATGTCCTTGAAGTACACAACCCTAAACGCCACAAGTCATATCAGTTTTGGACTTTACATTTTGTTCCAGGTTACAAATCACCCTAAATATCAAAAAGCTTCCTTCAGATCACACTAAACAATATAGCCCAAAAGTGGTGCCCCGCAGCAAGGCAGGGCCCTATTTACAAACCCACCAGACCAAAGTGCTCCTATAATAGCACTGGGGCCTTTTGGTGAGCTTACCATCCAATGCTACTTTTAGTGGGTTTCCAAAGAATAAACAGGCCCCGGAACCACATCACAGGCTGCTGACTGTCATCGTTGGGTGAGTGTACCCGACGGATGATGTGAGGGCGGAGCGACAGCGCGTTCCCCCCTGCCTGACTCGGGTGTGGTGTGTGCCATTGAACTGCATCTGAAAGGACAGAGAGGGGGTCTGACCACGTTCAACCCCCGAACGCTGATCACAGTGAACCCATCAGCGTCTCCCTTGGCCTTTCATGAATTATTTGGCTATTGTGAACAAGAAAAGGATTGAGTCCGGATTTCTGGGTATTAAAAACAAAGATATGTTTGATTGGGCAGTTTGACATGCACACACACCCAGTCCTCTCCAGGGCGATGGTGGAATAAGTACTCAGTTCCTGAAGTATAAGTGCCAATTCGCACAATATAAAAATGATTTGAATTCTTACTTAAGCGCACAATAGATCATTTTCTCACAATCAAAACAAGAACAAAAGATGGAGTTTGGTTGAGTCATGAAGTAGCGTGGGATCGCGGGAGTTTGTCATTATAGCTTCTCCCGGTTAGGATTCCTTTATTGTTCGTTGTTGAGGAGGTTTTTACCAAATTATCCACAGAGGTCTCCTCCTCTCCAAAACAAAATGATTAAAACCAGTAAAAACACGGAATAAAGCAGTTTCACGCTAAAAATCAGTGTTTCTCTGATGCTGCTTGGCAGACAACGGATGCCCAGTTGACACTAATGTTTGCTCAGCTTGTTTCTCTGATAACTTTCGATCCAGATGTCGGATCACTGAAATCCTTTTATCCGGTTAAAATATATAGTTAAAAACGAACACGATCTAAAAAGCGTATCGTAAAAATATATCTTGAAACTGGATAAAAAGTAAATATATGACAGCTGATGCATCCTGAAAGCCATTGTAATACAATGTACCATAAATATTATACCTAATTATCGGCAAAACGTGCTCGAACTGAGAAACGTTGGCTGAACAGCAGCCACCGAATGGTGATGACAAGAGGATAATAATAGTAAACGGTGAAACGTAGAGTAACAGTGGCACAAGTAGAGAAGAGTCATTAAGTCAGCAAACAGTTACAGAGGAATATCTATCTAAAGTTAGCTAGCATTAGCCAACATATGCTACTGGTCATAGCAGACCAAGTAAGGCTGTAGCAGTAAAACCCCAGTTTCCTGAATTGAGAAAAGGTGCATTCTAATAATGGTGAGTTAAACTTTTCACTTGTAAGACAAAGATTGTGTTATTTATTATTTAAAAAATAACAGTGTCGCTTTTAAATACCATAAGTACTCATATTATGCAGGATGGCCATAGTTCAGGGGGTTGAGATGGACCTGGTTTCACCAACTTTATATAGCAATAGTTTAGTCACAGGATCTGAAGGGTGGTGAGATGATGGAGTATGAAAGAGCAGAATACAGAATTATTTCACACACATTCATATTCATTTTTAACTATTAACTATTGTCTTATCTTTTTATTAAATATTGGATACTCTTACCTTTGGGCATGGAACAGTTATTTATATTAAAGCATCTGAGAAGATTAGAGGGGACAGCTCATTGATATATTAAGTAAGGGTTAACAAACCAAAAAGATACGAAACCACTAGTTCAATCTTTAATAATGTGTTGCATTTTACAGGTTTATCATAATGTCTTTTTCTAAATGTAAAATCTTAATATGAAAAGTAACTCACAGCTAAAACTGTCAAACAAATGTATTGGAGTTAAACGTACAGTATTTCCCTCTGAAATGTACTCAAGCTGAAGTATAAAGGTGCATAAATTGAAGTCAAATGTACTTAATTACTTTCCGCCACTGCTCTAGAGGATTGGAGAAAATTGCAGCGGCACCGCTACCAATCTCATCCCATAACATATTCAATAAGAAATGAAGTGTCAGATAGACAAATACATGCTTGGTATGTTTGAAAATGAATGCAGTCTTTAAGAAGTCCATTTACATTCAGCAGACAGATATAAAAATGCAGTTGGAGTCGTCCCCCAACAGCCATTATGCTGCTCAATTGATTCAGAGGGCTTTTATAAGCCCTTGGCTCCGCTCTGCACCTTTTATAAAACGTAAGCAGAATATTAAAGATGCATGAGATGAATGTGCTGATTGTCTCCTCTGGTGACTGCTGCATCCCAACTCATCACGCTTACGTAGTAATTAGCTGCTGGGTTTGGAAATTATAAAATGAAATAAAATATGACAGGATTAGATGAGATTTATTGTCCTGAAAGTAAATTGGTCTTGTAAACATAAAGTATCTGATGTTAAGAGAAAACTAAATAACAAAGTGCACATGTACGGAACATACACAGGCTGTCACCAGTCCGCATGCACACACAGCATGAAATGGAAATGTCACCATCCTCTTCATCATGTTTAGGATAATATACTTATACTCCAAACGCCTTCGAGGATCTGGAATAGGGACCTGAGACGCTCATGAGTTACTGGATGTATAAAGCACTACAAGGGGTCAATTATCTACGAAAACTATAGACATTTGAATAAAAATAAAGTGCTTTAGGGAAATTAAGAGCTAAAACAAAGTTTGAATACACAAGTGCATTCCAGTCATCATTAAAACTAACACAGACAGCCCGGGTGGAGAAAAAAATAACATACAAATTTATATGAACAAAATTGTTCAATGTGTTTCCTATTTTCTTGTCTGAACATCAAAATGGACAAAAATGACCACCAATTGTGATGTGCTGACACATTATGTAATCAAAATTTGAGAGAGAATCAGCCATCAGAGCAGCAAGAGCCCAAAACCCAAACAGTCTGTACCCACTCACTGTTGTTTAAAGGTTTCTCCATATACTTGTGTATATAAACACTCCAACGCTAGAATATGATTTGGCTTTGAGGGGACTGGCACAAATGGCTTTGGTGACTTACATCATGCTTGGATGTCTAATCACAGACACTCTTGTCATATCAAGCAGAAAAAGTCCATTTCATAGCAAGCTACGTCTCCAAAAAAAAAAAAAGAGGAGGGAAGGGTAAACAAGCCCGGCGTTCCACAGCCACCGCAGAATTCATCATTCATACAAAAAAATACCCCGAGCCCCAAAGTAGAGCTAATTTAATCCGAGAGGAATAAAACTCCATTTCATAGAAGTCGTCCATTCAGAACACTCATATTTCCACTGAGCAGAAACCCCCGGCTGAAATTTGAGCAGACACTTTTCGGAAGGAATGCATTCGGTGGGTTGAGGGCCAAAGCTTGCCCTGTAATTTGTGAATGTACAGAAATGTGTGACCGCCACAGCTCCTCTAAAGATAGAAATCTTTGTCTTATGTCATCGCCTAACCTCAAACTATTTCTAATTGCCCCCATAGCCCCCTTTTCAAATGAATAGCTACCCATCCAAAGGCTTATGTGTGCATGTCTGAAAATAGCCCGGCAGTTTACACAAGCTAATAGATCATATTCAGTGAAAAAAAAAAAAAAAAAAAAAACACGATGATGATGAAAAACTTTAAAAGGGATCTCCACGTATCTGACACTGTCCCCATCTTCAAAGTGACTTTTAAGTGCCGCTGAAAGCCGTGTGGGTGGCATTTAGAGTCAGGTATATGTGTACACACCCCAAGGACTTTCACTGGTTTCTCTGCTAATGGGGATCATACTAATATTAGTCTTTACAATGTGACTCATTACACATAAAACCCAAAGTAAATTGGATTTCCTTTGGTTTTATAAACAGAAGAGGAAGTGCTTCTTTGTAAGGACTCCAAGGAAGCATTAGTTAAGCTTCATTTTGAACATTTTCTTCAGGTCCCATTCAGAACCGTTCGTCTTCTTGGGGTTTTTATATATTCTAATAACAGGGAAGCCTTTTTTGCTACGAGCCTATACTATGATTAAGGTCAGGAATAAAGGGATAAAGGCAACCTCTCAGTCACAAGTTTTCACAGAGCAACCATCAGTAAACAATGATGTGATATCTTGATTTATATCTGAAGGGTTCATTTTCTTTTTAACCTTCATTGGTAAGAATCCTATATGCTGAGGCCCATTTGAGGTGCGTCCGGGGTTTCACATATCCTCCACGAGTTCTATCTTGATTTCAGGCTCAACCCTCCGGATCATTAAAAATCGTTCAGGGGCACGGCGGGCTCCGTCCTCAATGCCTGTGTGGCTGAAACCGTAGAAACTGCATGTTGAAATGTGGAGGTCTAAATGTGACAGGCGCCCGGAGCACACATTACAGCTGTGGAGGGTAGAGCTGGGGCGTGTGGTCACGTATTAATAATGAACTCGGGCAGAAGGACGACTAAAATATCACCGCCATTGTCATTGTCCCAGTCGAGCTGGACTCAAAATAGAGGCGGCATGATAGGTGATCTGATCAGACGCGATTTTTTGCAGTTCAGACTGTGAGGATTTAGCTGCTGCTGTTATGTGGAGGGATTTGAATTCAACTCTGGAATAAGCTTGTGTGATTTGGGGTTCCAGTCCTTTTTTTTTTAAAGTCAAAACACCAACATTTAAACACCTTATGGCAATGGGCCATGAGGTCTTTCCCTGGAATTGTTGTTACACTGAACTCTCACAGACGGTGGTAATGGTAATGGCTTCATTAGCAGAGTTTTTGGAATCATTTCTAGTGAGTAATATAGTGCACTCTTTTTTCCCTTTTAAATGTGTCACCCCACCCCACAGAAACTGTCCTAGATCACAAAATAACAAGCAACTACAAAAAAAAAAAAAAGGAGTGTCAGAGTGTTATACATGTTTGTAGGTTAATCTTTCTGTGACACCAAAAGAGGCACTCTAAAAAAATATATTTTAAATGAAGATGAAACCACAAAAAAACATTTGATATTTTATGTAGATTTGTTTTATAGAAGTAATGTTTAGAAACACTTTCTCAGAGAAGATAATTCCATTTTAATTAGTTTAATCATTTCTTTCTACTTTTCCTATATTAGTGATATTGCATGTAGCATTGAAGCATCACTGATAGTGTGAGGTTTGTGGCCAGCTTTGATGCCACATAACTAGCTAATTGTGGGGAGAAAAGCTTTAAAACTGGTGTTATTTGGACGTTTTAATTTATTTTTTACTTCTAAAATCTTCCCTCTGCATCTCTCTATCTTACTATAACTTTGATTGAATGTGATAGGGAGAAATTAAGGGGAAATGTCAAGCCACTCCGATGACTCCTCACGCCACTTAACTGCACTTCATTTATTCTGAAGCAAGTAAACAACTTAAAAACCGCCGCACGCACGCAGAGGAGCGCGCACACGAGAATAAATTGGGATGTTATTAAAATGAAACATAGATTTATTGGATGCGTTTTAAAATGCGCCTCAACGAAAAATCCACATAACTTGTTGAATGATTATTTTATTGTCAGTTTTCCTGTTTGCATCAATTAATTTAAAACAGTTATTTTATCATGTTTTTGGGGTCATTTTTATTATTTTTAATCAAAACTGCCAGGAATTTCTAAATAGATTTCTGCACCAATCATATTGCAAAATCTATTACAATAATGTTAACTATCCGAATCAATAATTACCTCAGTCAGTGCACACCACACCCAACATGATAAACCTTTGAATAGTGTTTTAAGCGATGTTTGATAATGTGCTTATACATTTACAGTAAAAGACACAAAACGACGCACTAATGAATTTTCTAAATGTTATATTTATTGATGGAAATGTTCACTCTAATCCATTACTTGGCTTCAGCGCGCGGCTATTAAACGAATAAATGTCAGTGCTTTTATAATAATTGAATTTCTCAACAAAAACAAAGATTACTGAAATTCAGGCTAAAACTAAAATGCAAATGTGAAGGAAAAACAAATGTCCCCTGTGCTTCTTTCGACGACGTGAACGCCTCGCAAGTTTAACTGATTTGGCTGGAATTAATTCAGATTTCCGACTATCTCAGAGCACAGATAAAAGTTTCATTTTCTCTGCACATGTGAAATGTCTGCCTCAGACTGTCTGAGCTGACAGCGATTAAAAAGGCAAATGCGCCAACTAGTGTCAGAAGGTAGAATGGCGGAGGGTGTGCAGGGTGTGCCGTCATTTGATGAAACTCTCAACATTTTAGGTTTTCTAATGAGTTCAGCCTCTGGCACACACACACAAACACACACACACACACACACACACACTTAATACTCTGTTGTGTTTTTTGATGTGGAAAAGAAACACATTTGCCTGTTTGCTTTAATTACCTCTATTAATTCAGTTCAGTCAATTACAGTGATACGGATCTGTCTTCCACCCATAATTTCCCTTAATGAAAATGTAATTTACCTACCTGGAGAGGAGGTGCGAAGCCGCCATATATAATAGTAAATGAATAAATGACAGTAAAACCACAGGCCTCTGTAGTCTAAATCCCTATTTAGGCAAATTACAAATGGCTCAAGTTAAAATAGGCCAGAGAAGGTGCTGTGACACACCAGTGTGACAGGGATGCAGATGTTTCAGTTTATATATTACTTCATAAATTAAACTGACTGATAATTCCTAAGAGCACAGAGATTGCTTTGCACTAAACCAGAACCACTTATTTTTCATGTTTAAATCACATTCAATATCTTACACGTTTACAGAGTTTCTTCATCTAATGTCAATGGTGCTTATGTTACTGGTATGTTATATTTAAAATGTCCAAATAATTCATTTTGTTCATGCAGTTCTGAAAAAAAACAATAAAAAACACGTGCCCTTCTTTTAACTCTCCCAATTCTTCTGTGCATCGCGTTAACGTCTCTCTGTATGCTGTATAAACACACAAGCAGCAGAGAGAAAAGCACAGATATGTATCAATAATTCAGCTCGTGTGTGACAACAGTGCAGGGCTGGAGAAGGAGCAGCCGAGAGTGTGATTGGTCTGTTGAAAGCCCAACCCAGCAGATTCATTGGTGGAAATCATCCCCACACTCCCAACCACTAAACACTAAAATGACTCGGGTAAAATAATATCGCGGCACTCTGCACTCCGTTCAGCCTCACGTCTCCTTCTCGCGCTCTATAACCCTGCGCCAAAGGATAACTTTAAGGGAAATTCAGCTGGAGCGACGGAGCAGCTCCTCTTGTACCAGAACAACGTTGTCTTTTTGTGGCGGGGAGATCCACCGAGGATAAAGTTTGCCAGAACTTTTACGCAAGAACAGGACATTGATGTGCTGCAGTAGTTTGACTGTAGATATTCGGCTTTGAGACTTTTAGTTTTGCTCTTGGAGTCTGGAGAGGCAGTCTGGCAAAGTGTGGCTGTTTAGTCGAGATCATTCTTTTAAAAAGTTAAGCCGAGAAAGCCAGTCAGCTGGATTGTCTAACTTTCTGCATTGCGGCTGGATTACTTTTACAGATTGTTACTGATCGGCAATCATTTATCCGTTGACTCGAGATTTCAAAGCGAGAGCTCCAGTAGTTTGTGGTGTTCATATATTGTGTACACGCGGCTGAAACTGTCTGTCCATCAAGCGTGCGACAGATAAGAGCGCCGATAAGTTCAGCACTGTGAGACACTTTGTTTGTACGTTTTTTTAGTTTTTTTTCTGCTGAAGTTAGTGAAAAACCCGAGAAACCCTGATGTTCCTCAGGCTGACACATCCTGTGCAGATGATCTAGCACACAGTTATCACCGTGTACTGTGAATGTCAAGGTAGCGAGGCTCTCTTCACTTAGTGCGCTCTCGCCTCCATCCTTTGCACTCCCACTGAGGACTCCCGAGACCATCAGCGTCTGGAGGAAAAAGAAAATAGAAACCTGCTCTTCTAAAACAAACCCAGTCAGGTGGCACTGACCCAAGCTGTTGTGATGCATATTCCCGTAGAGCCGCCCACCACCAGACGGTTCACGCCGCCCTCCACGTCCTTCCCCTGCAGTAAACTTGGAGACGGCAACGGGGCCATGGCCACCCCGGGGCCCCTCAGGTCAAGATCGGACACAAGGAACGTGGTGGACGTCCTGGCGGACCATGCCGGAGAGCTGGTCCGCACCGACAGTCCCAACTTCCTCTGCTCCGTCCTCCCGTCTCACTGGAGGTGCAACAAGACGCTGCCCGTGGCTTTCAAGGCAAGACTCATGGCTTCTAATTTTACTTTATTACAGTTTTATTTTAATGACGCTCACTGTGGTTTTCTAACGGTGGGAAGTGCATGAGACAATACTTATTAAAAAAAAGTATTTAAGGCCAACCAGATACGTTCAAGGAAGTAACTTTAATGCATTTATTTAGAAATAAATGGGCTCTGTAAGCTGTGCTTATTTTTTTTCTGCCTTTTGTATTTGTGTAAACTATTAAATTATTCAAACGTATAGATAAACTCTGCTTTTATTGGCCTCAAACGGCTCCATCCAGAATAATAACATACTTAATCGGGCCAGAAAATATTTTAGATGATAGGTCTGAAATTCGGTTATAAGATGTCCAAGCAAATGGATTATGAACTAACGTTGTCTTAATATTTGTTTCTGTAGGCCTATTATAGATGGTTTATTTGTAAATATTTGTGGCTTGTGTCAATAATAAGCCTTAAATTGTGTAAATCAAGCATTTCGATCAGATGGGATGAAAACACAAGGAAAATAAATTACAATAATAAATAGATAATGAAACGCATGTTTATAAAATAATCTAGATTTAAATGGCATTAATCTACATTGGATAATAACATATCACAGCTACATTATTTATGTAATGTTTTATTGTTGACATGCTGGCGAAATTGTGAAGATATTCCTGCTTAATATTATGGGAGTTGGATGCGATTTTATGCGCGCACTGTGTAGCCTACATTTGGTTTGGTGACCCAGAGTGACCGGCCGCTTTCTCCCGTGCAGGTCGTGGCTCTCGGTGATGTCCCCGACGGGACTCTGGTCACCGTGATGGCCGGGAACGACGAGAACTACTCGGCCGAGCTGAGGAACGCCTCCGCCGTGATGAAGAACCAGGTGGCCCGCTTTAACGATCTGCGCTTTGTGGGCAGGAGCGGACGAGGTGAGCTGAAATTCTCTCTCTCACACACACACACACACACACACACACACACACACACACACACACACACACACACACACACACCGATATAAACCGTGTGTGTGCCATTTGCAACATTTGGAAACGCGCTTATAATAATATAATGGATCATATTTCTGGGTCGAAGTGGAGAACCACTGACAGCATATTAATATTTTTTATTAAATGTGAAAGAAAGGAATTTCACCAAATATGTTGCACAGACGCACACACAGGAAACGCTTACTCCTTAAAATATAGATTTAAAAAAAATATTTCCGATCTCTGTTGTATATTAAAGAAAAAGATAAAGATAAAGAGTAAAGATCTGGAATCATTTAAGAGGCAAGTGGCCACACTTTGCCATATGACGTCCGCAGGTGTCATCCGAAACATCTGGCCTGCGTCACGGTGAACAGTTGCGATGTGACTGTAATTTTCTTAATCCAGGGGAATATAAATAATTATCCAAGAGGTGTCAATCTGAGGGATGGATGAAAAACCACCTCGCAATTCATGTCCTGGGACGATTTGTCAAACAATCCCCGCCACCAAAAAGCTTATAGCCTTTAATTGCTGTAGGATATATATAACACACACAAAAAAAAGGAAATCACAAGTCAACACCCGGTTAAAAACTTCTCAATTTTCCAGGTGTAAATAATAAGATGTCCTGAAATAAAAACTATTTTTAGAAGTCTGATGGTTCACAAAAAACATTACTACAACTAGAGGATGGGTTTCTCTCAGTCCCCACAGAGCCTCATCTGGCCGTTTATATTTCCTTTTAATGTTAAAATAGCTGTGATTTGATTAATGGGAAATGGGTCTCGCCTTCATATTAAACAAGTGTCCTATACCTTTCATTTCTGTAGTCAATTAGGCCTACCCAACCCGAGGATTCTTTTTTCTTCATCTTCTTTCCTCCCACGCAGTCTCTTTTTTTAACAAGAGCTCCCTTTCTCAGAGCCGGGGACGTGCAGCGGACCCTCTGATGCAGATGGGAGCAAGATCCTGCCTTGTTGAACAATAAACTATCGCTGTAAAGCCTTTTGGACAATCTGGAACAGATTGTCTCAATAATCTAAATCATACCCGCAGTCAGGCCATCAAAAGAGGTGGTCCTGCTTTTTGGGGAAAAAAATCCTTAATTCAAAGGCTGCAGCGGGATAAAAGCCGGTGACGATTTGAAGTTTGAACAAGCAATGTATTGTTGCAAATAAAAGAAGAAAAAAAGCATAGTTTACAGATAATTGGAAAGGGCCGTTTATAAAGTGAAATGACACGTCTTCCATAAATCTCATGGAAATGTTGTTGCTGTGCTGCAGGGAAGAGCTTCACTCTGACCATCACCGTGTTCACCGGACCGCCACAAGTGGCCACCTACCACCGCGCCATCAAAGTCACCGTGGATGGACCCCGAGAACCGCGCAGTGAGTACACACACACACACACACACACACACACACGCACACACACGCACGCACACACACACACGCACACACACACACGCACACACACACACGCACACACACACACACACACACACACACACACACGCTACTATTGTTGTTGCTAAAAAAGCATTGTGGTGTGATGTGAACGCTGCAGAGCCACCCAGTTAGAAGCAGCTATTGCTGGTTCTGAAAGTGTGTGTGAGGTGGGGGTAGGGGGGCGGTGTGGTGTCGGTGTCTCTACATGCTAAAAGAACTGTATGAGTCATGTGCAGATGATATATGAAAATCTAACACTGTGAGCATGTCTGATAGTGTCACATTGAAGAGGTAAAACAATCTGTTCACACGATCACATGTGCCAATATTTGGTTTCCACTAAATATATTTTTGGGTTAAGATTTGGTTTTGGGGTTAAGATTAAAATTAAGACTAGTTTAAGGTTGGGGTTTGGCATGTAGCGGTTATGGTAAGCCTACAGAGAATGAATGTAGGGCAGAACATTGTCCTCACAAGTGTAGTAGTGCAGGTTTGTGTGTGTGTGTTTGTGTGTGTGCAGCAGGGGCACAGGGATGGGCCCAGTCAGAGGAAACTGTAGAGCATATTAAGGCATAACCCAAGACCACTAAGAGGAGCTGAGTGAGTCTCCAAGCCGCAGGTGGCTCAGCTCAGTCGATCTTCCTCCCTCCCTCCCTCCTCCTGCTCCTCACCCCTACCTTCCCCAGTTGCTGGTCAGAGGGGTCGTACCTGACCAACCACATAAGTGGCTCGTTGATTTAACACAGGGCAGCCTCCGGCCACTGTTAGGCCTGGCAGGGAGGCCCAGCGTGCTAAAGCTGTTAGCGCCACCGTTCCGCCGCAACTACATTCTCATGTGGTTTAATGCTGCTGGTGTGAGGGATGGTGGAGAGTTGTCTTACTTCTACATGAGTCAGGGGCTATGTGCATGCCTTTTTCTTCGTGAGATCGAAGTGGGATAGACGAGATGGGTAGGATTTTATGATCTACCTATGGAGGGGTCCAGTTTATACTGGTTCTGGAGGGTTTTAGAGGTCTCTGAACGTGTGGATAGCCGGGGCTTGTGCTCATGTCTGGGGAGGGGGATATTTGGGACAGGGTGGATTTAGCCCAGGAAAAATGGACCACAGCAGGGGAAGAGAGAGGGGTAGCAAGTGCCACATGAGGGGGGATATGGCTGGCAGGGAGGGAGCTGAGGGGCACAGAGAGAGGGGCATCAACTGGACGCTATTTGCAGAGGTATTAAAGAGAACAGTGACAGCAAAGGAGGGAGATAATTATAAACACTGTGTGTGTGTGTGTGTGTGTGTGTGTATGGTTTCAATTTGATCGTTCTTTTGTTAAAAGAAAAAGAAAAAAAAGGCTTAACGCGTGTGTCTGTGCATAAATGCATTCTCATGTGCATCTGCGAGTATGTCAGCTTAAAATAACTGCGTACATTAAGGTTGTCTCCTGTCTGTCTGTCAACATGTTACGGCTCCAGCTGAGGCGTCAGAGTGGCCGTGCTACTTTTACACTGGCGCTGGCTGCTATAAAGTGACACTGTTTAATATAGGGCAGGAGGAATTTAGGGCTCCATTAAACTCTGTTACACGGTGCTGAGAGGGAATTCGTAGGATGACAGAAAATAAACTTCTGCAAAGGCTGATTTAAAAAAAAAAACAAAAAAACAAAACAACAACTGTATATGATTTCAATATGTACTAAGTAGAACCTCCTTCAGGCTTACCCCCTGGAAACAGAGATGGTTTGATTTGTGCAAATGTTAAGATGGCTGAAAGACTTAAGTCAAAGCTTATCTGAAATATGAATAATACATCCAGCAACTCTGTATTGAAAACAAATAGACACAGAGTTAATAAAATAAGCATTTTGAATTGCAGCATATTTATATTGTTCATTATGTTGGTTGGAGCAGGCTGTCACATCTGAGATGAGTTTCCAGTCCAATTCAGTGTGTTGAAGGACTGAAAATAGAAATCACTTGCGAGATGAGATAAAGGCCCTCTCACATTTAAACAAGAAGCACATTCTAAGAGTATAATATCAGTCATGTTCTGGCGCAGCCAAAGCGCAGGCAAACACACACTACCATTCAGACATTATTAGGGCCATAAAAATAATCAGATTCCTCTGTAACCACAAGGCACCACATTATATTGGCTCTACAGCGTTAGAGCCAAAGCAGAAGGGCACTTTTGCCAATACATAAAACTAATAACATTTTTTCATTACAAATCTTATCCTCGGAGACTGTTATATATTCCAAGGCTGCTTTGATCGTAGTTTCTTTTTATTTGACATCAGCAATGCCACACAATGTTGCCTGTGCAACTTGACTTTATCATTCATGGAGTGCAGACAACCTGAAGCCAGACTTGGCTACGCTGTGCTCACCTGTCCGCAGGCTGGCAGGCCGGGCCTTATGGGCTGTTTGTGTAGGGCTTTCATTTGCATGGCTGCCAGCCGAGCCACGGCAGGAGTTGGCACAGAGGGACAAGGTTTTTATTAATGTTTACTGATCCAGTTGGGAGAACCTGACGGACAAGACTGCCGCAGCAGCTAGCCCACGGCAATGTAACAAAGGACACCATGCCTTCTGAAAACACTTGAGACGTCAGATAGATATGGACATGGCCACGAATGTGTACACTTATGGATTTTCACACACACACACACACACACACACACACACAAACACACAAATGGATAGAATGGATAGAAACATGTTGCTTTCTGTTCCTGAACAGAAAGTAGGCTAAATGTTAAGCTAAGTATTTTTGTCTCCCTTACTGCTGATTTCCTCATCACACATCCGGCATTCATCATCACCACCCCCCCCTTCTCTGCCTCCACCCCCCATGTATCTGTCAATACTATATTATCAAACTTCTGCTAAAGCCAAACTGAAAGCACAACTGTTGCCACTCTCCCTCAGCTTCTGTCTGTGCTGCAGCTTTAACAATACACCACATCCAACAACGAGAGAGAGCACGCTGAGCTTAAAAGACAGAAAAAGAAAAGGCAGATGACTTTAGTGTCGAGAGCCTCACTGATGCCTCCTCACCACCGCTCACACACTTAGTGCACCCAGCACAGTTATTCTCACCAATTAATCCCACAACTGTATTTTTGGTGCTCTTCTCACTCCCTCACTTACATATGACATCAGCCGCTGCTTATTTACCCACAATGGGGGAGGGACTTTTTGTATTTCCGTATCTCTCGACCCCGGAAAGTAAAGATGAACTCACAGGCTAGGTCAGAGAGATCAAAAAAGGGTCGGAAATACTTTGAAATTGCAAAATGATGTTCAGAAATAATTCTCACAGTGTGGGGCCGTGTGTCTCCTTTATTTATTAGGATTTATTTTTTATCAGAGCCTGAAAAAAAAAAAAAAAGATTCTTTGAATTTCTTTGAATCTGTGAAGAAAGTAAAGTTTGTGAATGCGTAGAAAACATTTGTACAAATAGAGATATCATTTACAGATATGTAGATAATAAGATATAGAAAAAAAACTAAGAGGGTGTGAATAAAATGTGTGCATGAATGATTTCGAAACAGAGGCAAGAAAAAAAAAGTGTTTTTTGTGAATATCTGCGGACAGACTATAAACTGTTATCTGTGTGAAAATCAACACTGAAAGCTTCAGTCTGTGTGTGTGACACTGAAAATAAAAGAAATAATTTTACAGATTAATCTGAATGAGCAATCAGAGAGCAATCTTTTTTTAACCAAGATAGAATTAACTCGCTTGTTCTGGCAAATTATTCTTTTTCTGAAAAAACCTTAATCTTTTAGACCCTTTTTGTTCCTACCCAGAAGTCTGATGATTGAGAAAGTTAAAGCAACAGAAAGGATAGACAGTTGTTTGTTGAACGTTGAGGATGTGGAAGCCTGTTGTAGTGAGGGCAGAATGGCTTGAGACTTGAAAATGATTCACATGAATACACCCTAACACAATTATACAGTGAACATGCAATACCTGCATACATTCAGACAGCTCACACACCTTCCCACCCATAGGCCCACACATCCACCAAAATCAAGTGCTGTCGTGTTTTGTTGCCTCTATTTACTCGGCTGGGTGTGTTCGCACAGCTCCAGCAGGAGAATGGCGGGCGTGGGGGGGGAGTCGTGGGCGGCGGGGGTTCATGTTGGAGTTGGCGGGTTGATTCTATTTGCATTTGGCACACAGACTGTACAAAGTATGCAAATAGACAAACAATGACATTTGCTGTGTTATTTTTCCCTGTGATATTGCAGTCCCTCTGTAAAGTAAACAAAAAAGATGTTGTTGCGTATGCATTTGCGTGTACGGGTGCTCGGCTCATACACCTGCCAGGTGCATCCATCTCTTTAAGTCAGCCTCCATGGGCCACGCCCATGCTCCACAAATCACATGAAAGGCTCACATTCGGTGCGAATTGCTCTCTCAAAGGCATCTTTGATGTTTGAAAATGGAGACGGGTGTCTTTGAAAGAAAGGCCTACAGGTGTATCAGTGCCAGGGGAGGGGAAAAACAGTGGCATGTCTGATGCTGGGTGCTTTCCTGACTGCTAAGGGCAGGCCATAATTCCCAGATGTATAACTTGGAGACAAAGTGGCCTATGCATGCACACACACAAACACACACTCACACACGCGTACACAAACACACAGTGGTTAATCTCAACAACCAAACTCATGACCAGCTAATTTATGATTTGGTAAAGAAGACAGTCTGCCTCCACACCACTGACAGACAGATGGGAGCAGATAAAGAGGAGGTTTTACGTCTTTTCCAGAGAAATGACTGCAGTGACTGGAGCCGTCGACCGCGATGTTCCTCCTCCCTGGGGTCACTCCAGACGAGTCATACTTGGCCTCAGTGATTAGAAGCATGGCAAATATTGGCCAACTGATAAATCCACTGGAATGCAGCAGTGCGTATTGAATAGGCTTGGACTGATTTCAGAGAGGAACTTCACCACATTCTGAGGTCTGAGGCTTGTGATGGGTGGTGGATGAGGAGTATTCATGCGAGATGTCTACGTATTAGAGACAACCAACCACACTCCATTGTTCATTATTTTGTGAGGGATCTTTATGTCTTTTTTAAGTTAGACATGAAGGAACGCGGGACTGTTGCTCTCAGAGTCATTAAAGCGTGATTAGACGGACATGAAAGCATCTGTAATATCACATTTACTTGGGGGATGGTAAATAAAGGACTGAGATGGAAGCTCTTTGACCACTGTTGCCACCTTAACCTAATCTAGAAGCTTTGAGGTCAACTCCCTTTGTAGGCCACACACACACACACACACACACACACACACACACACACAGACACAGCTGTTGATAATCCTACTTAGGTTTTTGTACTAAGGCTTTCCTGTGAAAGCAGAGCTAATTAGTATAAATACCTCCACTAAACAAAGAAAATATAGCCATTAGTCTATTACTGGCACTTTTCTTTGCTTTTCCCCTCGCTGCCTCTGTTTGC
This sequence comes from Bovichtus diacanthus, assembly GCA_943590825.1. Taxonomy (NCBI): domain Eukaryota; kingdom Metazoa; phylum Chordata; class Actinopteri; order Perciformes; family Bovichtidae; genus Bovichtus; species Bovichtus diacanthus. Next base: position 1,342,360 of record CALSBV010012130.1, read on the forward strand.
TCTTCAGCATGTTGCTGCAGCGTCAATGTGTCTGCTAAAAACAGGAAAAAAGAAGAACATTGTCAAATATTTTTGAAACAGCACAATGTCCCCTCCTCGGGCCAGTTGATGACTGTCGGAGTCACTCACAATAGCCTCAAAGCGAAATGCCCTATTTTTTTTCCACTAACACATAAAAGACTTTCGCCCCGTATTAGAAGAGCCGGATAGAAGAGGCCTACTAGGAATTGAACCTACCAAATTATCTGCAGAGGCCCCAGACAGTGCTTCTAATTCACTGTGATGATGCAAGGAGAAGGCGTTTTCTCAGAATCCCCAACAAGTTCGGCCAACGTTGCTACACCGCTCTAACTCTCTGTCTCTCCCCCACTCCCCTCTAAACTCACCAGCCAAGCGTCTTTCCTGTTTACCTACCTATGAAGGGAAGTAAAATGCCCACTCTGTGTGTGCTCACTCTTCCTTATTTACACTGACCCATACAGGAGGGAGCCATTACGACCTTTCAGCCGTAATTCAATAAAAGTTCCGTTCTGCATTTAGAAAAATAAATGGCCCATGAGTGGAGGAATATTTTCTCCCCCGCTGCATTATGACAATAAACCGTTTTCTGTGTTGGTAGTGGGAACGGAGGGGGGGGGGGGTGCTGTTTGTGGGAAGAAGGCACCTGCTGGTTACTGGAAAATACGCCGCGTAGCACCACGCTGCGGTTTTGATATTTATTTCTTCAGACCTTAATGGTTAGGAACAGTGAGCAAATAATAGGTGTAGCGAGATCTTTCTTTAGCTTCCAGGAGCGGAGAAAGTTGTAATCCTCTGGGTAAACACAGAGGGAAGCCTTGGAAACATCACAGAAAAGAAGAGGTCAATCTTTTGAAACCTCAACACTACTGCAGCAGTCCACTAACATGATAACCTCAGACAAAGTACTGAAAGTGAATGCCTACACAATAACGGAAAATTCAAACATTTGACATTTCACACATTTACTCGGACCCACCTGGAATATCAAATCTCATTCTGTGGAACTGAATGCATGTTTAGGGGCAAATGCACGCTCGTTGCACATTATTGCGTGTGAGCTAGTGTGCACAAAGGTGTGAACGCGAAGCCGTTTGACACATCTGCTGGCGTTGCATTGATGTATGTGACAACGGCAGCTTGCCTTCCTTTCCCACAGCTTTGCGAGGCCCCCACCTTTCCCCGGCACTTCGCTACTTAGAACAACCTGACTACCATGTACACGCAAACATGTACTCACACACACAGACGCGCACAACAACCCCCGTTCACCATTAGAGCCAAAATAACACACACAAATCAGCTTATTGCTTTAATATGATCCGTCACCGGAGCCAAATAGGCCTCCTGTGCTCGACAAGCAGCAGAGGCAGCAGCAGAGGCAGCGCTGGGAAATCTACGAAGTCTGCAGGCAAGCAGCCAAAAAGGCCTGAAAAACCGCCACACTCATATCAACCCCAACACGCCTCAACTTCCGTGTAGAAGACAGTTACACAGGCACAGGCACAGGCACACGCACGCGCACACACACACACACACACACACACACACACACACAGAATGGAGGGACAAAAGAGGGATGATTGCTCTCAATGTGCTACGGGCCTTGTGGTATTGTTCTAGAATCCGGGTGCATTGGGCTTTATTTTGGCACCCCTTCATTCTCTTTGCCTGCCTCAACCTGCCACGCTGTAAGGCTGCCGTTGTGTGGCACTGCTTCTGTTCCACACACACACACACACACACACACACACACACACACACACAAACATACACATGCTCAGAGCTTTATCCCCTTATCAGAGAAGGAAGGCTGCGCTCTTTGCTCAAACAGTCTCATGTAGCAACTTCCGCTGTGAGCAGCTTGTTTTCAGACCTGCAAGGGGGATTTTCACACTGCTGATCCCCAGAGAGAGACTGATGCATCTGCCTGAGGGACCCGACGATCCCCCAGCTGTGGTCAGTGAGGAGCGAACTTCTGATAAAAGCGTGCCAGAACTTTTGCTGACCTCCTCCTTAAAGTTTAGATGGAAATAAAGTTTCCACAAAACCCCACTTGCCACTGTATTCAGTGCTTCCCTGTTTATGACACAGACTCAAAATAAATAAACAGTATGTGCATTTAATTCATGGTAATGATATAGTCGTAAAAACTTAATGCATTCATACTGAAAGCCTTACCAGAGTGTTATGTAAATGAGCGTAAAGTAGTGTAATGTCTGTGTGTGGCTAGCATTGACTCATTTAGGCCCAGACGAGACAGCCACAATCACCAGCCAAGAGTAAAACCCACATCCTTCAGGGTCAGCCTCAAAACAAGAACTTTCATTTGTCCCACTGTAAATACCCAACTGTGTGATTGGTGGCCTTGAGAAACGCGGTGCCAAACACCCTTCTGCAGAGATGCTTTTTGAGCTAAGCTATGGTGCCAGTAATAGAACGAAAAGGGAAGTATAAGACAGAGTGACGGAAAGAAGCAGGGTGGGAACGAAAACGTTGGGGGTTCAGGTCTGCTAGCGAGGAGGAAGAGGAAGACAGGTGTACAAGTCTTTGCTCAACAGATGTTGAAACGTCCTCAGTGTCTGTTGAGGGCAAACGGAAGTTCGCTCGCAGGCAAGTAGGCCTCGCTGCAACATATGTTCAACTGTCGCCCTACATCGCACTGTGGGGATTCAAAACTTAGATAAGGAGGCTGCTCTTGTGCTCACATCTTTTCAACACCGAACTTTCAACACATAAAGCAAAGGCTTACCTAAGACAGAGGCATTTTTAAGTTGTGGTAATATTGATTTGACTCCTCAACACAACATAAAGATCATGCAAACATGTTATAACCTACAGGAAGCTGCCATCACAGTAGCCTTCATATTGGACTCACAATAGCCCGGACATTTTTGTATGTAATACTATAGCATACTTACATAGACTTTACAGTCCGGACATAGTTTTCAGTGTTAAGTGAGATACTTTACTCCAAATCAATTCTAGTATGTTATCAGGGGCCTATCAAGTCCATTTATATGTTGAATACAAATATTTACACTTCAAATATATTCAGTGCAGACTTGGGCCAGGGCCAAGGCACGTATTGCCCTTTGCCGTCCAGATAGAGTTTCACTTTGCCCCTGAAAAAGCGACCAGCCCTTTACTAAAAAGAGCTTGTGTTTAATGTGTCTCCCTTTGGAGAGGAACATATGTTTCTTTCTTTCAATGGAGACAGAGACAGACAGAGAGAAAAAGAGGAGAAGTAGAGAAAAAGTGGGGGATGAAGGAAGGAAACGGGTCGTATTGGGTGATCATTGAGCTGTGGCGTCTGTGTTTAAGGCCTGGCTGTCACCTTACTGAGCAAACACTGTCTCTGTGTCACTGTGTTGAGCTGATATGGGCTTTGTGGAGGGAAGGCTTGGCAAGATTCGGTGGAGTTTGCTGTTCATGTGCTACGATTTGCAAGCACCGGTTACGCTTAAAAAAAAAAAAAATAGCTTCACACTTTTTACATCACTTACATTCAAAACGATCTGCAAGCACTTCAAAGCAGAAAGGAAAAAGAGCAAAGCAGCATTTCAAGTTATTCTGCAGAGAAGATAAAACACGCATCAGGAAATAAAAAGACACACATAAACACACACACACACACGCACAAAACAAAGCGGGGCTAAGAGCGGCACACCCATTTCTTCAAAACACAGCCATCGCCTTTCAGTACATCGTTAATACCAGACATTTTATATCAAGCATTTTATTTGTTCTTCATAGACTTCCATAATGCTATGAGATGATGCGACCGCTATTCTGAGAGGAAGCTAGTAAATCTACAACCTTTAGCATCCATTTCGGCACGGGGTGCTTATTGAGCGCTGCTGTTTAGGCCTCATGTGTGCATTGGCCCCAATCTCCCAGCTCTATCTTGTGGTTATGATATCATAGAGAGAAAAACAAGGGCATTCTCTCCTAAGTGCACCCTGACACATTAAATATTCATCCGACCACAGAAAACCCTCTGAAATGGGGCCGGTGTGGAGCGCTGGCACCCCTCTTGCCCCTGGACCTGCAGAGTAGAAGTCAAATGTTGGCGGTCGGAGCAGACACACTGTGGCTAAAAGGCAGGGTCAACTGGCCAAAGAGAGCGCATTAACAAGAGGTTTAACTGGAAGATACAGGTTGAGTCTATTTAGTGACATCTTGAAGAGATAGATAGTCAAAAATAACTTTTCTAGAGTGACTAACGCTGTTTTCTTTCACTAGTAATCAATGTGCAGGGGAGAAATACAGATTACACAGTTTAAAGGACGGCTGCCACGTGACTACGTTCTTAAAATCACTTTCAGTTTAGGTTTATGTTAAATAAAAAACAACCAGTTAAGCAAAGAAGTCCTGCATGCACAAAATCCAGATGAAATTGATATTTATTACGAAAAAGGAAAAAAATCAGGATTAAATTGTTCCCCTTTTATTGAGTATAGTTAGGCATAGTAAGCCTCTTACATTGTCTTTCAGGGAATGCACATAGAGTAAGTTAGCTATGGAGTCTTATCACAATCCTTATGGTAGCTATAACATTTTAAAAGACAAAAGTGCCTTACAAAATGCACACAGATGCAAATGAAAAGAAAAAAGATGACTTTTCTTTAGTAGCTATGGTTAAAAATCTAAACAAAGTGTCTTAAAGATGAGAGGAAGTAAGTGTGCCAAGAGACAAAGGCAGAGAGAAAAACAGAGGAGAAGGGAAAAAGAAAGTTTGGAGCCACTTCCCAGTTGATTAGGAGTGTTAACAACAACTGCGGGTTAATGAGCCCCAGGCCTCGATTTAATGAAGCCGCCACGCCCCCAAAAATCACCCTCTCACAGCCCACTAAACCCCCTACTGGAAGCCCTGAACAGTGTGTCACCAAACGCAGTGTGGCACTGCCAACTGGAACTGGGCCACGGGATCCACAGCTATGCTCGAGTGTGTGTTTTCGGGTAACTCAGTGATCACTTTCATCCCTAAAGAGCCAGCCGATTCATCTTAGACCACCATTGGCTGCAGAGAAATTGACCAATTATAATTTTTTTCCTCCTGTCGTCTGTCTGTCTTTTTTTTTTTTTTCCAACCAGAGAGCGGTGGGATGTATCATTTCCCTGACCTCAGCCGTTTGAGGTGGTGTAAATCTCTTAATAACTACACAAGGACACATATAGGGGCTATATTTGGAGGGCTGCTTCCCCTGGCCGCCCCTGCTCTGGCCTGGAACAGACAGTAGCCACAGTGTCTATGTGGGTGATGGAGTCCGGACGCTGTGTGTGT
>CALSBV010012130.1:1364998-1373943 GCA_943590825.1 Bovichtus diacanthus
AGTATAGCAGGGGCCATGGAAATTGCAAAGGAACAGATTTTTTGCAGCTGAAAATGGACCCAGTTCTCCAGACATAGGGAAAAGAAATTTCAACGAGACTGTGGCACGCAAGTTTGGCATTCTCCCCCCTCAGGGCTATGGCGTGCAAGCGCTTGCTATTTCACAAATACAAGCTCTCTTTTCTCTGCCATCCAAATCCACATTTTACACTTGCAGTCATGTGGGCACTACGGACCCATGAAAGCCACATGCGGACAAACAGATAACCATGGACGGAGGTGTTTGCAAGTGTGTGAGTGTGTTTACAAGCAGCAGGTGTGGAAGGAGTGTGTGTATGTTGACATCAGGTATGAGGAACCTGTCCTCGTCATTGTGGCGTACAACCAGGTTAAGGGCGTTTGCCGTATGTGGGCCTGGCTGCTTGCCACATTACCTATCTTCCAAAATATCTGCACGTTGTAAGCACAAAGACACGACATGCCCAACTTGTCAGGCAAGACTTAATTTTTCACACCTAAGTGATAATTACAATGCCTTACGCAAAACAGCTTTGATGCTAGCGTGTGATAGTAACAGTTGCTTTTCTTGAAAACTATACTTGTAAAAACAATAGATGTTTACTAAACATGGCATAAAATTGATACAAACCCTAACTCACATAATACAACGGAATTATGGTACATAATCGTCCCTGCACAAGGGTCCAAACACAAATACTAGAGTAGGTGGCAGCAGGCAGCGTTCAGAGGTCCTACACAACTGTAGGACCTGTGAATGGGTTCATATCCGAAACTCAGGATGAAAGATCAGCCAATAATACTCTTCAGTTAAGTAAGGGGGGCAATATGGTGTTTGAGTTAAGGAACTAAGTTGGTGACAGTAGCGGCCCCAAATCTCAGAGAAGCAAACTGCCAAGTCAAACCCTCAAGCAATATTTTTTTTTCCCCTTTTGTCAGCTGAGTAAATTATAAAGTGTGCAGTGAAATTGAAGTCCTTACAGCTGGGTTCACAGGGCTCTGTTACCTGTGAGATTACACTTAGCAGTTAACTCTGACAGGTCCTGGACTGTGATACACATTAGCTTAGAGAATATTCACATAGAAACACACATTTCTCTTTTTTCTATTCCTGCCCTCTCTCCTTTCCTTTTCCCTTCTCTGTCTCCCTGTCCGTCTCAGATTGTGACCGTCTGCGTCTAACTATGATTTATGAGTTGCACAACAGCGCAACAAGCCGTCGGTGTTTATACAAAGCACCCCTCAGCAGTGACAATGCCTCTTTTCATTGCTCAGAGAAAGATAGAATAATGTACGTTGCTCTCTTTTTGAATGAGTGGTTGGAGGGCCGTGGTGAGGGGGCCTTTTCATAACTTCAGTCTTGTGCACAAGGCTGTGGGATGATGTGCTGTCAGTGCTTGATGACTGTTATTAAGCAAAAAAATGTCTCAGTTCATTACTTTGAGCAAACATTGCCATGGACAGACATATCGCAGGAAATCTGAGCTCAGAATTGGGGGTTTGGAGAGATTTGCTGTACTGGAGATCAGGGGTCGTTATTCAAGAATAATAGAAAATGAGAAATCTCTGAGCCCCTTGTCTTATAATCACAACAGCAGTTTTAAAGCTGAATGTTTGTTGACTCTTTCCAACCTTTTGTTTCTTTGTTTATGACAACAGGGACTACGGACCTCTTCAACCAGAGGACCACCTTCCCGTCTCTTTCGCCGCTGACTGACCCTCGCTTCTCAGATCCCCGGATGCACTACCCCGGAGCCTTCCCGTACTCCACCAACACCTCCAGCACCGGCATCAGTGGTCTCAGCATGTCAGCCTCTTCTAGATACCACACCTATCTGCCACCACCCTACTCAAACAACCAAAGCCAGAACTTCCAGTCCAACTCCTACCTGTATTACGGCACAGGCTCTGGATCCTACCAGTTCTCCATGGTGGCTCCGGGGAACACCGGGGGCGAGCGTTCCCCCACCCGCCTGCTATCCTGCTCGGGGGCCACGGGTGCAGGAGGGACCAACAGCCTGATGAACCCGGGCCTAAACAACCAGAGCGAGGGCGTGGAGGCTGACGGCAGCCACAGCAACTCCCCCACTGCCATGAGCGCCACAGGCCGCTTGGATGAGTCCGTCTGGAGGCCTTACTGACTGACAGACAGCTAGACAATCAGAGGAGTGCAGGAGAAGTGAGGAAGGAAAAGTAAAGAGAATGATGAACAAAGAAACATGAACACTGAAAGCATAAAAAAAAAAGAAAGAAAAAAAAAAGAAAAAAAAAAGAGAAATGCTGCATGTTTGTCTTTTATTTCTCCGGCACTCGCTTTAAAGACTTTCTCTGTTTTTAGCAACTCTGTTAAGACTTCCATGTATTTTTTACATTTTTGAGTAAACTCCTGCACTGGGCTAAAACATGTACTCTTAAAAAGGACTATAAAAAGCCATAGAAGTTGAGAAGATGTTCAGCTGAAACTGTAAATAGATGTGAGGGCAAAACCAGAGAAGCCATAGTAATGTTTCAGGTTGCCTGGTGTAAACAGGTACTGATTACAGACAAAAGAACAAAAGACAATGGAGGTATGATCAACCAGTGCAGCTGATGAAGTGAAAAAAACCACAGCGGACATTCATCAAACAGACTGCTCAAACTTATCCGACTCACTTGATCGGTGGATATGAGCAGTCGGACTGGACTGAGTGACTCTGACATCCTTCCAAGCCATGGCTGCACTGCTGTAGCAATCGGCCCTTTAAAGCTTTACATTTCTGTAAAAGATGAATATTGCATCAGTTGTGAAAACATCTTCAGTTGCATCAAGGGCTGTTTCATGTGCTCACAGTACTTATGCAGTACCTTATTGCCTAATTTATTATCCAAATGGAAACATTAGCCTTCGGTGCTACAGTATGCAGTGGACGTTTCAACACAATCTTTGAGAGAAAAGCATTTTATCTGTCACATGTTTAAGCAATGAATTCTCCTCTGCTGTGTCATCAGTGTATCGAGTTTCAACAGGACAATGGCTGATATTTTGAGGAATGTAAAAGACTAACGCAGAGGGGTGTTTATTGGTTTCTTTTTCTGCAGGAATATGTAAGTCCTGTTGTGTCTACTCTTTACTTTTTCCTTACATTTCTTATCCAAGCCCTATTCTGAAAAAAAAAAGTCCTAGTCTGGTATTTTTTAACTGGATGACACGGTTTACTTTTGATATTTATTTGAGCCAAATTGTGAGAAAATGTGTGCATATACCCAAAATCCTTAAGCATTTCTCTCTACCTTTCCTTTTTTTTTTTATATATATATATATATATATATATATATATATATACACACACACACACACACACACACACACACACACACATACACAGTATATATGCCTTATTTTGTTGTTAAGTATAAATTTGGAATTTGTGTAATATATTGCTACTAAATTATGAAAAAAAACAAAACCTTTAATGTAATTATTTTGTCTTCCAATGTAGCTTTGATGCACTAAAAACTTTTATTCCTTATGAACCACGCCCAACAGATTCTGTTAGTGAGAAGGTGTATCTAGAGCCCTAATCCTTTAAACAATTTCCAAATTGCCTTCCTGCGCTAAATAAGCCATTCGCTTAATTTTTGCACTATGTTTGAATTTTCCTTTTTTCTTTTTTTTGGTAATGTATTTACAAATATCTGAACCTCGCCGAACTAAATATTAAAATATTCCTTCACATGTATTTGCTGAACACACTTATAAGTGTCCTTTTTAACAAATCCATGGCCAAGTAATTAATGATGTCATGATTAGACACACACACACACACACACACACACATTCCTGCACCACAGGTGTGTGTGCACATTCCCCCTGTCTGGAGGGCCTTTCCCCTGCAGTGACACATGTGATCCCTCTGTCCCTGGGGGAGGAAGAGTGTGAGGATGAAGGGATAGAAAGAGGAGGTGGGGTCAGAGTAGTATCTTCTTACCAACACCAAGGGCAGTTGTGCAAAAAAAAAAAAAAACTTCCCTTGTTGTTCACAGGTCCCTTTGTTCTGTGTAATCAGTGAGTGCTTTGAAGCCTTAATGGACCCGATTCTGTCTTTTTTGGTCTAATTTACTGATCATCGGTGCCAGGGGCTCATGGCTCTACCAATAATTTATACGCCTGCACAGATCATCTGGGTATGAGCTGTGTAAAAGGCATTTACAGCAGGTATCAGGTATCTAATCTCTACTACAAAAGTCTTTCACAAGAGGGAAGCATCTGAAAGATGGGTATTTAGTTGCTACAAAAGTGAGATTTAATTTCAAAGTGATCCAAAAAGGCTTGTATTTGCAGCTCAGGTAAAAAATAAGTTATGCAAGGTGTTTATTAGATCTCACATAAAGACCCTCAGCCTTATTCCTTTTTTATTTTTTTCAAACAATCAGTAACAATGTCTCATTCCTATCTCCCTTTGATTTTCCTCTGGAGCCTTTATAGGGTAGAGGACCTTACTTTATTATGGGCAAAAATCATGCAGCTAGAGAAACCACATGTGTACTTATATTTGTGTGGTTCCTTCAAAAAAACCAAAGATCTTCACAACTGCCTGTAATACTGTCAGGATGATGGGAAAGATGTGTGATGTCTTGATTGATTTAATATCATTCTTTATGGAAAACTAGGAAGCCAAAGTGTACAAGTGACTTGTATTTTATTGTATATTGGATTAAAGAGCACAATGTAACTTTTTTCTTTTGTTCATCTTTTTACAAGATGCCCCTTTTCCTTTTCATATACCAAAATGCTAATTCATCTTTGCTCCTTTCATTTCTCTTTATGCTCAAAGCATGTACATCTGAAACTGATATGTTAATTTAAAAATCTCATCTATGTATGTAATGATATCGTTAATGCTTCCATATTGAGTGCTTGTAAAGTTTGCGGATAATGTAGTTTTTAATCATTTCAATTAAAAAACATGTCTCTCACTTTTGTCTTTACAGCTGAGTTTATTTAATAAAAATGACTTTAAAAAATCTTAATTAAAAAAGGAACCGCAGAACCGTGGAGTTATGACACCACATAATTCTTCTTTCAGCATAAAAAGGTACCGCCTGCCCTCTTGAGAAAATCACACCCACATTAGATTTCGCTTCAGTATTTATGGCCACATTCTTCAACATTATTCCCTTACTATAAAAAAAACCATTGCATACCATAACAATTCTCTAATTTTGTAACTCAATGCGAAAAAGTCTGGATTGTGAGGTCTTTTATGGTTTAACAGGGGGAGGTGTTGAGAGTGAAAACATTAAACATGGAGGCGCAGGATATAATTCACCCAGACACCATCACATCAGCTGACAAATGAGCAGGGGAAAAAAACACCATAAACATTCATGGGACCCAATTTCATGCCAGCACATTCTGATCCAACCAATTCTGTTTCTTCTTCTTTAGCCTCATACAGTAAATGCCATGCATGCCAATGCATCCATCTCATAACCCTGGCAGTTCATTGGCAGCTCGTTCCCAATAACCCCCTTTAATAATCATCCTCTTCTCTGCCATTAGTGAGACTCTTGATGGCAATTACCCACACTTCTCAGGGTTTGAAAATGCCTCGACTGTCAACACGGTGGTACCCAGAGCGTAAATAAAGAGCAGCTCAGGAATCCAACACCGCCCTGGCAGCCTCTGTGTTAGCGCACGTCGGCAAGTCGTCACTTGTTAAAAACAATACAGGAGAAGCTTGGAATGTCGGGCGTCTTTTTTACCAGCTATGTGGTGATTAATTTATTCGCCGCTGATGGCATCTGTTTGGCCGTATTAAAGCCGAGCCACAAGATTAAACACTTGAGATGCTACGTTGTGGGGTGGTCCGATTTCAGATGTCTCATGTGGTTAACCTGAAATACAACACCCACAATTCCTCCCTCTTAAACTAATGCCACCTGTTGATGTACCATGAAAGGGCTTTCACTTCTAAACGCTTTGTTTTTCTTCTGCAAATTAGTCACTTTTATTGTCCCTGTTTATACTATCCAGTACGATCTATACTCGTTCTTTGTCTCTTTTCTTCTCATTCAATTCCATCCTTTCTTTCCTTCTGTGTGGCTTCTGCTGTGTCTGCGTCAGGCCTTCTATGGGGGCAGTGTTGGCAGAACAACAAAGCCTCAGGACGCACACACGAAGCCTTGATACACACTGTATTCAATTAACTCTACACACTCAAAGCATATCCACACACACACACACAATCCCTTGCTGACAGATCTCACACCAGCCTCCACCCAGACAGCACTGAGCTCCACTTCACAGTGAGAGTGTATGACAGATCTGCTCCGTCTTAAACATTCCCAACTATTTCCTCCAGGTCTCATCACAGAGTTGCTCTCCGAGTCGCTCCCTGCTGATCCCCCGCCGCTCACAAAGAGAAGATGATAAGCTTTCAATTAGACCGGGCTCAGGGGAATTTTCCAGCTGTCTTCACACACTCTGTGAGACCCGACTCTCTCGTCCACATGTGGGGAGCAGAGGAGCTCTCATCTGGCTCCGTCTTTGTCATGGAAGTACATAAGCTGAGCTGCTTTTTTCATCTCCACCCTGTTCCCGCTATGCCGTTCTTCTTCCGAAAACTGTAACTCTCCAGGAAGGAGGGGAAATGTTTGCCTGGATGAGGCTGCTTGTCTGGATGTAATTGTAGTCAAAGCCATGATGAATTGGTTTATGGGACGACATACAAAATTGCTTTTTAAGTGGATAAAAAATAAAGAGAACTGGAGGCATGATGGTGAACGTCACAGGAAAAAAAAAAATAAAACAATGAGAATCATTGAGGAAGAAATACTTTGGCAAGTCAATCATGTGTTCTGATGAACAGCAATGTCTTTTGATTTTTCTTGTAACAAAATCGAGCTTTGTCCCTCACACGACTTTATCTTCAATTAATCAGAAAGATGAGAAAGATTTAAGCGCTATTTATAAATTCAAATGAGAGACAGAGAGAGGAAGAGATGCAGGAGGAGACAGAGAATAACAGAGAGAGAGAGAGAGAGAGAGAGAGAGAGTGTTTTGGAAAGAGCACAGAATCGTTAAACCCTCTCATTTCTCATGAACACAGTATCCCGTGTCGCTTCTGCGGTACCTGCATACGAAACCCATTAGGGCCTCTTCTGCAGCCGCTGACCTCTCCTCCCCCTAACTCGTGAGAAGGAGCGGGCTAGAACCGGCTTGGTTTGGGTGCCTGGTACATGACCAGAAGTCTATTTTCTAACCAGACTGGTGGTGGGAACAGAGGCTGCCGTCCAAAATCAGGGTTCCCACAGATTGACCAAGAAACGCAGGGGCCAGGGGCTAAGAAAACCGCGAGAGTTGTGATGCAACCATTCTCACACTGATGACTAGCGCTGCCTCGTTGACAGGGAGCGGGATATGGAGGGAGAGACGGAGAAGGAGAAAAAGAGGGTTCTCCTAGTTCAGAGGGATCCCAGTGAAGACAGTTTCTCATCCATGTTGGGTCTACAGAGACCGCTCTGTGTTACGATACACCAGGCTGCTCCAAGTTCCCACAGTGCAGCACCTCTCCATGGGGCCAGAACTCGGTTCCCGCTCAGACCCAGAGGATCACTGAAAGCTTACAAGAGGCACTTGCAGAATCAGTCTCACTATTAGGTCGATCTCGAGAGCTGCCAGCATACATTTAAGTTCACCATCGTGTATAAGAGGGAATTTCTGTGCCATCCTAAAAGATCAAATGTCTGATGTTCCGAAAACGGCAAAAGCATAACTATTGTACATTTAGGGTGTGAGATTAATAGAGCTGAAACATTTGGTCAATTATTTGATTAGTCGATCGACAGAAAAAAATTGGCAACTATTTTGATAATTGATTAATTCTCATTTTCAAGCTAAACTTCTTTGGTTCCAGCTTCTCAGTTAAAAATTATTTGAAAAAGCATTCTTCAAACAAACTGATTTCTATTAAAAGTGAAAAATGGTTTCTTATGTTTCCATCCCACAACTTTTTCCAAATTAAGATTTTTAGTCTACGTGGCTTGCAAAATGTTTTATTAGAAAATTATTGTTTTAAGAAGTTCACAAGCACCTTAACTGACAAGATAGCAGTGATACCAAGAAGTAATAGTCTGAAAAAGAAAAAGGCAACATTACATTACAGGTCATTTAGCAGATGCTCTTATCCAGAGCGACTTACAGTAAACTAACTACAGGGACAGTCCCCTGGAGCAACTTGGGGTTAAATGCCTTGCTATACATATGACCAACCCTACAGCAATGCTGTAAACAATCTTCTGCAATCCTCTGAGTCATCCTTTCACTCATCTCAATCTCATTATAGGAAACCAAGACATGAAAATGTGTCAAAACCAGAAGGTTTTCACCTTTAGACATTTATATGCCAACACAGACCACTGCATGGTGTAACTGTGGCCCAGACCATGGTCAGAGGGTATTCTGGCTAAGACCATAACAGCTAACTTTTATTTAAATGCCCTAATGGCTTGGGTTTAGATTCATGTTGTTGCATAATGACCACAGCTTTATGTGTCAAACCAATCTGGCCTTAATTTGATTAGTAAGTTAGGGAAAGAAAGTACATTAATAATAGCTTGTAGTGTTTTAGGATTTTTTGATCTTTGACTAGAATAATGAAATGACATGCTTTTCAAAGTTTGATTTAGACACTGCATTCGCACTTTACCAATGAACCACCAAAATATGTTTTTACTAAGAGAACATGGCAGCTTCCCAGAAACAATGCTAGTTGTTTCCCATACAGATTCATGAGAATTGAGAGATTCTTTTTTTTTTCTCAGAGAAAATCTGAATAACGATCTCGACATGCGAACACTGCTTCCTCTATAAAACAGGAAATTAAAACACACACACACACACACACACACACACACACACACACACACACACACACACACACACAC
>CALSBV010012130.1:1373953-1385220 GCA_943590825.1 Bovichtus diacanthus
CACACACACACACACACACACACACACACACACACACACACACACACTCTCTGCCAGGCTCTCCCCATCACGGTGGTGTCCTGAGTGTGGGGGGTGGGGGGGCAAGAAGGGGAAACAGAGATCCCTGCGGACCAGGTCTTTGTTCACTTCCTGCTCAAGCAGGGGAACACGATAAATAGGCGGTTCACATACACACTTTCTATCTTTCTATCTCCCTTACTTTTTTCATCCATGTGCGTAAAATGAAAATGATTGCTCCAGTCTGTTTTAAAAGCATTAAAAGCTTCCATCGTCCCTTTGTTTCTTGTTCCCACTATGTACTCTGGCAGCAGCAAAGTCAGATAAATGTATGCCTTCAATTGTTTGTTGCTAAGTTTTACGTCTTTGTCCATCTAACCGTAGAGGTCATTCTGGGACTGACCACCATTTACATAACTAATACCCTTTCACCAGTAAGGGCCCATGTGGCTGTTAAGAAATCAGTGAAAACCGCTAAAGCACCACTGACGTACAGCCTCCTCTGACCCATAAAATGTTAGAGCGACAACATTAAAAATATATTTTCCCTAATCCTCTCAAGTGTCACTAAACAAAAGAGCTTTGCAAAAAATTGTCATGTTTCTTGTACTATCACTCTCTCTGTAACAGTCAGTTTTATTGCTGTTGCTATTTTGGCACTTTGATGGTAAACATTGCTGCCAATGTTATCAAAGCCAAGTTTGAATAAATCATGCTACTGCTGACACCCAATAAAGTGTCAGCTATTGTACCTGTTAGACAGGTGAGGTGCCTAAAATCCATTGCTTTAGTGTTTCTGTCTCTCGTCTGCACTGTGTGTGTGTGGCAGTATTACACACCCCCGTGTCTGGAAGTGGCTGCCCCGCAGGCCTCTGCTAACCAGTTCCCATGGTTCCATGGTTCCACTATAGCGACTGTGGACTTCCTCGGGGGACACCTCCCACTCACTGGTTTGTTTTCATCCTTAATGGGAGCTCATCTTACACTCTTTATGGTGTGTGTGTGTGTGTGTGTGTGAAGTAAACAGTTTGTGTGTGTTTCTCTTTTCTGTGCATGCACCTGCAAGGACAAAGGCAAATCCTCAGGTATGAGTGTGTATGTGTGTGAGTTTACACGCATCAGTGCAGCAAAAATGTTGTATGCGTGTTGATCTACAGACACCAGACACCTTGATTTCTCCTCCTTTTGTTTTTGCCCATGAGGCAGAGAGGAAGATGAAGGAAGAAAAGTATCTTTTGAGTGTCTGGAGACGTCTGTTAGGGATCCATTCATATTTCGGAATAATTGCTTTTAAGTGCTGAAATATAACAGCCAAATGGCCCGTGGAACAAAGAGGGTTTGTGGGGGGATGGAAAATGAAGCATTTACATCCAGGGCCTAGTAATGAGGGGGTTTTCCTGAGAGATGACAGCGAGGAGGAGGATCAGAGAAGGACAGCGGGAGAGAGAGGTAAAACAGAGAGAATACATTAGATCAAGGGGTGGCAACAACACTGATTCCAGACAAGCGTTTTGGCTGTAAAGATGGCCCCAGACTGTGACACACTCTGGCCAAAGGATCATGCATACAAACACGTTATCCTCCCCCAGTTTTAAGCCAACAGGTGTTTGTGCTTTATGAGAGGCCCTACACTGTACCTCAGCAGGGTCTGCAGAAGCAGAGTGAGCCAAGGAGGATTTGGGCTCTGGGACGTCTAGGCGGATTCAACCACATTATGAAGTGCGGCCTTCTGGCAGGCCACTCGCAGCAGGGCACGGCAGACCAGAACATAAACATAGTCAGTCCTTAAAAACCATCCATCAAAACAGGTCCACCAGGGAAGCAAAACCCATCAATTTCCCTCACTGAGACGGACACAGAAACAGATTATTGAGGACACGGAAAGGAATTATATTGTTTTTTGGTAGACGTGTAGTCAGTAAGATATACGACTGCCTCTAGATGTTTTATTTATTGCGGGGCGGCTGTGGCTCAGGACGTAGAGTGGTCGTCCACCAGTCCAAGTGTCCTCGGGAATGATACTGAACCCCAAATTGCTCCTGATGGCATGACGAATGGTGTGCGAGTGTGCGTGACTGTTTATCACTACTGATGAGCAGGTGGCACCTTGTATGTATGGTAGCCTGACTCTGTATGAATGTGTCTGAATGGGTGAATGCCGACGTGTTGTGAAGTGCTTTGAGTGGTCGCAAAGATTGGAAATGTGCCTTATAAATGCAGTCCATTTATACACTAAAACAAAACATCGATGTTTTCAGAGAAGTGCCATTCTACTCTGCTTCACAGTCGCCCTGTATTTTGCCAAAGAGTGGCCCTGAAGTTTTCTTTTTGTGGTTTTTGGAAATGCCCCCACTTTTCCGGCCCTGCTCCAATTTTCTTTAAATACAACCGTAATTGGTTTGATTTCCTACCTCCGGCCTGGCTGTGTGTATGTGTGTGTGTGTGTGTGTCTGTGTGTGTGTGTGTGGGGGGGAGTAGCAGTGGTGGGAGCTAGTGAGGGCCAGGCGAGAGGGGACCCAGCCCACAGCAGGCGATCTGCACGCTTGGGTGGCAAATACAGTTTGGACTTCAGTGCCAGCACTACTATTCCCCCGTTTAAAGGCTGTTTATGGGGAAATCCTGGAAGCCCATCAGTGGAAAATGACATAAATCAGCACAGGAAAGCACACCAGCACACCCAACCACACAACATTCAGAAATCTAGCTTCTAATACCTGAATGTGTCGGAATCATAAGCATGAACACATCATAACTTTCCAGACCGGGAACTTTTCTCCTTTTGTCTCACACACATCTATCACACCCCTGCCAACAAATCTTGCGACATTATCACAAAGGCATTCCAGCCTCCAAATCAAAACCAGTCTCCTACAAAAAGTCTTTCCTTTGCGATTTCTCTCACGGCCATGCAGGCAGACAGAGAGGAGTGCGAGTGTGCCGCTCATCAGGCAAGCGTGAGTAATCAAAAAGGAAATAAGACGTAGCGTCTGCGAGAGGCCAAGCGGGCCCCTACTGATCTGCAGCCAGCTCATTGTTCTTGCCTTCTATTGTTTCCTGCTTGGTTGGCAGACCAGAGAGCAGCCAGCCAATAAGAAGCCACTAGATCTGTCCTAGTCATCGGAGCAGCTCTGAGATACTACTCAGGTTGCGGCACTGATGGTGAAGGACTAATCCTGAGAAACTGCCAACCATTGCGCTGCTATAAGGATTGAGTATGAAAGGAAGGTGAGGAAGTTTTGCGTGTGCCAAAGCATAATGACATTCAGTCCATTATTGCATAATGTCAAATTGGATCTAGTCTACCAAGCAAGCCAGAGATTGAAACCTACAGATTTGGGGGGGAAACTGGATCTACACATTGAAAAGTCTCAGTCTGGGGTAGACGAGGTGTTGATTTTTTACTGCAGCCTGCAACCAGGAGCGGACCTGTTATATAGAGTCCAGGGCCAAACACAACTTGTTAATATAGGATGGGGGGACAGTAGAAGAGTGTGTCTTCTTTATGATGGCTGGAAAAAAAACAGACACACTTCCAACCATAGCAAGATTCTGGGGTATATGTGGGCAGCAGAAATGGACCCAGGAGGCTTCCGTAGCGCTGGTGCAGAGAGAACACAGGGACTCTTCCAAAAATGGCACAAGTGCACGCACGCACATACACACAACGCGATGCCTTCCCGGCAAGCGACATTCATCTTGGTGGAAAAATATGGTAACCGATGCATTAAAGCCCAGGACTTTGAGGGATTACAGGGACGCAGTGGCATTAAAGACAGACGGACCAGGAGGAAACACACCGCACAATATTCAGAAAGCAGAGGAGTTTGTTCGGCAAAATGGGTCACCGCAGAAGCATACACACACAGACTGGTGAAAAAGAATCAAACTAATGTGATCCGGGCTCATGCATGAAATACAGTTGAAGAAGTAAGTGTATATGTGCATGTATTTCAACGTATTTGGGCGTATGTGTCAACCCATTAGATATGTGCAGCCTCTGTGCATATCAAAATGCCAGTGTGCGCACTATAAAAGCCAAACCTATCCAATAATTACAGTAATTTAAAACAGTGTAGGCCACAGTGCCTTTCTCCGCAAGAGACCTTGCTCCTAATACACAATTTTTATAAAAACAAGATGGCTTTAGAAGCAGAACAGAAAACCGCTCAACAACAAAAAAATCCCCAAAACCCAACAGACTCTGCCTTTCATGCCGGTTGAGGCCTGCGGTTCTGTTGCCATACAACACCAAACGATGCACTTCCAACCCCATTCCTATTGAGGTCCTTTCCCCACTATGGAGCCCTAGGTCTCTCCTCGTTAAGTGAACCGTACAAACGTTCAGAACTCCTGGCACCTCTTCACATGTCTGTCAGTGTGAGACAGGACTTTTACTGCGCACAAGTCCAGGGACGCTGCAAGTTTACAGGGGGAGTGAGTCGCAGCTTTCACTGCTCAATCGAAACAAATTCCCAAAAGACTAAAAGCTGATCCGGCTCAGGGCTTACCAAAAACAGTGTAGCCAAAGTAACGCTCAAAATGACGACAGTAAACCAGCCTTTTGGCTAGACTTGTGCGTTCGTGATGAGCTGACATGCTGGAGAAGTAACATGGACTGTCTTATTAATGCTTAAAGCATTCTGACAGAGCCTTTTGTTACTTACTTAAACCACGCTGCCTGCAACAACATAATGGAAGTCTAAAAGCCATTAGGCTAGTGTGCTTAGCCAACACAAACCATGCACACAGGCTATGAAGGAGCAGCTAAAGGCAATCAATATATCTTCCCTCATTCTCCTCCTCCTCCTTTTCTCCTCCAGTGTTAAAGCTAAATGTCATAGCATCATCTATGGCTGCTGGCGAGTAAAGGAGACACTTTTAGATCAGAGAAAAACCAGGGACGGAGGGCCGGCACCTGCAGCGTGGGCGTCCATTAATGTCAGCTACAAGTTAATTGCTTTTTGCTCTAGGCTTCTATGTTCATGTTGTTTCTACTGTTCTCTAATGCCGAGTGTCTTGGTTGTGCACTGCTGCTGCGTCTGAGAACTTTTAGTCAGTTTTGAGATAGCACAAAAGCCAAAATCAAAACAGAGAAGATCTTTACTGTCAGTAGGGGCACGTGAGTGTAGTCTGTTGTCATTTTACCATGGCGACACGGCAGGGAGGAGCCATTCTAGGCGTTTCTTTTTAACGGGCCTGGCCTCTGCAATGGCTGGCATGAAAAGAAAGCTAGTGAGCTGGAGACGGATGGCAGAACCCAAAACTTCAAAGACCTCCTCTCTTTCCCCCTAGATGTGCTATATGGCTCTGAAAGGGAACCTGCTAGTTCACTTTAGCACAAAGACATTCAGGCACACTGTCTATTATGAACGAACACACACACACACACACACACACACACGTTTCCTGATTTCTTTTTAAAAAAGAACACACACACGTTTCCTGATTTCTTTTTAAAAAAGAACACACACACACACGTTTCCTGATTTATTTAAAAAAAAAGAACAACAAGCATTTGGTTTGGTTATGAAAATACACAAATGCTGACACATAGTAATACACGCATGCACAAGTGAACAGACACAGCAATATTTCAACACATACCAGACAGATATTCGCCACAGGCTTTGACACACTAACATAACATACACTGTGAGGTAAATATTCCTCTGTGTGCAGCTAAGGTGGGGGTGTGGGTGCTGACAAAGCAAAGTCTTTTATGTCTAATAGTTTTTCCGGCGCAGACAAAATAAAACAGGCTACTATTGTACTCTCATAAAGAGACAAAACAACCAGGACAAAGGCCCCTCGAGGCATGAAATACTTGACGTCACAAGGTGTCTTTCAAGCACACAGCTGACAAGGACTCAGAGTTGTTCTTTTTCTCTTTAAAACCACTTACTTTAAGAACCACATCTCTCCTTACCCCTCACTCTCACACACCCACACACAACCTCCCTCATGCTTCCTGTGAAAAAGTGCTGACCGTGTAAAGGAGATAAGAACAAACCCCTGGGAGAATAGTCACCGCCAGCTTTGAGAGTTCCCCCTCTCTCAGCTCACTGTGGCTGAGTACCCTCTAGTGGTGATTACGGTGAACAGCAATTCTCCTTCCTGATATTTGTATCCTTGAACCCCTCACTGTGCCTCTTTACCAGCCAACAGCCGCAGTTAACCGCAGCTCTGCCACAGGGTGTGACTGCAGGACCCAGATGGGGTGAGTGGCAAGCAGGGGGAAGGGGGTGAGGCAGCTTTTTGTGGGCCGCCCAAGGGGGTCCACCACAGTCCCCTATCTCTCTACCACAGTAGCCACCGAGCCCCGGAGAGAGAAAGCCACCCCACCACATTTTAATGAGGGCTAAAATAAACAATGTGAGCACACAAAACCCACCCTGACTGGCTGACTGCAAGCACTGAAGCGGGGCAGATAAACTGGGCTGTTACTCGGTGGTCTGGGAGTTGATGGAGTGAGTGATGCCACAATGAACTCCACTATGAACTCCTCTTATATGGCAACGTTGGACCCTCACAACGCTCAAATAATGAGTGACAGTGTTTGTCGCAGTGGCAGCGTGCACCCAATGGAAGACTGAGGATACACACTGAAGGAACAGTCTGTAAAGCTTTGATTGAAATTGACCACATTTGAAACCGTGGTCAACTTCAATTGAAAGGGGACAGTTTAACAAAATTAACACATTTTCTCACTGACCTGTGATGGTGTGTAGCCATGCAGATACTGTAGGTTTGGTTTTCTTTGCCCAGGTTTTGAGATATCCATTTGATATTTCTGCATCTACCCAGAAACAAAGGAGGAAAGTGGAATTTTATACAGTATATGCTGCTCAAAGAAGTACTACATTTACACATCTACAAATTCACCAGTAGTGGGAAGTGTGTATACTCAAGCACTGAATTGTAGGTACTTGTACTCTTAACTGCGTACAATTTCATGCATTGTTATAAATTAAACTGCCCCACAACAATGAAATGCTACTAATGCAATATAACATTAGAAGGAATAAACCAATAACATAATAGTATGACTGTCACAGGGGTCATTTGCTGCATTATGAGTACTTAATGTGTACATTTTGCTAATAATATATTTACTTTAAATATTTTTTTAATGTAGTAATTTCACTTGTAATAAAGTAGCTTCACAGTGTAGTTTTACTACTAAATTAAGTGGAAGATATGAACACTTTCTATGGAAAGATATGTTAGCTGTTGTGGTTTTACGTGTGATTTTTAAATGGCGTGAGCACCACAAACAACATTGTTGTCCCCTGCATTGTGTTGGAGGGGCAGAGACATTACCTTACTTGAGAGAAGAAAAGAGTTTTCTGTACTTTGACTGAACTGAACTTTTAAAATACACCTCTTAATAACACGCCCTGGCCATGACACCGGATAAATTGCCAAACTACTGAGATTCATTGCATTTAAACACACCAAACACATAGGAATATTCTCGAGTTTCATGCTAGCCTCCAGTGTGCCACTCTCCATCACTCTTAGCATGTTGATGTGTTTTTCAGAGCAAGCAGAGTATATATAGGCCTATTTATGAGTAACTATATACCTACCAGACAAAAAAAAAACCCGTGTTGCTGCCAAAGAAGAATTACAAGATGATGGGTCAATGACAGCTTGTACGACTTGGAAGAAGTTTGCCAAGAAAAACACACCTTTTTGCACGGTCGCCATGGGCCTCGGCGCTCTCGCTAACTAGTCGCAGACGACGAGTATTTAGAAGGTCGCGAGCTCATGCCAACATATTTTCTGAATAAAGGCCAACCTCACTGAAGATGTAAGGAGCATATGAAGGGCATGGGAGGCATTATGGCGGCGGTGAGGTGCACAGTACTGTTGTAGTCGGACAGAAATGCTTGGAGTTCACTGCCAGACAACCACAATAACAACATACCGTGCGGTCTCCGCCAGGCAGGCGGGCAGCCGCTGTGCTTTGTGCGGCAACATACTTCTCACCTGTGCACGCATTACAGCTAATTATGAATATTAACGAGCTGCTGTGGTGAGCAGCCATGAATGCAATTATAATGGTGTCATATCAATTATTTTAAAAACCTTTTATAGACCTCTCTCCCCAGCTAACACTGAGTTCTCATTACAGGGGAAAAGCACAGGAACTAATAACATTAATTACGGTTTAGTTCCATTCAGGTGTGCCAGTGTCTTCTTACCTCTGAGCCAGCAGCATATAGGATACCACAACGCGTATACTGGCACACCTCCTTGGAATACAGCCATTATTAATGTTATTCATTCATTTACAAGTCACACACGTGTACAGTGTTACACCGTGTTTAGACAGCAGACGTTGAAGTGTGTGCGCTATGAAGCAACACATCGGCTTGTTGTGGCTGCTTGACGTCACATATGTTTCCTAATTTTATGCTGTAACTGAAAAATAGGAAACTCACGTTTTGTTTTTCATGCCATACTGTAAAGCCCTTTGAGCTTCATTTTATGTATGACAGGTGCTATGCGAAAACAGTTTTATTATTACAATTGATTATTTGATATTGTTTTATTTGACTTAATGTACTTTTTCTCACAGGTAGCTTCTTTTGCTCAATGGTGTTTACAGTTTAGACTGTTTAAACAATATATATATTTATCATTGTTTGTCCAACATTTTTATTTTGTGCTGTAAGGCACTTTGTAACTCAAGTTCAGAAAAGTGCTATATAAAATAAAGTTTATGACTATTGTTATTATGCTACACACAATTCTATTCATTGTTTCAGATGTTTCCTTGATCTTTGCGTCTTTCTTGTGAATACAAAAGAAAATCATCTCATTAACTCTTAACATCTTTCTTTGGCCTTTTTGTTAAGGGACCACAAACGGGTTAGCGAACCACTGCCTTAGACTAATTCTTTTAGCCCTGAAGAAATCATTTTTATGTTATACTTATCAAAAAATTAAGATTTATGTATGTGCACACCTACTTGAAAGTATTGTTTGTAGCCCCCTGTCTAGCTCCTCTACAACCACTATAAAGCCCAGCCTCGAGGCTACTTGTGGCTTATATCTTAAAATGATAACGGCAGGCCTTAACTGTTGGCCACAGTGAACTTTGAAAACCGTAAAAAGAACATTTACCCTTTCCTTTAATTTCGCTGTCATGATAGAAGTGATAGTGTATGAATGGAATATAATGAAAACCTATTCCTCAATTTAAATCATTATTTTCAAATTGAATCCCAATATTCTTGCACCCATGAATTTTCATGTAGGCCTGTGTGCTGTCAATCAACAGCGTGAGCGAAATACAAAGCAACCTATGTAGCCACATCAAATGTCAGGTGCACAGAGTCCATATGCAAAGAAGGGTTTTCACACATTGTAGGTCCAAAACCCAGTTGGGATATCACTGTGTACCCTTGAGTGAGCTACTTTACCAGTGTAAATATTTAGCCAGCTGTATAAATGGGTGTGTAAAACCTGCAAACTGAACTTGCACTGCAGAGAAAGAGTCCATGCCAAACGGAAAAGGCTCCGGCGAGCATATTGAGTATTGAAAAATACACCGCGGATTGATTTACCTCTTAAAAAGGTAAATCAAGGGTAAAGAAATTGGCTACATGTTTTCCTCATCCTAAAATCCAAGGAAACAACTGTGTCTGTAACCTGTGTGTTGGCTCCCTCTCATGGTGTGTAATATAACCCTAGTCTTTACACACACACACACACGCACATGCACACGCACACACACACACGGTCTACATGTTTGAGAAACAATACTCAACCCCTCCCTACCTCACCTTCATTACCCAATTACACTAATACACTCACCCTGCTTGTAATGAGTGTGTGGTCTGAATAATAGCCAGCATTGTTGTGTCTTCATTTACCACACACACACATGCACACACGTCTGGCTGTGAATTACAAGTGGAGACCGCGTCTCAGTGTTCACCAAAAAGGGAATGTCTGAGGCTGAAACATGACACTTTAATGATCTGGAGGGCATCCAAAAACTGTACACCCCCACACCTTTTTTTTTTCAATCTCTTGCGAAACTTTGTCTGCAATCAGCTCTGCAGAATAGACTTGTTTGTGCTTCAGAACAGTAGGGAATTGGCTGAAAAACACCATCAAGCTGACAGACAGAGGGTGTCTTCAGGGGGAGGTGGAGCCCACAGTGGGTGGACACCCACATGAGACATTCCTTGGAGACAGAGAGAGCTGTAAACAAACATGCTTTGGCCCAGGGGTTGCCAAACGTTTCTGTATTTTTGTATCAGTGACCTGAGAGATTAACTAAAGAGAGTAAAGCAAAAAACCCAATATGAGATGTTTTAATATGGATGATACAACACAGGGATGCAAAGCTTTCAATTAAGACATTCCTTACATTCATTTTTCAATTGATATTGCCTTTAAAAAGTAAAATAATAGTAACATTTCTTCTTTTGCTAAGGAGTTCATGGAGGCACTTCATGGTCACCAGGCCCTCTACGCTTTTTATTTATTTTTTTAACATTATAAATTCTGATTTGGTCCTAAATCTGGTATATACCTGAGTTGTGACAATGAAACTTGAATTCATGGAGTGACATAAAAGTTACAGAACTCTTATAACTTGTATGTCACTCCAGAACAACATTTCACATCAATTA
Organism: Bovichtus diacanthus; assembly: GCA_943590825.1. Classification (NCBI taxonomy): domain Eukaryota; kingdom Metazoa; phylum Chordata; class Actinopteri; order Perciformes; family Bovichtidae; genus Bovichtus; species Bovichtus diacanthus. Next base: position 1,384,624 of record CALSBV010012130.1, read on the forward strand.
CACTGATGCTTGCAGAGAAGTGGAAGACAGGCGCAATCGTGCCATTCCCATTGCCATGTTAATCCAAAAATGAGAGCCTTTAAAATATAGGCGTTGTAAGGTAAAGAATTTTGACAAATAAAAAGTGTCCAACTTACTGTCGTGGCCTTCCTCTGGTGATGTCGGTGCATATTTGTCATCTCCATGACAACTGCGGGGGGCTACAAGAGGTTTTGGAATCGACAAGTAAGTTGGGCCCAATATTGAGAATTATTTTTGTCAAATTGTTGTTCCCAAGGTCAAGAAGAATATTAGTTTAAGCAACATACATGATGACCAAGGTCAAAGGGACTTCATTTGAACTGGTATACTTGTGTATTACCATCTTGGATGAGAAGTCTTTCCCCATTCTTTTTAAAAGGGAAAGTACAGAGGTTTAGAAGCGATGGCGGTCTGCACGCCCGCTGTCTGGAGAAACAGACAGGAGTACTGGCACAGAAGTATGTATGTACAATGTAGTGCTGTGGACGGGGGCAGCAGCAAAAAAAAAACTCAAGACACCTAAAAAAAATAAAATCAGTTTAAATGTACACTATATTTAGAATATTTTCACTGCTT
>CALSBV010012130.1:1390220-1427306 GCA_943590825.1 Bovichtus diacanthus
ACACACACACACACACACACACACACACACACACACACACACCCTACATTGCCTTCTACAGGATATCAGTGATCTCTGAATTGTGTTAGCTGCCCTTTGTTAAGGAAAATACATGCAAATATACCCAAATCTGCACATTCATGGCAGGCATGTGTAAAGAAAACCAAATGACTAGTCGAAAGGACACTGCTTTCCTTCTTTCAGTTCAAAAGAACCCAAAAATAATAATAAGAATATAGTAGAAAGAATCGAAAAAATGTGTTCGAAAGAGACTCAGTATTTAGCAAAGTAAATTTCTGTTGTGTTTTGTCAACAAGCAGCAGTCTCCATGTCCCAGAGGACGAGATGCCCGGTGTGGAAGCAGCTGCCACGCGGATTAACTGCGATTTGGAACAAAACTGCAGCTTTCTTGAATCTCTGAGTCAAAAACGCATGACGAAGAAAGACCATATAAACCAGACATCCATCTGACCATGTCTGAAAATAATCTGCCACTTGCCCATCCTGCTAGTGGAAAAACATTTAGGGAGCATTTAGATGAATCACACACAGAGAAACATAGCGGGTTTGGTAAAGAGCTTCTGGAACTGGAATCCACATGTGAGAGCACGTTCACTTGCAGTTGGAATTGCAGAGGATCACTGTTTTCTAAAGCCTGTGAAGGAAAATAACATGCTATCCACCAAAATCTAGGCAGGAAGAGAGCAGACACTTAAATAGCCCCTCCAGAGTCTATGTTTATTTTCCTCCGATTTTCTACGGCCTGAGAAAGGGTCATGGGAAAACCAAATAAGCAGTGAGGAAGCAGCGAGCGTGTCAAGAGGTGGGGCTGGATCAAAGCGTTACAGAGACGCCAAGGTCTTTGTTGAAACGCCCAGAAAAACTGTAGGAGGCTATCAAAAAGGAAGAAGGAAAAAAAAGTTTGAATAGCCAATGAAAAGAGTACAAGCTGCTGAAGAGGAAGATAAGGAAGAAGAAGAGAGCGAGAGGGGAGGATGGGGAGAGTGAGAAGGACTCACCTTTTGAGGTCCACTGTGGTGACGTTGAAGACGACTCCTTTAAGCCACAGGATCATGAAGAGCCTCTGGGAGAAGGGGCAGTTCCCGATGCTCTCTCCGTCACTTCCCGCCTTAAATAAAACACACAGATGGCAAATTAGAATAAGAGTGGATTAACTCTCAGCAATATGTTGCAGTTACCATTGCTGAAGACTGAGGACACAAATGATGGCATCAGTTTCCATTTCATGAAGAACAATAAAAAGGGATAGTTCGGATTGTATTTAGGCCCACCTAAAAACAGTTTAAGTGTACGTTATATTTGGAATAATTCATCGCTTTACCTTGCTGTCAGACAGCAGACAGCCCTTTCAGAGGAGATACTGAATAAGTTATCCAAGCCCTCTTCAAAGCCACCGGATTCCATTGACAAAAACAGTAATTTTACCTCACGGAACCATGGAGTTACTGGTATACGGCTGCCTCGATCGGTCAGTTTGTTTGTGTTAATGCTGGGCTAGTGTTTTAAAAAGGGTTAGTTTGGATCCAACAAAGTCACACAATAACACAAACTAACCGATCAAAGCAGCGGGTAGACCAACAACTGCCATGTTCTGCGAGGTAAAATTACCGTTTTTGTCAATGGAGTATGGTGGTTAAATTCAGTCTACACTTAAACTTGTTTTTAAGTGGGCCTTTTTAGGTGGCTAAAATACATTTTACTGTTGCCCACTGTCTACAGCAGTATATTGCTTAGCTTCCTTGCTGGTACTCCTGCCTGCTTCTTAAAACTGGGGGCTGCCAACAGTCAACTACTGTAGGGGAATTATTGCAAGCATAAAACACAAGATAGCAGACAAAGATCTTAAATAAATCTGCAATAGGTTTCGATCACTGATAGCACTGCGAGCGAAAAACAATCAGACAATCTTGATAGAGATCACATCTCTGTTGCACAACTGTTATGACATTTTACTGCGCTCACCCAGAGAGGGCCCATCTCAGACAATGACTCTTTCATATACATTACAGGCTGCCCTCGAAAAGACTTGAGGAGGAGGGAAAGAGTGGATCGAGTCGACCCCCTCGTCTTAAATACTTCAGCACACTTCCCCTCCATTAATGTGCAGAACTACTGTCCAAGAGTAAGAGGAAACTTCAGGAGTGATTAAGACTGGGACCGCCTCTCGTTTCCTCTTTTGCTAGACTGCACAAACACAAGACTGAACAGTGGCGCTGGGAATTGCATCAATGAAAATGGCACATGTCCTCCAAATTAACGACAAACGCTCATTTGTTAGCATCAGACCAAAAACAGGTGGGAGTTTTGAGAAGAGATTTCGAACCTTAAAAACACAACAGACCCCTTTTTTTGTAACTGACTGATGGAACAGTCTGATCGCTCCATGGACGACAAGAGAAAGTAACAAGAGCATTGATGTCTCGCACACGCACGCACTGGGAGGGTGATTCAAACTGTCAGAGATATCTCCGGTCTTTCCAACCACCACCCATCTCTTTGTCTCTCCAACTCTCTAAATTATCCCTCACTCTGCTCAACACACAGCCATGTATGGAGCGAGGAGGGTGTAGCAGAATATGACAAATATGGTTTGAATTCCACATCAGGAGACAGAATAAGAATTTAATTTGATTAACTGAGCTTTGCACAGTATCTTAATGAAATCTGCAATGCCGACTGGCGCACAGTAATGTCTGCTCCAAGAAAACCCATTATATTTTTTGTTCAACCACGTAATTGCAAAATTGAGGCATCACTGTGAAACTGACATTGTTCTCATTTGCTCCTTTTCATTCATGGTGCATTGGCGAAAAAATGTAATCTTCATTTTACTTCTTGCGTATTGACTTGCAGGTGCAGAGCAACATGGCTCTGTGCATACCAAGCCTCTTAAAAAAAAAAAAAAAAAAAGGTATGCAAATATCCAGGCCAAAAAAGAATGCACATTATTCATTTATTCACAAGGACAAGCATGAAGGTCATTTAAGTATCAGCGCTCTGGAATGCACCTCTTCATTCAGCACATTTCTGTGGCAGAGCCTCGGCAAAACGGCAACATATCATATAGCATTCGTCTTCCTCGTGTCGTCACTCACTCCTCATTCCCCATTCACTGCTGCAGGTGCAGAGGTGATATGCAAAGTGGGACTGTATGTGTAATGCAAACGCTGTACACAAAATCAACTGCACACACGCACAGAGCGCTGAATAAAAATAAGATTTAAATCCATTTTGACTTAACCACCATCTTAGCAGAATATTTGTTTAGCATCAGAGATGCAGGTTCTGCATCATCTTTAATAGTGGACTTTGTTCTGGATGTGTTCAGTCGGTCCAGCAGCTCCTTGCTAGTGCGGACAGGCAGGCTGCTGTTGTCCTGTGACGCCCAGTGGGATGGCTCTGTTTGATCTGCCTGCTGGCTCCCATTGTACTGCGGCTGCCCCCCCTCCCCTCTGAATTCAATATCTGAATAGCTTGGATTAGATCACTGCCTTTGTTCAGCAAATAAAAGGTCTCCTTTTTACCTTACATGATTCAATTCTAGAATAAAGCGTCAGCCATGAAGTGTTGGGGGGGCATCATGGTTCATGGCCATCACTACACTAGCATTAGCTGATCCTTAGCGGATCAGAAACACATCAATGTGATGAATACTCCATTTTCCAGACAGCGCCTACACCTACAGAGCCCCATTCAGTTCTGGATCAAGGGTGGCAATGCAGCACAGCTACTGATCCCATGACAATAGTCAAAACACATATGAAATGGAAGGCAGAGCACACAGCAAAGAGGGGATTATCAATTCACAGCTCCTTTTCTATAGGGAGAAAAATTTAAAACCACATTACGCAACACCTTATGTAAATTAAAAAGATGTCTACTGTATTTCAACACAATAAGCTGCTTTTAAGATCAAGTTCTGTGTCTCAAGTGGCCAAGAAGAAGGCCATGGCAGCTGAGAAAGACAGTTCACACTTTTCTTTTTTCTTTGTCAGTCTTCGGCGCCATGGCAATGCTCCTACCCTCTGGAGTCTGCAGCAGAGCAGACTACAGCTCTCTGTTAAAGACACTGACAGCAAGGATTTGCTGCAGAGAGAGAGAGAGAAAGAGAGACAGACCGTTAAAGAGAGATATTACAATAGGGAGGAAACTAGGTATCATAGACGTGAAGGAGAACAAGCGGTAATAGATGCTTTGTGGGAAGAGGAGAAGAGATGGCAAGCTTCAGAGAATGTGTGCTGTTAGGCACGCTGCTGCTGCTTCTTCTTTCTTCTTCCTCCTTCCCCCTTTATCCCTCTCCCCTTATCATGGGCCCCTCTGTGGAGTCAGAGGGGGGTTGGGCATTTTGGAGAGGAGGCAGAAACTATTCCAGAAATGTCCTGTTACTCCCGCCGAAGAGGGTGCTTTGTTTAGTTTAAGTGGTGGAGCTGCATTTCCGCTGCCCTTGACATAAAAAAAACAAAAAAATATTAATTAATTATTAAATAATTAATTAATATTAATACTCGAGTATCGCAATATTATGTTTCAGGATACTCTATCAATTCTCAAAAACATTACATCTACTTTAATAAATAGCTTACATGGAAAGATTTTATTCATTTTACTTGTTTACAGTATCGCCATATATTGAATTGTAATTCCTGAATCATTACGAGTGTCGTATCGCTAGATTCTTGCCAATACACAGCCCTACTATTAAGGAAGGGCTGTCCATCATTTCACACTATGAATTCAGGTTAGGTAGTCATTAGCAATTATTGTGCTGAATAACATTAACAAGTAGCAATGTTTGATATGAAGCATATGAAAAAAAACAAAGCTATGGGAAGATTATCATTTATTCTCATTAATTTATCAGAAATTGGTCCAGATAGAACCACCACATGGTCTGGCCCAAAACAAGTATGAAGATTTAGGAAACCTCTTCAAATATTGTCCGTGCTCCACACTACTAACACTTTCCAGAGTGCAACTGTTATTCAGAACATTCAGAAAAGGACTTGTGGAGAACCTTCCATACAGCAACAACACAAAGCACTTCTTGTTTGTAGAGTTTTGGGCACGTCACTAGTTAGCAAGGGGGACGACGACATCCTCATAAAAACACACATGCAAAGCAAAAAAGTACTTTGAGTGTGCCCTTTTATGGCAAGGCACATCAGTTAAAAAAAAAAAAAAATTAAAAAAAAAAAAAGAAGTTCCCTTTTTTTCTAAGAAGTAGAGCAACGATTCGATTCCATATACAAGCAGCATTCACAGGAACACTTGCAGTGCCCAGTGTGGAGCCTGCTAGTTTGCCTCCCGACTCACATCTTGCAGACATCATCTTTCACAGAGATTCATACAGAGATTTCCTCTAATGTGACACAGCTATAATAACGTCTGGTGCGCAGAAGCCGCTGACTACTGCTAACACACTCCCAAGCTTTATTCAGGCTCAATGGATAGACCGCGAGTCAACAGATGCTTGTTTATTTAATGCCAAACACACACAGCTGGTCAGTGGAGGGTGCGAGTCATGCTCTAGTCGGATGTTATCTAGGAGTCTGTGTCCAGGACAGCGTGGCCCTGCAGCAGAACAATGAGAACTCAAGTTAGCAAGGGGACCAGTTGCGTCTTTAAAAACACCACATGTAGAAATCTACTTGCCCGAAGTCCTTTTTTTTTTTTTGCCCTTAATACTAATCGTTTTATTTATTAGCGGTTATCAAACAAACCATTCTTACGTCACAAAATTGGTTTGACAATGACCCCTTATTCTCCCCAGAATTACATTTTTAACTGAGTGACTGAAAGTACAGGCTATTGCAGATGCTTAATTCTTTTTTATAAGCTACTAGATTTATTGGCCCCAGGCAATCCTTATTGTTGAGCCCTGTGTATTTACTTGAAGGCATGTGCACTTTTAAGAGGGACGGACAAAAAAAAAAAAAAAAAAAGTTTCCTCTTAACAAGTCCAGTCCTATAAAATGTTACAAGCAGGCACACAAAACGCAAGAGCTGTTCAACTTAACCTCGACTGCTTTTATGCTCCCACTTTCAAGTATTTACAGATATGTCTACCCAGATAAGTCTACCAAGATTTTTCTACAAAGTTTCTTTAAGACTGAAGTTGTACTTTTCTGGCCTGATGACACGAGACCAGTTACAGTAGTCAGCATTCAGGGACAATGGATCCTGTTCGGGCTGGGCACAGTCTTCCCAGTCTCTGCTCACAGCCTAATTTTAGTAACATGGCTGACGTGCTTTCCCCTCCCAAACAGACTTCATGTTCTAAATTGGGTGGGCTGCTCAGCAAGTTCAAGCCACAATTTGACCGAATAAGGAACTGACGATGTAACAAGCGCTGCAGCTTTCCTCCGCCTGCTGCTCTGACACACAGCAGGAATGTCCGTTTGAGAGTGGGCAGTCATGGTAACGTCATGGCAACGCCTCTCCCTGTTTGCTGGACATGTATACAGTCTGGGCTAGGGTTAGGACTGAGCTGTTGAACCCAAAGTGGCTGTTTAAGACACGGTTAATCAGCCCACCGTGTTCTTAAGATGACTTTACTGAACCAGGTTGAAGGAAAGAGTTAGACTCGTGACCCCTTTACTTTGTCATATGTCCTACTCGAAAGGCTACAGCTACAGAACAGCTCTACACCTGGAAGGATTTGATGCTCAAGGACATGTCAGCAGCGGAGATACTACAGAAAGAAGAACCCAGGTCGTCAGCATGAATACCGACTGTCTAAGCAAAACACTACAGTGATTATGAAAGCCATTAACAACATTTTTAGATTCAAACTGCTGATGTGTTTTCAGTGTTTACATGGAAAACGCAACCAGGGTAAAGATGAGCTGGGTTTAGACGAATAGTCGATTATTTGATATAAAAAATAAAAAAATTTAAAAAAAATAATCTTTAACTATTCTGATAATCAATTACTCGTTCAAGAAAATATGCCATCCAGTTTGTGGTAGCAGCTTCTTAATTGGGAGGATTTGCCATCCTGTCAGTGACTCCCAACCTGGAGTTCAAGATCACTCCAGTACGTTACAGAATAAATCTGAGGGTTTCATGAGACGCATACTGGAATAGAAAAGGGCATAAAATGTATTCAATTAAGATAATCTGAGACATTTTTAGACAAAAATGTAATCATTAGACTTTATTTTTTGTATGCAACATTTTTCAAAAGTCCTATGGGCAGATGCCTGCCATCACCAAAAAAGGTATTTTGGCTCATGTCTGAATGACTAGGGCTGGACTGGGTGGGGCTGAGTCCCTGAGTCGACGCGCTCAGAGAGGAGAGTGTACAGAGGACTCAGATCCTGTTGGAATGGAAACGCCAACGCCATCACATCCTTGGCGTGGCTCTGACTCAGGCTGACATCACTCAGTGGAAACCTCAAGACTTCCAGTCAGACACTGGCCTACTGTGCTGGAGCACAGGAGCGCTGTCTAAGAACCAAGAGTTTCTGTGGAAAGCTGGAAAGAGGCTTACTGCAAAACTGTGCTACTGCAATGATTTAAGCCAAGTCTATAATGTTAAAAACTACTGCATTTAGCCTCAGTGTAGGATAGATAAGACAAAACAGCCAGTTCAGGTTTCTTGAAGCACATGACGGGCGTTTGGTGACGAGTAATACGGATTCAAAATGATGAAAAAGCAAACAGACAGCCATGTGGGAGATCAGCATGAACCAACAACCACCCTGCTCTGACTGTTGTTTCAAGTGTCTAACACAAACACTGAGCTGCAAACTGAGGTCAGCACCAACTCCAACCCTCCACCCACTTGCACATTCATAGACCCCAGGCTGATGACTCGGGCAGACTCATGTAATCATACTTGCACACGTGCATACCCAAAACCCACACTTTTAATCTTAATTATCCCCGTTTTTCCTCACATTTGCAGAGGATATAACACTACTAGAAAACTAGCCCTCATGTGTCCACCAAAAAACAAAATTCTTCAAAAATCTAATTCTCTGCACAGGGCTGAAATCATTCATTTTGAACCTAGACGAATCCTGTAGCAATTCCTTCAGGACACATGTCTTGTCGAGACAGCTGCGAACCACCCTTTGGCACAGATACAATGCCAGCATGCTATTACCACACATGCCATGCCAGATATGTACGGCAGCAAAAGCCTGTGGCCACACGAACACTGGCCTCATCCGTAATTCAGAGCCGACAGAGAGTCTGTCTGGAAAGTTGCCGGATGCGTCCACTCTGATCTGTAATTGAGTTGCCTTTTAGTACCAGTCTGGTACAAAAAAACAATTGTGGAACAGCCCATGCCCAAGTCTTTATAAAAATAGACAGACAATTCTCCCCAAAATTAAAACACATTTATTCTCTTACCAGTAGTGCGATTTATCAATATAGATTGTTTTGGCGCGACTTGCCAAGTGTTGGAGATATGTCTGCCTTTGTTTCAAATATAATGGAAGTAGATGGTAAAAAAAATAAATAATTACATTTGAAAGGAACAATTTTCCTTCTACTGAACTACACAGGAAATGTACATCTACTCAAGGACAAGAGGCTTGTGCTTGTGACAGCGCGAGAAGTAAACTTTAATGCCGTCCTCCTCGGCTGAGCTATAGCTTTAGCTAGCTCAGGTGAGCCTCTCGCCTACAAGTAGATGCACGCTTTCTTCGCCGTGGTAGAAAGAAAATAGTTCCTACATTAAACTGCTGACAAGGTCTATGGATTATCTGGAGTAACAGTCTCATGATTTCTGGAAAGAGACATTGCCGTTTACTTTTTCCACATGTATTTTTTCCTTTTCTTTGAGCACCACAACCCGATCTAGGCTTGCACGCAGTTTCCCTCTAGTTTCACTGTATTAGAGATAATGCAGACATCTCTACAGCAGATATCTCCAACACAAACCAATCTAGCTTGATAAACCGCAATACAGGCAAGAGGAAAAGTATGCGTTTTTGATTTTGGGCTGAGTTGTCCCTATTCAGTTTGCTAGAGTGTAGATATGTATCATGTTACCACATGTAATATAAAGCGGCCTAACAAACCAGTATTGAAATGTTTTATTTGAGATTACTGCTGTAGTTTAAATAGTAAATCAAGTTTAAATCTATACTCATGATTTCAGCCATAATAGTATAATAAATCAATTTTAGCCTTTACTGAGCTGCAGTGATTGGGATGTTAACATTAACAAGTTTAGTGTGAAAATACTCTTCTTCTGCCTGGTCTCAAAGACAAAGAAAGATGGATATTTGGGACACTCCGCTGTGCACCTCGATGCCGTGAAGAGTCAAGAAAGATGCCCGTCATCCTATCCTCCACGTTCAGGTACTTCACTTTGGGCTATATACACACACATACACTTCTTCAGGCTCTGCTATGAAGAACACAGCACGTGAAATACAAGCAGACTGGATCATGTTGAGAGCGATAGAGTTACATGTGTAGCGAGCAGGGCAGATTCTCCTCATTTAAGGATTCACAGTCGGGGGCTCCTTTTTCCTCTGCATTCTGATCTAGTAGGTTATAATTGCAGCAGTGACCTGTAAAGTACTATAACTACAAGCACTTCCTTGGGCTATACATGCCTAAAAGAACATTTTTATTCACACAACCAGGAACAACCAAGCCTGCATTCTACAGACAAGAACATGAAATGAGACTTCTGAATATGCAGTCCGATAAAAATGCAAAGATTGATCTGAAAGCTCCTACTCCAAATTGGTGTAATAACACACTGCCAGATCGATCGGACCAGCGCTCAGAGTCAGTCAACCGGACAGTTACACTGAAGAAGCAGTGACAGGTCAGGTGCTGCAAAAGCTAAATTCAGAGTGCAGAAACAACCGCTGACAGCAACAGCACTCTACAACAGCAACAAGCCATTAATCTTTGTCCCCTAACTCAAAATGCTGACTGCAGCATTGCTATATGCTTGGGAAAAAATAAACTGCTCTATTGATTTTCCTATAAAAAAGCAGCACTCAAATCGCCTAAAATGCCACCTCGAGCACAGTAACTGCTGAAAAAGGTCATTGTGTTTCCATAAAACAGCACATCACAAGGCATACGGCTGATTGTCACATGTTGCAACTGATACCACAATATGACAGGAGAAGCTCTTCCCAAGGCCTTTAGGATGAATATAAAAGAACAGAATCTACTGTCAACTAAGAGTTCAGGGTGTGACACATGAACCATAACATACTGTATTTACTCATGTGCAGGGAAGAGAGACTTAAATCTGGAGTGGGCATTGTGATGCGTTGTTGAGCATTAGTTCCTCCTACAGAGTGTAGGCCCTGATCCACCCCTACAGAAGTGCTGCTTTGTTGGGACCTTGCTCTGGCATCTTGCAGGCTTCCATTTCCACAGTTCCCATGGAATTGTGCTGAAGGACATACACAAACACAGATGGCCTCTTATGCCATCCAGACTTCAAAGCACTTCTCTAACTTGTTTACTGGCTCTGTTGTTACTGCTGGCAGCAAGAGTATATAAGTCTGGAGGCAGCAGAAGGTTTTGTAACCGGTAGTCACCTCGGCACACTTGCAGCCAAGAGATGCATAAACAAGTAGAGCTTGTCCGTTTCTCTCGACTCTATATTCTGTTCAGTCATACAGTCAGGTCACATGCTGGTGGAGAATGACTCACTACTTTGTAAAACTGAATGGAAACAGAAGCAAACTTGTAATGATTTAATGATTTAGTGATGCACCTGAACAACAGTGAATCTCCGTCACCATCCTGGAGAAGTAACACAAGACAACCACTTAAGTGATGTCAGAACAGCTTTCAAGGAAATGCCCGATTCAAAATCAGTGATGAGTGCAGCAATCAATATGGATGGGCCTCGGGTTATAAGAGGAAAGATTTAAAATAAGTCTACAACTAATGATTATTTTCATTGTAGATTAATCAGTTGATTATTTTATTGATTAACAGATTTGTTGTTTGGTCTATAAAATGTCAGCGCACAGCGAAAAATGTCAATCAGTGTTTCCCAATAGCCAAGATGACAACCTGAAATGTCTTGTTTTGTCCACAACTCAAAAAGATATTTGGTTTACGGTTATAGAGGATTAAAGAATTATTCAAACTGATTAATCTATTATCAAAATAGTTGCTGATTAATTTAAGAGTGACAACTAAAAATCGATCTTTGAAGTATTAATTTAAAATACTATAACAATAACTCTAAATAAGTATATGCAGCTCTACCCTTTCATCCCTTTTGGCTTCATGGCAGAGTAATACATTTTCCAACTATCACAGCATATAAATAAGTCAGATTTAGGGTTCTTTTTATTACCCCTTTAGCCATGTGATGTGTGGAAGTGAAAGAGATCTAGGTGAATGCTGGGAAGTCACACCAGCTACTGTTCATGTGTGCAAAACAATATCTAATCTGCTGCACTGTGATGAGGGTCAAGGGTCGATCCTCCCTCTGAAAGTAATTATAAATCGTGCTTATTTGCAACCTAGAGCAATATAAAGTCACAAGCTTCACGGCTACGCCCTCCGAGACGAGCACAATGTAAAGTGTTGCCATAGCAATGTGACAACTGTATCTTTAAACACTACAGGTAGAAGAGTTGCATGATCAAAGTATCTCTAAACTGGGACAGTCAGCTACTTTAATGGGTAAACAGTGTTGTCACTGCTACATTTTTTTTACAGACAGCGGCAATGTTCTAGAAACATAATTAGTCAGCTTTGATATGTGACAGTGCCCGAACAGATCTGACACTGCTGTGTGTGGAGAGTACACACAGTTCGTTATCAGCTGTTCCCAGAGGCCCGGCTCGCAGCAGTGTGCCTATGGCAACCTGCATGCCTACCATTGTCTCCCATGACTGTGTTTAACGCAGCACGGTGAGAACGACGGCCTTAATAATAGATGTGGACATGGTCAAAAACTGGCAGGTAACACAGTGCCATGCAAGGGACAATAGAGGTGAAGGGCCATCACACACAATGGAAGAAACTTCTGTGCACAACAGGCTACACAGTCCAAGAAGGGAGGGAGGGAGAGGGAACCGTTGGCCACATGTGTAAAACTTCCAGGGGATGATGTAACCTCTCCTGTAAGCTGGGAGAGGTAGTTCAGAGGAAAAGGTGCCGGACCACTTTGTTTCCATTTGTTCTGCCGCTACATTAAAAAAGGGGCCTGCAAAGCTGCTCAGCCTTATCAATGCCTCACTACAAAGGCTGCTCTTTAAAAGAGTCAACAGGAACACTCCAAGTGAGGTTTTTTGCATTTCGAATGAATCTGAAAAACAAGATGACTAAATCACAGCTACTGCAACTAAAGTGTATAACAGTTGGCAGGTGGTTTGAATAAAAGTACATTTGTAGATAATCTTTTTTATTTTTAACTAGGCTTACCCGAAGTACTTACTATCATTTATTCCAAATGTTTTTTTCAAGCATCCACCATCAAGTGTTCACTCTTTTGGTCAGCCACACACACACGCCCGCCCGCCCGCCCGCCTGCCTGTCCCAGCCCCATGCTCCCCCTTTTTTTTTTTTTTTCCTCTGCCATTTTCCCGCCCTGCAAAGCAGCAGGCTGAAGAAAGAAAAAACAGCCAGTCACAACCCTGCACCGGCCATCACCAGTAGATACGCAATTCTAATTTCAGGAAAGGCAGTAGTACTTACAATGTGTGTATATTATACGACTGATTATTTCAGGTAATGTGTTGGACAAGTCTAAATTTCAAGCCCCTGGAGAGTTTTAGGCAATTCTCCTTCCCTGCCAAATAATATATATTGTAGCTCTTTTACATTGTTTGTGTGTAAATGATGAAACAAACAAAACCATATACAAAACTATTATCTGAGGAAAAATCCATCAAGCTCCCTAATCTATCATCATCATCTCTAAATGATTAATTGTGCTTTACAGATGGTAATATTAACAGTTATATGACATTAAATAACAACCAGTGTCAACAACACCATGGATGACACATGTCTGAAACTACAGGAGCAATAGCCCACACTTATCTTTCATAAGTCAACTCAAACACGCCCTAACTAGTGCGTCTTACAGAGATCTTTGATGGCACACTGAGTGATGGCAAGGTGACCCAAACACCACATTTAACATTCAAATGGCTGTTTTAAATCCACCCCAGTATCCATGAATGGCTGAATAGAAAGAATGTATGCATGTCGAAAATAATCCATCACTCTGGGCCTATATTAAATCAATGTATAAAGAATCACAATGCAACTGGCTGCAAGCGAGCACATGTCAGTGTTGAATCGGCTGTTGTGGTTCACGATTACGGAGCTTTTGTTAACGAATTAGCGCCCAGTTGTCAGCATGGCAGGCGCGAGGGGAGGAGAGCTGCGTCCGCCCTGCCCGTGACACCGCAGGCTCCACATGGTCACAGCGTAAAAGAGGATTAGATTGAGTTTTTATTTTTTTAAATGACACTTAATACGACACTAAAACCCTCTTCTAGAGTTTCTATAAAATGTAGAAAACACCCGTGGGTGAAACACCAACGTGTAGCTAGCTTAGGCGGGTTTAGCTACACAAAAACCTAATTTAAAAAAAAAAAGGAAGAACAGGCAAGCAAAAAAAAAAAAAAAAAAAAAAAGCATTCATCATTACAATGCACTGAAGTGGGTTTATCCAAGTTACTCAAAAAATGAAAAACTTCTCCCTCGCGACTTGTGCCGCGGTCTTACCTTCACAAACAGCTCGATAACGGGCTCGTTATCCGCCTTTACTCCGTTCTGCGGTACCGACAGCGACATTGTGGGTGCTACTTTTTTAAGTTTTTGCTAACAAAGATGAGTTTTTTCTCTTGCTACCACGCCCGACAGAGCTCGGTCCTCTTGTCCACCTCTCTTCTTTTTTTTTTTCCCAGCACTGAAGCCCAGTAGGCGCTTTTTCTCCCCAAGGAGAACCCGGTGCTGGAAACACAAAGGCTACTGAAGAACACGGACGAGGAGGCAGCGGTGTCTGCCAGATACAACGGTCTCAACGGCGCTATATAACTTCAGCTAAGCTACACACACATCGTTGGACCGTGAGGCTCTTTATGCTGGTGGAGTAGTGATGATGAGGACGGGTGGGAAGAAGCAACGGGAATATTTAAAGCCGTGATGTCATCCGAGGCGCACACATACAAAAATGTGGGAGGGTCCGAGGAGGAGGGGAGACTTCTTGTTGGGAGGGTGAGGATGCCTGGGGGACGTAGCACTCCTGGGTAGTCTAGTCAGAGATATATTCTACTATTTGTCAAGAAATACAAGCATGTTTAATCTCCAAACAGCACTATTTTGGCCCTTTTTAATGAGTACTTTCTTTCTTTATAATTTGAAGGGTTCATTTGGTAATACGGATATCTCCATTTTTTGCTCTCCATGGAACATCAGACAAAATGGTGTTGGGTTATTTTTCATATCTCAGTTTCTATCGTTTGTTTTTGCAAATGAACTCATGTCTTATGCAGTTTTCTTTACTTTAATTTGAATAAACGTGAGCATTTAAATGTTTGTTCTACACTTGTGCATTGGCTAGTTTTCCACTGTTACCATTTATCATTAAAAATGAATCAGTCAGTGATAAACGTTCACTGATGTGAAAGAACATAAAAAAAAAAGTAGGTTGGCATGTGAGATTTTCATAATCATCTAAAAGCTATTGACAGAAGACAAGTTTGATTTAGTTGCAATGAACACATTTCAGCTCCAGTTTTAAATATGCTGCAGCATATGTAATGGTAGCTTTGGACTTTGCAGATCCAGTGGTCATCCCAACCCTAGACTGTATAAAATAGGATCCCAATCCAATAATTCTTAATTAATTTGTTTTCATTGACCTAAATTAAATGTCAGTTTTGACAGATCCCATCCAAAACAGAAAAGACAAACAAATCTTAACATGAAGGAAAGCACACATCCTATAAAAAGGTTTTAATTCTGAAAGGATGACAAGATTACAAGAGCCAGGGGGTACTAAATACAAATCATAGAGCAGTCCCACAGAGATGAGCTTGTTGCAAGGGTGTCAACATAAAATTGCATATCAATCCATTTGGAAAAATGAAAGCATACTCCGTATCACACCAGGATGTTTTAGTCTTAAAACAAGACAATTTCGAAGTCAGAAAAAACAGCAGGTTAAACTTTGCTAAACACCTCTCTTAAGTTACAATATGGGACAAGACATTCTGTTACGGCCTCCGAAGGTTCACACAGCTGTGCAACCGCTTCCACTAATAAAAGGCATTAGTAACAGTATGTTACTGTATGTTGGTTTTTCTCTACACTCCATAAGGTCAGTGGTTCATGCACATTAGAGACGATCACTGCACATGCAATCATTTCTTAATGGAATCTATTGTATGCTGTGGAAAATATCTTAAACCTGCCTAACTCAAACCGTTTCCCTGCTCAACAATTTAAATTTATGGACAACACAAGCTTCTTTACAGTTAAGATAATACACTAACTGACAAATCAAGCTCTTAATGAAACACGCTCTTCAGAATGTACCAAACCAGTAAAAAGAAAACAAAAACAAAAAAGACTCGAGATTTAACAATTTGTACATTCTAAAGCTGAACCAGGTTGATGACAAACATCAAGAGTGAGTGGAAAATTCAAAAGTGAGAAAGCTCCTCGTTTTCAGGACATCTGGGATGGAGACAGCTGGGCCTTCCTCATAGATCGGAGGGCCTTCTCTCTTAGGTGCTTCTCCAGGTCGTCCAAGCTGTCCTCTACTTCACTATCTGATTCCTAAACGAAAAACAGCATGAAATACACGCAACTCTCAACTAGCCACATGGACACAGATACAACTAAATATTCTCCACTACTTATATCTTCCCTATTGAGTGGAAAGCACAAGGCCTGTGTGGCTAAAAACACAGAAACTAGACATCACCTTTCTTGACTCTCCGTCCTCCTCTGCGCCGTGGTTTTCTTGTCCATCTCCTGTCACAGCGCCACCACTCTTCTCCCTCTTGTGCTTCTTGTGCTTCTTGTGCTTCTTCTCTTTCTTATGTTTCTTTTCCTTCTTCTTTTTCTTCTTCTTTCCACTGCCGTCAACATCGGAATTCTGCAATAAAACAGATTTTTATGGAGGACAGCATTAACAGGGATACTAGATGAAACCACAAACAAAACACAGGAGTGATGTTTGAAGTAATATTGTGCAAAGGATGGATTATGTCACAACAGGGTTGCACTTATTTCAATACTTAATTGCTTTATTTTTGTGGTTCAGAATGCATTCAAGGACTGTCAGTATTCAAGGTCATTAAAAGTGTTTGAGAGGGGATGATGTTGCCTATTTAATCTTCAGAGTAAACATCACAATATTGTATATATTATACATCCCAAGTTATTGAAGGACTTATGGAAGTGATGGTGGATGGCAAGATGATGATAGCTAATATAATCATAAGACATTTTTGGCTCGCTGCATGCCTATTTACACAAATATAAAGGCATCTGCATACTTTCAATGCAACTTCATCCAACAAAGTCAGAATTTAAACTGACACCAGGACAAAAAAAAAAAACAACAACTTGATAGGCATCTTTTTACATCAACATTTTTCCAGAATGCAATCATGCATTTGCAGACTGTCCAAAAATATGCATAATATTCAAGACTTAAGTTTTGAACCCGTATATATGCAACTGATCTTAGACAACCATATTGGTTAATAAACTAAATATCTAACCTTGCTTGGGGATTGGCTGCCAGAACCACTGCTGGCCTTTTTGGCTGGTGGTGGAGACCCACTGGCTGAGCGAGACGGTGAGGGGGTGGCAGATGCAGGGACTGGACGTTTCTGAGCTGCTGGTTGAGGGGAAACAGATCTGGAGGATGCTCTCCTCATAGGCTGGGGACTTGGAGATGGTCTGCGGAGATGACAAAGGTGACATTGAAAAGGTCATTGGCAAAACTGCATTATTCCGACATAATCATGATGGAGATAAATGCAATGTGCCCTGCTTACCTCTGGTTGTTGCGTGGCTCTGGAGTGCGGGACACTCTGCGGATGGGTTTGCCACTGTGTGAAGGAGACTGCTGTCTCCGCTGGTTAGATGGAGATGTACTGGAGTTTTCAAAACGTCCCTGAGGACTAGTGGAACCCCTAACAGTGCGACCGCGGTTTGCAGGGGATGGGGAAAGGCGGCTGGCTGCTGCAAGAGGGGATCGTGTATCCCTGCTTGGTCTGATGGAAGGCAACATGGGGCTCCTCCTGTGTCTGGGTGGAGATGAAGATGGAGGCGTGCGTCTCCTTTGAGCAGGAGAACTTCTGCGCTTGGGGGACCTGGAGGGGCGTCGCTTGACCCCTGGAGAAGAGCGTTTTGTGGGAGAGCTAGACATCTTCCTCTTTTGTGGAGGCAAAGGTGAGGGGCTGTAGCGACGCTGGATAGGTGGAGAATATCGTCTGGGGGATGGAGAACGACGACGTGGAGGTGGGGAAGGAGACCTGGAAAGCACCAAATTTAATTGTCAAAATCTCTTCTTGAATAGTCAAGATATTAATATTCAAAAGGATAGCTCTAGAGACTAAATGAACATGCACATACCTTCGTCTAGGAGGAGATGGAGATCTGCGACGCCGTGGGGGAGACGGGGTGCGACGTCTGCGTCCAGGAGATGGAGAACGTCTTTTCCTGAAGGGGTACAAACTCAAAAAATTATACATATGAACAACACAGAACATGGTCAACTTAAAACATTAAAATGTGATTAAACATCAAGTTAAACACTAGTACTGTCTAACCTTGGAGAGCCATCTCTGTGTCGCCTCCGTGGTGACGGTGTACGGCTGCGTCTCCTCCTGACTTCCCCATTTCTGGCACCAGGTCCTGCTGTTGGCCTCTTGGGCCCCTCTTCTTCAGATGAGGAAGACCCTGTATCTGAAACCAAACCGACAGAGGACATCAAGTACTGTTTAATTCTAGCCTCAACTGTATGCGGTGAGGAAAAACACCAAGGTTGGGGTTAGGGCACGGCTTCAAAAGTCCATGAGACGATGAGTGCAAAATGACATGGACAGAGACTTGGTTAGAGAAAGGTGTTGGGTATGGGAGAGGACAGAACGGGGATAAAAACGCTTATAACCTGAAGACGACTGTCGATTCTGCCTGCGATACTGACGTCGCTGCTGCACCGAATCTGCTGTTGCCCCTTTGTCATTTTTATCCTCCTCTGAAATGTAGAGCATCTCATCAGTGTTAGCAAAACCAGTGAAACAGACTGCCATGGAAACGTTAAATAATACAGAAAATTATTTATATCTCTGTGGCTCGAGTTTTCATTAGGTTTCTACGGCAATTTGACCATATATGTATACTACTATTGTCACTTGTGTTAGTACAATGTGTGTTTCATCATGTTTTTGTTCACTCTGTTTTTATGGATACTCCAAGTCGGATCAATACACAATTATCAAAGCAGCTTAATAAATGGGATCACTGTAACAAGGTCCTTTCTTCGCAAAAAAACAACAACTTAAATTTTGGCATGTGGTTTGGCAAGCCCCTGGAAGAAAAAATAAATAAAAGTCTGTACAGGTAGACCAAGCTTCTACCATTAGCTTGGCTTGTAGGGCATTTAAAAAAAAATGCACTTTGTGCAAAACCAATCATCCGCCACCGTGCCCCTTCCTGTTGAAAACCAGGACAAACGAACTAAGCAAAAACATTGTACATTTCTGACCGATAGAAGTGGCTGAGAACTACGACCGGATATAGCAATTTGTGAGGTCATTACAGTTCTTTAAACAGACAACGTAGCGCTTACCTGACTCAGACCCTTCAGAAGGTCTGGGCTTATTATTATCAGATGGAGAATCACTCCTTCCTCCTTGTTTACGCTTTAAACCTGAAAAACAAAACACCAAAAATTATACATGCACTTATGATAATCATGTTCTTTGACCATAGCTCTTGAAATAACAAGTCCCGAAGACATGTACACTTTAAATGCACATTATTTGCCTCTCTGTAACCTCTTTTGCAAAAAAGGAATAAATGCATGAAATCTAATTTCTAAAACACAGAAGGAGCTGAGAAGCTGAAAGTCATGTGTTTGCCAGTATGAGACAAGGATGTAATAATTATGGAGAGCAATGAAAAAAAAATGTTAAAAGATCATACCAGATGATCTGGCTGGTGATGCAGAGCCTCTGCCCCTTCTGGCCCGTGGAGATGGTGATCGTCTGTCCTTCCCGGCAGGGCTCATGGCGTTGTCAGGATGATGGAGCTGTTTTCTGGGTGGTGTGTTAGATATTCTTTTCATTGCTTTTTTAGGTGAGCGAGAGTTGGAGGAGCTGCTGCCAGAGGATGAAGCAGAGCGAGAGCGCCTCCTGCAGGACAAAAAATATATTCTCTAAGTGGAAAAGCTGGTCCAACATCTTCTGTATGGCTCAGGTCTACTGTACATAATTGTGGTGACCAGTAAAATACTAAAATAATAATTAAAAAAAATAGAAAGATGTCATAAAAGAATTAAGCCTGCAAGACTTCAGGATTGTTCCTTGAACCACTAAGATGCAGGAACTTACCTGCGGACAGGGGAGCGTCTATGTCTGTGTCTGGTGCTGGTGGGGCCACGCCTGGGGGGGCTCCTTCGGCGAGGAGACATCCTTCTCCGGGGACTCGGTCTTCTACGAGGGGAGTAAGATCTGAAATGGGATGTAGAGGGAGATAAACTTTGAATGTTTTTGTATGTTTAAGAACTTTGAAGTTCTTGATTTTAGACAAGATAATTTAGACGCAAGACTTTTGAAGAACCAAGGGACCCTATAATAATTTAATGTTACGAATGTCAGAAATTACCTAGAACGGGAGCGTCGCCTGCGAGTGCGGGAATGAGAACGAGAACGGTGGTGAGGTCTCTCCCTCCTGCCGTCCTTCTCCCTTTCCCGGGACTTTGGCCTTTCCTCTTTCTTAAGAGGCTTCTCTGGCGAAGGTTCTTTGACTTCAGTCACTGGATCTGGTTTCACCACCTCCACAGCTGTGTCACTAAAGGCCAGAGAAAGAAGTTTAAATTCTAAATGTCACCCTTCAGGTTTTTATCTAAAAAGGAAAACCACACTACCATACCTATATGTTTTCAAGCTGAACTAAAATCATTTTGGATGAATATTACTTTGATCCAGGTCACTGCTACACTCCACTCCCCAAATTAACCCTAAATGAAAGAACTAACATGGAAGCAATTTGAAAGAAGTACAACTCGAAGAAAACTGACATGGAATACAAAACAATAAATTAAAAAAAAAAAACACAAAAACTAAAATACATTGGATTTGAAACTAAAACTGACACCAAGAAAAAAATAAAACTACCGACTTTGAATCCAAGAGAAAATGGTCAATTTTAAGCAAGCAAGTATTTTACAAACCAGGTGGAAGGAGTTTCTTGGATGACTGGTTCTGGCAGTGCTCCTGCTAATGTATCTGGCTCCACAAGCTGCTCCAAAGGTTTTGTGGGCAACTGCATCAGGGGTGGAGGTGGTGAACTGCTACCAACTGGACTGGGTTTGCGTCTTGGGGACCGAGAGGGACTGCGTTTCCTTTCCCGCTTTACTGGCGACCTTCGCCGTGGTGATGGTGACCTTGTCTTCCGCCTGGACAGAGAAGAGGCAAACTAAATTTGTTTTCATGTTCTGTGACAAATACAACCACTGATCCGACATGATTTTCTTACCTCCTTGGGCTTTTTGACTGAGCCCTCTCTCTGTGTTCCTTTTCCTTCTTATCCTCATCGACCTTCTTCTGAGAAGCTAGCTTCTCCTGTTCAATCTGCCGGAAATAGAACAATGGGGGAACAATCACATCACTGTCGCCAACAATAGAAATTCTATCTCTGTGGTTCTTATGGGACATATTAGCCACACCGATTATTACAGCATTTTACAAAAGGGTTTTTGAGAAATTGTGCATGCGGTTTCTACCTAGAACATTGTCAAACATATTTACACCAGTCTTTTTCCATCTGCCAACCACTGATCTATGACCTTCCTACAGCTAACAAGAGACATTTTGCAAAATGTACCTTAGGGGGAAGCTCACCTGTCTCTGTTTAATTTCCTCCTTCTTTTGTTCCAGAAAAGCAGAGGGGATGCCAGCAATGTTCTCCTGGGCACTCAGCAGCAGGGGCCACAGGTCCCTCATGAACTCCCGGGCATTCTTCCCATTCAGGAAGCCTGTCAGGTTGATCTGCATCATCTTGCTATCCGGGTGCTGCAACACACACACGAAGAGGGGAGAGAAAAGACCATATGGCCATTGAAATAATGGAAGGCAACATATCCAGGAGGGGGGTAGGATCCCACAAACAGGACTGCCTACCCACTAGTCCTCACTAAACTATACCTGCGACTATGTATTTAACCATACTCAAAACATGTAAGTCACTGACTGGAATACCTAACATACCTGGGTCCAAAACTTGATTCAATAACCTATCAAAATTAATTTGATTGATTTAAATTGTACTCACAAACTCATCAAACTGAGAATGTGAGCTAGCTGAGGGGAGACATATCTAGTGATATAAAAACTGCATGCAATATTGCTTTTATACCAATTTCTGATACAATTCTGATAATTTCCAGATTTACAATCAATAACACAAAACAAATATTTTGCCATTATTTGATTTCCTCAGTATTATCCCCACTACTTTACATTTCTGTGTTCCTACCCACCCCTTGTTCTCCGGTCTCCCCACAGTCTACACTTCAGGAGTTAAACAAATAGCCACAATACAGAGTGCATTAAAACCCAACACTGCAAGTACAGTTCCGGTGTCTTCAGTGAGTCCCGTGGGATCAGTGGGCATGGAGCTCCCATGGCTTGCTTCCGCCTCCCTACTGCTTGAGACTCAACCACCTTGAGCTTAATGTTATATCACTAAATTGCAAGAGACGAACAAGCAATAATGAGTACACAGTTACACAAAAAAAGGAGTTTTATTTCAACAACTGAAATAATTATTTTTGAGATACCGTAATCTCAATTCAAATTCCCTTTCTTACCATTATGCAACAGTACCCTTTAAACTTAGCTTTACCAGCCCGCCCCCCCCCCCCCCCATTAGCTATGGCAAGAAAAAGATCAAAAATGTTTATATTTCTAAGTGCAGTGCTGGTGTCACATATACTATTTTTTAAATAAATGCATGTGGTTTTTAGCATCTAATCCATATAATTGAGAATGAAAGTCATTAACGTGGGATATACGCATATATACCAAAACTTGCATTGAAGCATACTATGGGGATGAAATCTACTGAAGGACACTGTTTGTAAATTACTTGGGTTATTTCCCTCCGATTAACCTGTTTTCCGATTTCCAAAAGTGGAGTCTACTTAAGTAAAGAAGCAAATAGCCTATGGGATAAAGAACATGCACAATTCAGTATTAAAAAATGAAATGCATAACATCAGTGGGGCTCAACATTACAGCTCTACTGGCAAGAACGATTTTGTTAAGGTCAAAAACATGACCACTACAGACATCTCAATAGCCTTCCAGTTTAAAGAGTAACTTAATACCATACAGAAAAGTATTGTTACTCAAATCTGTTGCACATCTAACGACACGCCACTGAGATGCTGGGTGCTGTTAGAGGTTTAACAGACTTGTTACAGAATAATGCAAAATCAGATGAAAATCTTGTTTTTGTTGACCTCCAGTGGTTGAAGATCTCCACTTGCATCAGTGATAGAGACACACTTGGGGTGTGTTCAACAGAAAACACTTTGACCGCACCCAACAGAGGTGCAACATGAAACTTTCAATCAGAGGTGGTCGGTGAGACAATACTTTTTAGCTTGGTGTAAAAACACTCAAGTTACTCTTTAAAGAATGTAAAGAAGGAAATCCATTAGTCTTAACAATAGGCTGTTGACAAATTGTTAAACCCTCCCTGAATTCAGCCTATAATTCCAGTTACATTTAAAAGGAATCTGGGCAATTTAATGCTGCACTGCAAATGCCTACGGAACATGATTATGGCATTGTTCAGGTATGTCTTTCACTGACATGATATTGGTAATCCCTGCATATAACTCACCTCAAACCACACACTGCATCATGAAGGGAGAGTTGGGCTCAGTGACTTTGGGCTCAGGAGAGAGCTAATTAGGTGTTGGTGCTATACTTCTGATGCAAGGTATAACATCCATATTGGTTCAGGCCTTTTAAATCATAAATCACATCATCATTAGAAGACTGCTGAATGAAGGCACTTTGTCACATAACATCAACACATAGTTATGTCATAAATCAGTTTTACACCAATTGCTACTTTACCCATTAAATTTCAATTTGACTAGGATGTGCAATTATTTGCTTATATTCCTTCTTACTAACTACACAATGCCCTCAAATTTATGACAGTTTTGAAAAAACAAAACATTAAACACATTTAAGACATTACCTTCTCCTCAAGCTGGTTAAATATGAACTCTATGACGACATCATCCTCGAATCCCAGAATTTCTGTCACTCGCTGAGTAATCCAAGGTTTGATGACTTCCAGGTTCACTTTGGTCATGTCCACCTAAGGGTGAAACAAGCAGCCACAGCCCCCAGTTAATTAAAACAATCAGTGACTAAATGACCTGAGCCTACAGTGTCTATGCATTTCAGGTTTATGCAATCAAAAACGATGACTGGCACATCACAAACCTAACTAGTCATTATAAATGTATATTGCAACAATTTCTTTTGGAAATAAATAAGTACTGACAGTGTAAAATAATGCAAATGTGGATGATCTTATACCTTCTTGTCCAGACATTCTGCAAACTTCAGCTGCTTCAGCAGTTTCTTCTGCTTGTTGCTGAAACGGTTGTCTTGCTCCGCACTTGTACCCTAAAGAAAAAACAATCAACTCTTAGTTGGCTAATGTAAGTTGACATATAGCCACACACATATCAACATATAGCTCGCAATTTATTAATTTCAGTTGCACAACAGCTTCCTTGTTATTTGGCCAGGGTAAAGAAAACGTGACTGCACTCCGGTTATTGACATCGAAACCAAAACACTGAGTTCAAGTTAAGTTAGCAAACATAATGGTACATGTGCTAACATATGACGTTGTAATAAAAGATTAAATATTAGTTAGTGTCCGTTCACGTGACAATAGTACCATATTACATCTAAACCGTCAATCTGTGTCAGATACGACATTGATACGAATAAGCTAACGTTGGCTAAGCTAATTGTTAGCCTACTTAATCCTGCATGGGAAACTGACAGGCTAATATTAGCCACCGTTTGAACAGTCTTGGCCGAAAACAGCGCTGACATGAACAGAACACCATAAGTCACATTAGTGTCGTTATTCAGGATATATACACGCATATTTATTCTAGCCAACATTAGCGTAGCAATCGTGACAACCCCACAGAGACAGAAACGATGCATCGTCCGGACGCCATCTTTAGCCAAAGCTAACAAATTAGCAATAGCTAGCTAGCTGGCTCGTCTATTTCCTGCAAATATGTATATGTGCAAATGAATGTAGAAAGGCTATGGTGTGTAGGCAATACACCGTTACATAGCGCTATAGGGCAACGATCGTTCATTTTCTAAAGACATTTAAACTCTGGAAATAGCCCAGTTGAAACACGGAGTTGTCGAAATCCAACATGGTTTGTCATCAGTTGATAGACGAAGCCCTGACCATAACGTTACAGCCTGACTGTATGGCCCTCCAACTAAATACACAATATTAGTGTTCTAAACAACAATTAGAATTCCATGCAACTAAGCAGAAAGACACTAAATAGTCAGAAATAATTTTCAAGAACTTACGCGGAAGAATCCCGCGTCCATTATCGGAGAAAATGGATATTAGTAGGCGCTGTTGAGAAAGACGTGCGTGGCTCCGGTGAGATTCTCAGTGGCGAGCCGGATGAAGGTGCGCCTCTACGGGAAGGAAGAAGCACTGCATCTACTGCAAGGACTGGAGAGGAGACCTGTTTATGAATAAAAGAAAACTATACTGCAAATTGTAAATTTAGTTAAATTAGTAGGCCTATCACCAGCAAAATTTACTTGTAAAAGTATTCAATATGCAGAATGCCCCCCTTCTGACTGTTATAGTATAATATATCTTATATAAAAAGTTTTATAATTATTGATGCATTAATGTTTGAGCAGCTTTTTAATGTAGCTGGGTGAGGTGGGGCACATTTGTATTTCTTCCCAAACAGCTGGGTCGTTGAATCTATATCAGTGCATCACATTTTATTTGTTGATCATGTGTTTATGTGTAGGTAAAATCATAATTTGCAAAGTAACTAGTATTTATGGTGGTGAAATAAATGTTAGGGAGTAAAAAGTACAAGTACCTTTAAATTGAACCTAGTTACCACCTCAATCAATACTACCGTTATCAGCGTCATCCTAAACATCATCATGGCCCACTCAATAGTAAAATTACTTTCTACATGTAGAATACATGAAGTTCAACAATTCACAATCATCACTACTGTTGGGGTAAATATTATTTTTATTATTCAAGGTCTGTCAAAGTACACTGCATTTTTACACATTGCTTTCCAAAGTAATCAACCGTAAACAATTGTTATTGGTGCTCATTCATAACAAAAAATCACACTGTTGGCCAAAAGGCAAAATAAAGGATTCCTGTTAGATGCCACAGCAAGGGTAGTTGGGTTGTATAATGTGTGATATTCACTTATTATAAACGACTGCCTTTTAAAACAGTTTTAAAAGACAGTCTTTTATAATAAGTCATTACAGTCCAGAGTTAACTGAGCCAGCCATTCAAGATGATCCTGGAATCAAAGTGTAAAACACATTTGTTACTCGAAATGTGCAACTCCATATCGTATTAAATATTTTCAAAGACATTGTGACAACTGTTGTATCCGTTGATGCGATTAGCCTGACATTTGGACATCTCTAAAGTATTTTTTTGTTCCGTCTGAAGCAACACGTGTTAAGTGATGCTTATACCATTATAACAATAAAAACAACAAAGATGAAAGGAAGGTTTGATACTATAATATTCCCTGAAAAAGTCTGAAATGTGTGTGTTTGAGTGCATGTGTATGATGTCTCACTGTCCACTGTATATTGAGAGCATCTGACTGAGAATTCCTACTTTACTTTACAAACAGTCCCTGGCTCATTGCTGTAATGTTCCAGAGTAACAGAGGATACTGGTTAACAACTTGTGAAAAGAAGTTTATCGTCAGTAAATGCAGGCTGAAGAAAAGCCAAGGGTAGGGCATTGGACAGTCTTTGTCGAGCGGGTATCGCTAGCTGACTGGCAAGCCCTCGTTTGTCCTTTTGTCTCGAATGGAGCGCAGCATGTCTGACACCAGCTCCTCAAGCCTGTAGACCGGCGCCCAGCCCCAATCTCTCCTGGCATTGGAGTCATCAAATCTCACGGGCCAGCTGTCTGCTGCAAAGTGACAAGCAAGATGACCACATTACTTCCACCACATCGGTTTTAATTAAAGATAGCAACAGCAACCCACAAATCATTTAAAAATAAAACAAGATAAAAGCTTAAAGGAGCAGTGCGAAGGATTTAAGATGAAAACGCATTGCCTGCGGAGCGCATCAAGTGCTGCCCCTAGCACACATAGGGTATGTGTCCACAGGATCCGTCAGTTCCACACTCTCCATTCATTTTCTATGTAAGCAGGCGTGTGAGGCATTCTGATAGCGCCGTGGTGCAATTTGAGTACTTCTAGCACCTCTGCATTAGCTTTAAATCAAGTGTGTGAATATTATATTCCATTTCTGCCAATAAATCTCCCTGAATCCTACACACTGGTCCATTAATGTAAAAACTCCTTACTTTCAGGTACAGCCAAGAAAAGGGGACCATGGGACCTATAACTTTACAGATGTAGCTTTCTCAGAAAGGGCCACACACTGCCATGATATTGGAGACATTTCTCTCCTGACCAAGTGAGAAGGTCAACAGTAATGTTGCCGTTTTTTGCATGGAAGTAAATAATTGTGACATCTAATTTCATATAATCTTTAAACACAGCTGGATCTTTGTCATGTCAGCTGGATCCCAATTTTGCAAACCAGAATAATGTATTTAACTGACTGTAAACATTGCAAATATGTATAATCTCACACAGCTTTTGTGTGTATGTATGTGTACCACGTCGTACCGATGGTTTGGCGGACAGAGTCGGGATTGTAGGTGACCTTGAAGTGAGGGAGATGCCTGCGGATTTCTTGGGCCACCTCCTCTGGAGTGAAACTCATGGCTGCAATGTTGTAGGTACGCAGAGACAGCTGGCACTCTGGAGCCTGCATGAACTCTACTGTGGCACGGTGGCAGTCAGAGATATGCATCATGGGAAGGCGGGTGTCGGGACGCAGGTAGCACTCGTGGTGCCCTGTGCTTAAAGCATCATGGAAGATTTGAACTGCATAGTCTGTAAAGATAGAGGCCTGGAGTGCTTAGTCCATAACGTCAAGCTGATTGTAGTGAATATATGTGGCGGATGTGAAATCATGCAATACCTGTTGTTCCTCCCCCGGGAGGTGTGCTGACTGATATCACACCTGGGTAACGTAGGCAGCGGAAATCCAGACCATATTTATGATGGAGATACTGAAGAAAAAGACAAAGAATATTGAGATGTCACAACATTTTACGAATCAATGTAAGAATACTACGTGCATGTGTATGAATGTGGATTTTAATATAGTTTTAAAGGGATAGTAAAAAACATATAATATAATTAAACATATTTTTGTTCTTACCTGTAGTGCTATTTATCAATCTTAATAGTTCTGGTGTGAGTTACCGAGTGTTGGAGATATCGGCCGAATGAATGTCTGCCTTTTTCCAATATATTGGAACTAAATGGCAGCAGTTATATGGAGGAACTACTTTCTTTCTACCGAACTACACCCGCCAACGAGTGAGCACTTACCAACGGGTAAGTAGTAGTATTTTTTGGGGGGCTGAACTGTCCCTTTAAGATTGTCATACCTCCCCCATCAGTTCTCCATGCACTTTGGACACGCCGTAGATGGTTCGAGGTCTTTGGACACAGAGGTCAGGGGCTGGGTCACGTGGAGAAGAGGGACCAAATGCTCCAATGGTGCTCGGCACAAAGAGGCGTAGGCAGTTCTCTAGGGCCAAGTCCAGCACATTATGAAGGCCTAGATGGACAGCAGAACATCCAAAGTGGAGTTTGAACATGAATAATCCATAAAAAGGTGGTACATGTAAATGTGTGTGTATTCAGCAGACCTGTGATGTTGATCTTGCGTGCCAAAGCCACATTGGCTTCGCCCACAGCACTAAGCAGAGCGCTGTAGTGGACCAGCCAAGTGATTCGATGATTTACTATCAGTTCTCGGAGATGTTTGTAGTCCAACACATCAGCGTATACAAATGGGCCTAATAGGAAAAGAGAATGCAGAGGGATCAATGAAAAGAAAGTAACTAAAGATTTAATCAGAAGGGAAATAAAATGTACATTTTATCAAGTGTGAATTGTGTGAGTAAAACACAACATAGAAGATGAAAAGAACTTGTATTTGGTTTTGCATACCACTGTCGAAAACATGAGGTTGAGGCTTCTTAATGTCTGACAGGATGACATTCTCCGTTCCGTAATGTTTCCTAGACATAATAAAGATATGATGACATTCAAGTTTCAAACATTTTGACAGGTTTTCATGTCTCAAGAATGTCTACGTATCTCACCTCAGTATCTGTGCCAGTCCCACACCTAACTGCCCAAGACCACCTGCACACAGTCAAAGTTTGTTAATATTTTCTGTCAAGAGAAAACAAGACAATGTTTGGAGTTCGGTTTTTTGTGCACCACGCTTCAGCTTTTTTGTTTGTTCCAAAGCTTTATCCTGGGACAAAAAGCAACAGCGGGCTATTATTCTCCCCACAGTCAGTCATTGGCTCTTTTATGTCACCAACTATTGTGAAGAGTCAAAATGAGGTCCTGCTGCTGGAGCGCCGTAAAAACAACTTAAAGGGAAAAAAACGACAGCACGTGGTTAGTATTTCACTCATGCCATTGATGCCACAATATGAATCCTTCCATTTGGATTTAATTTAATTTAAACATAGGATCTGATTGCGAGTGATTAACTCTCTGCCCTCTTAAAAGGTGCCTTTGAGCAAGTCCCTATTGTAACAGCTCTGCGGCCAACAGGACAAAACAGTGGCTGCACAGTGAAAGTGGTAGAAAGCAATGGCAGCTTCACAGGTTCAGTGTTTGTGTAGCTGTGGAAAAGTCTTTAGCTATCATGAGTTCATGATAGAAAATAAAATGGTATTACCTGTGATGAGGACACGGGGGTTATCCTGTGAAGGTGGGGGGCTGCCGGTGTCCTGGCTGTTCCATCGGCTCATCTGCCTGTGCAAACAGCTGAGGCTGCGGCCGGGCAAACTCCGCGCCCTGCTGAGACAACCTCGGCAAAACAGGCCCAGCACAACCGCAGTGGGCACACAGATCCCCGGTTGCATGTTCAGAGGAAGTCCTTAAAAGTCAAATTTAACCATACTGATGACACAGAACTTCTACACCTTGGTTATGATCAATGGGGCATATACAACATGTGTTCAAATAACATTACGGACAGAAATTCAACTTTAATAGTGAACAGAAATGATTTTTTACCTGACAAAATCAGAAATCCCAGGCAGATGATTCTTGGTCCGAAACCAACCGATGCAACTTAGTCAAACTACTCCTCTGAACAGAATTACGAAATAAGAGCTGACAAGACAGTTTTGAGGCATCTAAGTGTCAGAATTAAAAGATGAGCATCCGATTGGTCACTGTTTCAGTTCAGCCAGTAACCACTGGATAAATAAGCGGGTGTTGAAAGTCATGCTGGGCTATGTGGTCCACTTTGTGTAATCACCAGGGCAAGTGGCTCTTCAATGAACTGGACTACAGTCTCCAGCTCGCAAAGCTCCGTGTGTGCAAACATGCTGACTTGCAGTGCACAGGGATTTCTATTGTGAAGAGTGTTTAGCTGAGCTTAACAGGACTGGGAGGTGTGTCCGTTATATAGCCTTCTTCTATTGATAATACGTATAAGTAAATACATGGCAAAAAAAAACAAAAACAAAAAAAAAAAACATAAAGTAAAGTATGGTGTTAAAATATGAAAAGAGAAAAGCGATTAAAAAAAATTCCTATACAATTTCTTTATTAAACAATAAAAAAATACTGTACATTACAACACAGTAGGTTGTCAAAAATAACAATTCCAGTCAAAAGGCATTGCACATCGGTAACATTCCTCCTTAAAACATCTTCACTTGTATGTACATGCATGTACTGATGGGGCATCAGCTGAGCGCCAACTTCCCCCACTCAATGATCATGTTCCTTATTTCCTCCTGAGCCTCCTCAAGGTGACGAGCCTGTGGGGTCCACCTCAGAAAAAAGCCTTAGGATGAGACATAGGCTTGAGTCAGCATCATAGGTTTACAACTCTAAATAATGAAAGCATTGGGATTAAATGAGAGGCTATAATATTGAATAAGTAGGGATGCACGATATATATCGGGCAGATACATAATCGGCTGATTATGGGACATGTATAATATTTTGTAATATTCCGATAATGAAATGATAGTTTATAAATTGTCTGCCCATAATGCTAAGCCAAATTGCTTTTGTTGACTTAACAAACGCAACATCTACACTTTTTGATGCAGTAGGTAGCGGTATGCACCATTAAAGTTGGTTTGCGATCCGCCAATAAACACAGAGAAGAAGAAGAACGAGCGCAGCACAATGACGAGAGAGCCAAATATACTGGGGCCGGATTGGATGCTTTTCACAGTGTCAGAGGACGACAACAAGATTGTAATTTGTTGTTTTTTGATGTACTTTACTAAAAAAAAATGAAGAAACATTTGAAGAGTCAGAACTTTGTTTTTGTTTGTAGGTCAGAGCTATGGAATGTTAAATCCTCCATCTTTGCTCACTACATCTTGCATTCTTACCCTTATGTCTGCATAAACTACAGGTTAGGCTATATGTAGGTGAAATCATCATTTATCTTTACTCTTTATCTAGTAGTATAAGTAATTACCGCTTATCGGTATAGGCTGTAAAATATCTATATGGTGCACACCTAGAATACATCAAAGCTCACCTCTCCAAAGCTGCAGGGACTGAGGGTGGACTGAGGGCCAGATTGCCAGCTCAGTGGGCTCATAAAGGGGGTTAGAGTAGCCGTCCCTCTCCCTGGGCATCAACAGGGCCTGGAACAAACAGTGAGTGTTCTCCTTCACTCCCAGAGCACACCTGAGAGGGAAGAGGGAAGGTCACTTACACCTTGGATGTAAAGATAATTTGAAAGAATGAAACTGAGTTTTGAGTCAGCCACGAATTCCCCAATGCCCCGTTGTGCTGATAAGTAGCACTGACCT
The DNA here is from genome assembly GCA_943590825.1 of Bovichtus diacanthus. Classification (NCBI taxonomy): domain Eukaryota; kingdom Metazoa; phylum Chordata; class Actinopteri; order Perciformes; family Bovichtidae; genus Bovichtus; species Bovichtus diacanthus. The sequence goes on from CALSBV010012130.1 coordinate 1,421,670, forward strand.
CTCCTGCTGGTTGTTACACAGGAAGGTGCCATAGTTAGACGCGTAGGCCTCGGTCGCCAGCCTCAGGAGCAGCGCCTCAGAGAAGCCCAGTGCCAGGGGGAACTGACGCCACAGCTGCCACACACAGTCCAGCAACAGCAGGAAGACCGGCGACTCCTGCTGGAGACGGGCGTGGGAGTAGGCCGAGTGGGCACAACGCTGCTGGAATGGGTGTCCTGCCTGGAGGGAAGAACACTAATATTAATATATACATACATATAGTACAGTATATTGACATATAGTGTCAATTCCAACTTATTAAGGGGAAATGCTACAGGTCGATTACTTACATGAAGACAATTTTTTGTCTTCATTTTGTTTTCCTGAAATGTAATATTTAAATATGCAAATAATGTGTTATCTTATTACACATGTGTTCATTTTCATACATTTCCGAAACAGAAATCTGAACATTGGATAAAGCCAGGTTAAAAATTCTTGTTTCATTTTGTTGACATATCAGTGTCAATGGTTTTTACAGGGGGGCTTTGGATATCTCTTTGTATCACTCTATAAATCAGGCTATGAATGATGTATGAACAAACCCCTCAGTAAAAACCTTCAGAATATAGGTAGGAATGAAACTGGAAAGTTTGCTCTATGTTCGTGTTGCTGAAGTGGAGATTTCTGGCTCAGAGAATGAGAAAAAAATTTATTAGTTAAATCCCATACATTTTGTGAATAGGGTAAAACATTTTAAGTAATAGATAGATATAATAGATAGATTTTCCAAGTTGATTTCTTACATTTAGACAATAGTTTTTGTAATACACGTTTATCCATCCATCCATCCATCTTCAACCGCTTATCCAGGGTCGGGTCGCGGGGGCAACAGCTCCAGCAGGGGGCCCCAAACTTCCTTTTCCCGGGCCACGTTGACCAACTCTGACTGGGGGACCCCGAGGCGTTCCCAGGCCAGTGTGGAGATATAATCTCTCCACCTCGTCCTGGGTCTTCCCCGTGGTCTCCTCCCAGCTGGCTGTGCCTGGAATACCTCCCTAGGGAGGCACCCAGGGGGCATCCTTACCAGATGCCCGAACCACCTCAACTGGCTCCTTTCTACGCAAAGGAGCAGCGGTTCTACTCCGAGCTTCTCTCGGATGACTGAACTCCTCACCCTATCTCTAAGGGAGAAGCCAGCCACCCTTCTGAGAAAACCCATTTCGGCCGCTTGTACCCGCGATCTCGTCCTTTCGGTCATGACCCAACCTTCATGACCATAGGTGAGAGTAGGAACGAAGATAGACCGGTAGATCGAGAGCTTTGCCTTCTGGCTCAGCTCTCTTTTCGTCACAACGGTGCGGTAAAGCGAGTGCAATACCGCGCCCGCTGCTCCGATTCTCCGGCCCATCTCCCGCTCCATTTTCCCCTCACTCGTGAACAAGACCCCTAGGTACTTGAACTCCTTCACTTGGGGTAAGGACTCATTCCCTACCCGGAGTAGACAATCCACCGGTTTCCTGCTGAGAACCATGGCCTCAGATTTTGAGGTGCTGATCCTCATTCCAACCGCTTCACACTCGGCTGCGAACCGATCCAGTGAGTGCTGAAGGTCACAGGCTGATGATGCCATCAGGACCACATCGTCTGCAAAGAGCAGCGATGAGATCCCCAGCCCACCAAACTGCAACCCCTCCTCCCCCCGACTACGCCTCGATATCCTGTCCATGAATACCACAAACAGGATTGGTGACAAAGCGCAGCCCTGGCGGAGGCCAACACCCACCGGGAACGAGTCCGACTTACTGCCGAGAACCCGGACACAACTCTTGCTTTGGGCGTACAGGGATTGGATGGCCCTCAAAAGCGCCCCCCTCACCCCATACTCCCGCAGCACCTCCCACAGTATCTCCCGGGGGACCCGGTCATACGCTTTCTCCAGGTCCACAAAACACATGTAAACCGGATGGGCATACTCCCAGGCCCCCTCCAGGATCCTTGTGAGAGTGAAGAGCTGGTCCGTTGTTCCACGGCCAGAACGGAATCCGCATTGTTCCTCTTCAATCTGAGGTTCGACTATCGGCCGAACCCTCCTTTCCAGCACCTTGGAGTAGACTTTACCCGGGAGGCTGAGCAGTGTGATACCCCTGTAATTGGCACACACTCTCTGGTTCCCCTTTTTATACAGGGGAACCACCACCCCGGTCTGCCACTCCTTAGGCACTGTTCCCGACTTCCACGCAATGTTGAAGAGACGTGTCAGCCACGACAGCCCCTCCACACCCAAAGCCTTCAACATTTCTGGACGGATCTCATCAATCCCCGGGGCCTTGCCACTGTGGAGTTGTTTGACTACCTCAGTGACTTCCACCAGGGAAATTGCTGATGATCCCCCATAATCTTCCAGCCCTGCCTCTATCAAAGAGGGCGTATTAGTCGGATTGAGGAGTTCCTCAAAATGCTCCTTCCACCGCCCGAGTACCTCCTCAGTTGAGGTCAACAGTGTTCCATCCCTGCTGTAAACAGCTTGGATGGTTCCCCGCTTCCCCCTCCTGAGGTGCCGGACAGTACGCCAGAAGCACTTTGGTGCCGACCGAAAGTCCTTCTCCATGGCTTCTCCGAACTCCTCCCACACCCGCTGCTTTGCCTCTGTCACGGCCGAGGCCGCTGCCCTTCGGGCCTGTCGGTACCTTGCAACTGCCTCTGGAGTCCCTCGTGATAACATATCTCGGAAGGACTCCTTCTTCAGTCGGACGGCTTCCCTGACCACCGCGGTCCACCACGGTGTTCGAGGGTTACCGCCCCTTGAGGCACCTAAGACCTTGAGGCCGCAGGCTCCCGCCGCAGCTTCAGCAATGGAAGTTTTGAACATTGACCACTCAGGCTCAATGCCCCCAACCTCCACAGGGATGCCAGAGAAACTCCGCCGGAGGTGTGAGTTAAAGGTCTCTTGGGTATGGGCCTCCTCCAGACGTTCCCAGTTCACCCGCACTACCCGTTTGGGCTTACCAGGTCTGTCCAGACTCTTTCCCCACCCCCTGACCCAACTCACCACCAGATGGTGATCAGTTGACAGCTCCGCCCCTCTCTTTACCCGAGTGTCCAAAACATGCGGCCTCAGATCAGATGATACGATTACAAAATCGATCATCGATCTTCGGCCTAAGGTGCTCTGGTACCATGTACACTTATGAGCATCCTTATGTCCGAACATGGTGTTTGTTATGGACAGCCCATGTCTAGCACAGAAGTCCAATAACAAACAACCACTCGGGTTGAGATCAGGGAGGCCGTTCCTCACAATCACGCCTCTCCAGGTGTCTCCATCGCTGCCCACGTGCGCGTTGAAGTCTCCCAGTAGAACTATGGAGTCCCCTACTGGAGCCCCCAACAGGACTCCATTCAGGGTCTCCAAGAAGGCCGAATACTCTGAACTACTGTTCGGTGCATATGCACAGACAACAGTCAGAGTTTTCCCCCCCATAACCCGTAGGCGTAGGGAGGCGACACTCTCGTCTACCGGGGTGAACTCCAACGTAACGGCACTCAGCCGGGGATTTGTGGGGATCCGTCGAGGTCCCCGACCTTCACTGCCACCCGTCTGGCAATGTACCCGACCCCAACGGTTCTTCCTGCGGGTGGTAGGCCCACATGATGGAGAGGGGGGGGGGTGCCACGTTGCTTCTTCGGGCTATGCCCGGCCGGGCTCCGTGGCAAACCCGGCCACCAGGCGCTCATTGACGGGCCCCCCTTCCAGGCCTGGCTCCAGACGGGAGCCCCGGGCTTCCTCCGGGCAGGGTCACACCTCCTCTTTTTTGATGTTGCATTGGGGTTCTTGAACCATTCTTTGTCTGGCCCCTCGCCTAAGACCAATTTGCCATGGGAGACCCTACCAGGAGCACTAGGCTCCCGACAACACAGCCCTCAGGTTCATAGGAGCACCCAAACCCCTCCACCACGGTAAGGTGATGGTTCTCGGAGGGGAATACACGTTTAAATACGTTTAAATCTGCAAATGATGCATTATCTAATGCTAACTCTGGGTACATTTAGGAGAAATCTACAGACACAAATAAACACAGTAAAATAAACACCTAAATGTGAAATTCGGATGTCTTTCTTTCCACAAGTCGGAAAGAAGACATATTATGGAAGCAAAATAGCCCAAACCCTTTAAAAATTGACCAGTGCATAAAAAAAACAATGTTTTTGCCTCATCTTAAAAGGGGATCACGCTTAGGTTAGAGTTTAAATATTATCACTTACCTTATCAATCAATTTGTACAACTCGGTTGGTCAATCTACTTAAGTCTTGTCTATTTAATTTAGTTTAAAGCATGAACAACTACTTTCCTCCATATCACTCTATCTTCTGTTTGATTGAACATGAGATGTTAGTGTTGATATCAATTGTTTGTTGGTTATTTGGTTGGTCTGTAAAATTGAAAATGTTGTTTAATGGTTCATGTGTAGGCAAGCAGAATGTTGTTTTTAGCTAAGACAGCTTACAAACAGTGAGAGCACTTACTATTGAAATCTAAAAAAATATTTAAGGAAGAAAAATTGGTTCCCCTAAAATTTAGAAAAATGCTCCACTAGAGGTAGAATTGTTGAACGAGGGCAACATTTGGAACAACGGGGCAAAAGGTGAAGAGAAACAAGTTTGTTAAATCCAGGACTCGTCCTTGTAAGCACACTGAAGATGATATTTTTTCCTTAAGAGTTAAGTCATTTCCTGTTTAGGGTAGACTGTGGAGCAATTTCCTTTTAGCAAGAGATTTGGACACAACCACATGTGAGATTGTGGATAGCTCTGCTGAAAAACTGCAAATGTTAAAAGTAACAAAATTCAATACGCTCTCACTTAAGGCGTGACTGGAATGCTTCATTTGGATTCAAATTCTTAACTTCACTGAAAGCATTAACTTAAGCATTAGGCTTTTTTTATTATGAGCACTATGTATTCCAAAATATGACTTTAGATTCACAAAAGCACAAAGCTGTACAACAAAATTCTAAGGTAGGGCATTCTGATATCTGAAAGATAATAAATAAAAAATACATATTTATTTTTGTGACCCTGAGCTACTGAGACTATGTCCGTGTGTCTTTATTTATTTTAGGATTTGTATTTTTTTTCTTGAATATTTATTCCCGCAACTCCTTGCAAATGAGACCGCAGCGTTTTGCTATCTTTCAACACACACACACACACACACACACACACACACACACACACACTTACCTGCACCCACTCCCTCTCTAGCAGAGTCAGGAAGCCCTCCAGTGTGCGGCAGCAAGGGTCCATGATGAGCTGAGCCAGAGTGCTGATGAGCAAAGTGGAGTCTGTCCCCTCAGAGCCGTGAACAAGAACTGAATGACCGTCCCTGGACAAAACCAATGGACATACTATAGTACAGTCCTGTTCCTCTACATGTATAAGAAAAGGCATACATGCATTTATTTATAAGCAGTAACAGGAAGCTCTCTATTAGTGCTGCTGACAAGTTTTTAAAGTTTTCAAAATCCTATTTTCGACAACACGTAAAAACTGTTGGGACAATCGTCCTAAAATGTTGTCAGCATTATCTACGGACTACGCTGATCTAAAGCTGTCAAAGAACTTTCGATACATCATGTTTTGAAATGATACTTTAC
>CALSBV010012130.1:1427316-1464702 GCA_943590825.1 Bovichtus diacanthus
CACACACACACACACACACACACACACACACACACACACACACACACCTCTCCATCTGTCTCTGTAGTCTCTTCCAGCTGCTATAACCTGATTTGGACTCAAACCCTCCGCCTGTCACCCGGGCCTGCAGGGCCTGCTGACTGGAGCGTGTGTCGATAATGTAACCTTTGTCTGAGCCGTCAATCACAGCCTGGAGGAGGTACTCATCTTCCATGCAGCGCTTCCTATTGGCTCCCGTCAGCGGCTGACTACTGCGCATGATTACCTGAAAAGTAGGATTAGAAATGTTTAGTTGTATGTATAGCATGAATTGTAGGCTCGCATGGCTGCCACATGAAAGCACCTCACCATGCCGTTCTTCCTGTGGTAGTAGCAGAGCACAGGGAAGCGTCCTCTCTGTCTGAATTTGGCTAACTGCTTCAGCATGACGTCATCTGTGTTCTTGGGGACAATGACAGCTGAAGGGTAAGAGGGACACACTGAGTAGTCTCTGTTCACGGTGCTCAGTCTCCACCGGTCATGCTGCAAACAGAGGAGAGAGAAACTGTATTTAAACTTTAATACACATAACCTGCACACAGCACATTCATGTTTACCACCCTGCTCGGCCTGTAATGGCTTTTATGTCAAAGGATATGAAAGTTACAGGAAGCTGCTCCAACATGGGCAGGTCCAGCTCACTGCTGAATTGTTCACTCTTAAAAAAAAACTTGATGCCATAAAAAACTTTGTTTTTCACTCTTGATTTTCCATTTGTCACTAAACTCCGCCACCAAGGGGCCAAACAGCAACATTTTATTTTATCCAAAATGACAAAGTGCATCATGGGATATGTTATATCTGTACAATGAACATACATCTACATCCAGGAGGCAGTTGATGTATATTAACTTATCTGCCTACCAGCAAAAAAGCAAAAACTAAAGCCCACTAAGGATTTTGTGATATTGCTTTTCCGAAGTCTCAATAACGTCAGGAAGCTACTGCCGCCGACAAAGAAATAGTCTGGCACATAACCTACAATAAAACCCCCAAAAACCTGTTTTTTTACAGTTTAAACAAATGTCATATAATGTTTATGCTAAGCTAAGCTAAACGCCTCCTGCTGTACCTTCATATTTAACGGACAGATATAAGAGAGGTATACATTTTTTCATATAACTCTCGGCAGGAAGCATTTTTACCAAAATGTCAAACTATTCCTTTTAAACTCCATCTGACAATCCTCAACCACATAATACAAAGCTTCACTCCTAAGGAAGTGGCAGGAATCAGCTGGATGGATGGGTGTTACCATGCAAGCTCCAACCAGCTTGTTCAGCGAGAAGCACAGTCACCAGGCCAGCCTGATGAAAACTAAAGATATCATGCATGTTCTGGGAACTTTGTGCCTGTAACACATACACAACAATGCTGCCCTGAGGGTCCACCCCATCACCATAGCAACATGCCATTCCCAGAGGAAGACGTCCGTCTATTAAAGCACAAATTCAAGCTGTGTGCAGCACATTCTGAAGTTAAGGGAAAACAAATTAAAGTTTCAGGGATATCCTGAATCTTGACCCCTGCATTCAGTTTCCCGAGCATTTTCCTGTCATGTGGTTATTGGATCACTGTTGAGATGAGTTGCTTACAAGTTCCTTCATTTGACTGTAGTGCTTTTCAGGGGACGAGAGACCCCACTGGTCCTGCAGGCTGGCATTAGAAGGTCTGTAAAAGAAAGGATACATCTCCGACACAGCGTCCAGACAGGACAGGGTCTGGAAAAAGTGACAAAGAGATTATTGTTGAAAGAGAATGTTATCAGATGTAAAGCACAGATGAGGGAAACAGCGGAAATAGTGAGTAACGCTGTATTCAAAGAAAGGATGTAAGATCCCATTGTAGGACATAAACTACTGATTTTCTTATCCATGTGTGCTATATTTCAGGGCTTAGTAGGATTATTAGATTATTTAATATACCTCGATAGAGCGTGCAATATTGAGACAATGCTCCATGCCCGGGATGTCAAGGTGGAGCACACGTAGATCTTTACACTTGATGGTGATCGTCCCTGAAGATCCAGATATCCTGCACACACACACACACACATACATCGCCTGTTTTGACTGTAGCAGTGCAGACTTGCAGCAGAAAAGGAAGGTGAACCAAGTCAGTGGGAGGAGGCGGGGCGTTCTCTTTCTGGCAAATGAGTGTGCAACCCCTACTCACCAAAAGTACATCGAGTGGTTTCAGCAAGCTAAGAAGAAGTTAGAAGCAAGCAACACACAACATTGTGTGTGTGTGTGTGTGTGTGTGTGTGTGGAAGGTGATGAGAAAGAGAGTCGCTGTAATCTTGTTAGCAAATTTTCTCCTTCAGCACTGTTAGAAAATGCGAGCAGCAGACACATGGCAACACAAATGATGTCCAACCTTTGACTGTGGCCTGCGTTAGAGAAGAGGCAGGAGTAGGCCAAAAGGTTTTCCACACTGGTTAAAAAGATTTGAGGAATAATGGAATTAGACATTAATTAGACATTCTCTGACAGCTTTGGTGCTGATTAGTTTTGTTGATTAGTGTGATTATTTGTTTGACCAAGTTTGTGACTATAATCCTTAGAATGAAAAAGTGCTCAAATGATCCATAAACCCTTGTTAACGCGGACACCGCCTACAGTATTCAGTACATAATTCCAATAGTTGTGAACATGAGCTACTCTCTCTCAAAGCCCGAAATCAGTGAAGGAATGGCAGGTTCCAGTTGTACTGGGAAGTCGAAAGCTGGAGTTATATACTGTTTATTAGCACATCTGTCTTATGTGTGTCTCATTAAATCAGTCGTACACACAGTATGCTTACTGTCCAATTTATATCTGTGGACATGCTGCTACAGTGTTTGTACCTCAATATACCTCATAATGCGAAATCAAATTGCTAACAAAGATAACAATTTTGATAACAAACTTGTTGTACCGGAACACGGTTAACTTAGGTGCGACTTTATACTTGATGACATCATAAATTTGAAACTGGTGTCTAAATCTGACATATTTAAGTTTTTAGCACTCTCGTTTTTGAATTTGGGAGAGAGTTGTTCATGTTTACTAATATTTTCGGACTGTCTTAGACCATAGGAATAACATGCATTTTGAAAAAAGGGCGCAGTTCCCCTTTAAGTGCTGTAATTAGTATTGTTAAACGATCAAATACATCATTAAGGGTGTTAATTGAATTCTGTTTAATCAAATGTCATGATTTTGGCAATTTGGAAACAAATGGAAGCAAATGACAGTACGCTGTTTCATATATGCATTTCATGATGCACTGCTGAACTGAAGTACTTGCTAAGATGTATATTGTTGCAGTGAGCCCTCACCTTTTCTCAATGGCATCGATGTTCTTGAGGAGCAGCAAAACCTGCCGACAGCTGCCCTCCTCCCTGTCCGAGAAGAGCAGGTGGTGGCCGGTGATGCACAGGGTGCCTCTGCTCGGCGGGTGGAGCGTGTGTCGGAGCACAACATCCTCCACATTGGCGGTCTTGATGTGCTCATAAAACTCCATCACGAAGCAAAAACCCTGATTCTGAACTTCTTACTGCACAAGTGACCAAATCACTTCCTCGCCTCTGAAAACGAAAGCTCCCTCCTCTCTTCCCTCAGCCGTTTGTGCAGCACAGCAGTTGCGCTCTGTTTGTTCGACGATAAGGAGCCTATAAATAGATTAATTTTGTTCTGAGCATAGCCAGGCCTTAATGTTGCTACACTTTCGCCACACACAGGTGGCTGCTTCGCATGAGACTGTGTTGCTCGACGACACAGTAAACTGACGGAAGTGCACGTTTCCTGAGAAACACTGAGATGTGACACATATTGCTGGTAAAAGTTCTTCACATTGTGGGGGAAGAGAGGGGGAGCGAGAGGCAGCGGTGATGTGCGTGTTATATCACACATGGCCACTAGATGGCAGCACGCTCACACTGCAACACAAAGCTTGTTTTAAATCACGACCCATCTGTAGTTTGGAGAATTTTTACTTTAGCATAAGTGATAATACCGCAAACATACTCAAATACATATAAAATCTCTATATTCAATAGTTTACTTAGTGTAGCCTACATGTCATCGGCAAGATGTGCTTTTTCAACATTGTGTGCAATAAGACTTTGAATAGCATGTGAATGATCTTACTTTTATTGTTATTCTGTCAGGCACTGGTGTTAGTATTACTTATTATACACTTTATATTTAGTTCTCTTAAGTTTTTTATTCTTATATTGTATATTGATCTCTGGCACTATGTACATAATGTCCTTTGTGATTCATAAAGTTCTATCTTATCTAAAGTATTAAAAGCAAAAGGCTTCATATGCAGAATGCCCCATTTTTTAAAAAGTACTATACAGTATAATGGCTGCTATATTATGTTATTGTATTGGTGTCACTTGTGTACAAGAGTGCAAGCATCGTTTAAAGGTTGTAGTTGGTCGAGGTGCAGCTACATCTAACTAGTTTGCAGTTAAATGTTAAAATAATTAGTTTATTTGTTTGTATCACATTTTGTGAGTTGAACAGTTCTGTATGTAACATGTTTATCTGCAAAATAACTACTAACTAATGCACTCAGATAAATGTAGCCCTTGAAAAACACAATATTTAATATATATATATATACTGTATATAAGCACTATATTTCCCTCTGAAATGCATTGCAGTACAGTGGTGGACTGTAACCAAGTGAATTTACATACAAAACACATGTCAGACTTGGAGAATACAAGTCATTGTGATATGGCTGTAGTTGTTGTCCAGTGTCTTGTAAGCCCATATGGTCTGGGGACCATGGTGCGGGACACTGAAACAAACAAATAAATCAGAAAAACTACCCAGGAATATAAAGTAGTTCAAAACAGCTCCGCTTTGATCAGCTACAACGTTAAAATGCATCAGTAATAATAAAACAGTAACGCAATAGGCTATAGGGTAGACAACAATATAACACCCACAGTGGATGCATTATGTAGGCCTTCTTTCCCTTTTTAGGAACGTTTTGCTGATAATAGTTCCATATTTCTAATTAAGCTTTTTTTTTTTTTTTTAATCTTTTACTTGTAATGGAGTACACTACATGGTTGTAATGTTGCTTTCACATAAAAGTAATTTGTGTAATCGTATCTGTGCCTTCTTCCACCACTGGTGAATTAGAAATATAAAGTCACATAATACTCACCTTAAAACTGTAGTGTACTTATTACTGTTCATCACTGAATTTGTGATTAAACATATTAAAACAGAGTCACCCACAGTATGTAATTACACTTCACTCCAACTTCCAAAATAATTTGATTTCCTTGACATTATGATGCACAGTTATACCTTATTGTGTATTTTTTAATCAATATGTGACAAAAGTGACACTTATGTCTTGAGGAAGTTTAAGGAGATGTTTCTTCCTTACTTTAATGATCCTCCCTGTCCTGTGGGATGGGCGGTCACTGCCTCTTATTTCCCTATAAAGGAGGTTCGGACCTGTTGCGCTCTAATCGCCGAGCTGCCTACACAGAGAGCGAACTGCACGTGGATTCCCAAAGACTACATTCATCCCTGCGCCGATGGATTTTAAAGAGTTTGGAGGAGAGTCCTCCGAGGGAGACGCGGAGGATCTGGACAGCGTGAAAGCACTGGCAGAAAAGCTCAAGCTGCAGACTCGCAGACCGTCCTATCTGGAGTGGCAGGAGCGGGTACAGAGTGGACCGTGGAAGGAAGGTTACCCAGCAGCAGACAGCCCAGGCTCTGGAGGACAAGAAGTCTCCATGCCGGCAATTCTGAGGAATGAGAACTCAGAGCTGGTTGTGCGCAACATCTGTGGCTTTGATACTATTGATGATGCTTTGGAGTTTCTGAGAAAAGAGCTGGTGAGTGACTATTTTACCCAAAGATTTATTATACTGAAAAAGAATGATATTCATTTTAGTACAGATAATGTTGCAAAGAGTTGTGATCTTAACCATGTCAAACCAAAAACCACAGATTTCCAAAGTTCCCTATTCAACAGATGTCTATCTTTCTACTTCGTCTCTAAAGTACATACCATAGTCACCTCTTCAGGTGTCAGTGATCTGCTGCATGAATGCTTGACTTGACCCTCGTGCCCCTTTTTCATTTTTTGATCATTGTGGTTGTGTTAATGCAAATGGCATACATTTGGCGAGGTTTTTTTTTTTCTTTTCGAATTTTGGAAGTTCAACCTCAGCTTTTATAATAAGTCTATAATAAACGTTGTAGCCATAATACAGACACACAGATCCTCAAGGACAAAATGTCCCCATTGAAACCCATTAAGAACACAGTTGTTTTTATCCCAAGGCCTTAACTTCATAAAATTATACATTCTATTATATCAGGCTTCATGTCCTGGCTTCAAAATTGTGTTTTTTACTATTTTTCATTAGCCATTTGTTCATGTTGGTCCTATGGTGCAAAAACATGGTATTTTCCCAGTTCCTTGTACAAAAAATAAAAGTGCATCAAATCACTGTTGTTGCTAATTATTCACATATGCCAGACTGTTAAAAGAACCCCCCTAGCATTTAGTATTCAGAAAATTATTACATTTTTTACAGTATTTGCTAGTGATGTTCAGAACTGAAGTTGGTTGAAAAAATGAAAGTGAAACTGGAAAATAATATTAACATATGTTTTTATGTGAGTTTTTGACACAGACATTTTTATCCTCTGAGGACATTTGAACTTTTCAAAAGTGAGGCACAAGGGTTAAATTAGGGGACAGGATGACTGACTTCATGTAGTTCTCACATCCTGAACAGTTTGTGAAGCAATATGATGTGTGTTTTGTCACAGCCCGTATATTCTGCAGCTCGTACATTCCACATGCCAGTGACACACTTTGATAAAAAGATAAATGAAAAGTGATAAGAGCCATCCACAACAAAGCTTTCACATACTTGTATATCACTGTTGCTCTCTTTCTCTCCAACCTCCCTTCCTCACCCCGGCTCCTTCCTTAGAGAGAGATGCAGGTTCAGGACAACCGCCTGGCCCGTCAGCTGATCCGTCTGCGTGGGGAGATCCACCGGCTGAAAGTGGAGCAGGTGTGCGACCGCCATAAGGAGATGCTGGACGATGCCACGTACGAGCTGGAGGAGTGCGGTGAGGAGTCGGACCTGCTGTGTGACATCCCTATGAAGGCTGCCTTTGCTCTGTCCACCCCGCTCAAACACCTGGGCCTCACCAAGATGAACATCAACTCCAGACGCTTCTCACTGTGTTAAAAACCCTTGTTTCTGAGGATGCTCCCATGGCCTCCTCTGTGTTTGTGTTGGCTAGATATTAGGCTTATTTCCTCCTGTTGGTGCCCTCCCTGGGTGGAAATGAACAGGACTGTGCACCTTGGCTTGACCTGCCAGGGCACACACATTTAATACAGACATACTTTCCTGCTGGACGGAGCCCGGGCTGCTCTACTGTTCACTCATGTCATGTTAATCAGAGTAGATAAAACAAGAAAGCTTAGAGCTGGACTGAAATGTAAAAGTAGTTTCACTTGTGCCAAAGAAGTGCAAAACAGAGAACTGAGTTGGTGAAAATCATATAATTAGAAGCTCACTTCAGAAAAGAAGCTTTATTGTTGCAGTACAGGTAGACGAGGCAGATTACTTTACATCAGTGGTTCCCAACCTAGAGGTCATGAGCCCATTCAAGGGGTAGCAGGATAAATCTGAGAGGTTGTCAGGCGATTAACAGGATAGGAGCCAGAAAAAGATTTTTAAGTTTAAATTTATTTTTTTTTTTAGCAAATTACTGAATAATTCCATCTCATCTTCCCTCTGGTTGAACTGGTTATATTCGCGTATTATCACATTTTAAGCGAATTTTTTGAAACGTTGCAAATAAGAAATGCGAATTAGGCGCCTCCATCAATGAGTTTGGAGCAAATTAGCAGTCGGTGGTATAGCTTTACGCGTGTCTGTAAACAGAGTAGAAGGAGTAGAGGTTGCGAACTGGAAACGAAACAATTCGCCGAGGCCATCTAGAAAAATGGAGAGAGGTCTTCAGGAATGTGTTTCAATTGGGCAAGTTTGAGCTGTTGTTGCATGTCAGCTAGTACTGGCCATGTTTCATGCTGTACGAGGACAAAGACACATGAATGCAATGATTCTAATGCACATAAATATCAAGGGAAGACGCAGTGGTAGACAGTGGTAATAGCTTATAATCAGTCATGTGAGTTAAATGTTCGTATAAACGTTTTTGCACAATTGAGGAACTTTTATTGAATTTTGACGTTTACAAACCGCTTTTCCGATGCAAAACTTTAAAAATACATTAAAGGAAACACGGCTATTGTTTCATTTTAAGAGGTCACAATCCAAAAAGGTTGGGAAGCCTTCTTTGCATTGCTAGTAAATGTTTTCTTAGAATTGACTGGAATCAAAACAGCACAAAGGAGTCACACCTGGTCAGAAACAGGAAATGTTCAGCAACACTTTAAAGTCCTTTAATACAGCAACATATTACAGCTGTTGAAGTCTTCATCGGGGTACTGTCCCTACCACTATCCTCAAAGGAAGCGGGAGGTCACTCCCGCTTCCCTTTTATGCCTCTTCTTCACAAACCAAATATTTCTCCTTAGCCTCACCACTGCAGTGACAGGACCCAGGAGGCTGTGCCTAAAGCATTTTTTTTTCCATTACTATATATGGCTGGACAGTGACCAAGTATATTCTGTTGCTCAAAGTAAAATGGTTTATCATATAGCTTAATATTATAAGTAACAGCCAGGAGGAAGATCTTTTTGTCGAGTGATATTTGACATTGGTTGTAACTGTGTTAAATGTAAAAATAAAAAATAAAAACTTTCAGCATTCTTGTTAAATCCTGCTACTGTAATATGAGTGTATCTGTTTGACAAATATGTATAAAAGAGAAATGCCTTAAAAAAACGTTTTACTTTTTTTTTTTTTTAAACATAGATCACAATATTAAAGACACTTTACCATATCTATGTCACTTGTAAATTAAGTTTTATTACCATTTAAAACATGAATTATTACCTACTTGGACCAGGTACTTTGGGCTGGTTCTGGCCACGTGTGTCTGCACAGTTTATCAATCTTATCCAGGCTAAATGCCGCCACATGCTCCATCAGATCTATCCTTCATCCTAAAGCCATCCTGCACAATAGTCTCTTGTTTTCCACGGGACATTCATGACCTGCTGTAATATCCAAACATAAGAATGGGGCCCCAGAGGGATGAGCAGAACCACAGACATTGTTGGACATAATTAGTCGAACAAGAAACAGAATATGCCTTGGCAGAGTGCGGACGCTGTGTGAAATGAGAGCACAACTAGGACTGTTGACATGATCCTAATGTGGCATACTTCTACTTCAGGACACGGATGACCTCTTGTGTGACATTAGACCTCGATAGTGGAAATTAATATTATTTGAAAAATGCACAGAGGCCAAGGGTTTGCCTTGAGGCCTCATTCTTCAGTACATGTTTTTACAAAAAAGCTATGCGGACTTGTGTTTCTCATGCCCCTCAGCTCTGCCCTGCAGATAGTTTCACTTGACCTTTCCCCATATCATACTACAGGTCATCATATGTAACAGAAGCCGGTATTAGAGATGTTTTGAAACTGACAGACGCAACAGAATTGTTTAAAGGCTGTGTTAAGTGGTGCATGAGTAAGCATTAGCAGCAAAAAGAAAAAGAGGCCAGCACCTGCGCTGTGAGGTAGGAGGGTTGGAAAACTTTCTGCATATTGATAGTATCTCGATTTGTTTGCGTAACAGAATGTGATTTCCAACCACGTTTAGAAGTAGCGACAGCTGTGGTCGAGGGGAAACTAGGAATACCCTCATAAGCCTTATCTCGAGATATGGTTTGGCATTTTTAGGCGTATGTGCCAGTATTAATCCATCCTATTATTGAGGAATTTGTGCCTGCTAAGATTCTGCCTTTAGAAACAGATAGGATACTATGGATGCTATCTTATTGAAATCAGTAAAAGACTCAAGAATCCAAGAAGTGAAACTACTTCAGCCACCCTCCTAGATAACCACCCTCTCTCAGCTATGTGCTTCAACGGAAAAAAAGTGAGCTCAGGTGGTGAGACTTAATCTATGCTGTGGCAGTCTTCTAAGCACACATGTCTGTGCACTTCCTGTTAGGTTTGGACTGACTTCCTGCTAGGGCTTGCTCCGTAGCAGCAGCAGCTCACCACAAGGGAAAAGAACTGGCCGCAGCAGAGTTGTCTCAGAGATATAGAAAACGTGCAGGCTAGAGACTTGTTACTTAACATCTCCTCTCAGGGCCAAATGTGGCAAAAAGCTTTGGTTAAAATGATGATAAATCCACTGATTTGCATTTGTTTCTTTTTCCCCTCTGCAAGTGAGATATTTGTGACTTATTTTGTTTATTATTTTCATATTTGGTTGTCGTTGAAAACCAAGGCCAAAGTCAATTTTTTTAATGGTTTGCTTCTCACAAACCACATGTGTAATTCTCAAATATATTGTCATGATAC
This sequence comes from Bovichtus diacanthus, assembly GCA_943590825.1. NCBI lineage: Eukaryota > Metazoa > Chordata > Actinopteri > Perciformes > Bovichtidae > Bovichtus > Bovichtus diacanthus. The sequence goes on from CALSBV010012130.1 coordinate 1,437,853, forward strand.
TAAACCTGATGACCGAAACCACAACACAGTAAATAATAACTGTCGCCAAAATGGTATTTTGTGTGGTGTTGATTAATCAAAAAATATTTATGATACTGCTAAGATCAGTCTGATGCAGTTTGAAATCCTCTATCTTATCAAATAGTTTCTTTCAGGGTAAGTTCTTTTGAACAACCCCGGACCGCCACTTCACCTGAAAGGTCATTGATGCGCAGATGCTACACACGAAAGTAAAATATATAAATATAACCCTACCACTCACATAAAAAAAAAACTGTATTGGAAACATGTTTGGGAAAGGTGCTGTCCTGACCCCTTTACTATGGAGCCTTTAACGTTCCCCCTGCTCACACAGCTGCACGGTGAGGCACCTGTTAGAAAAAGTCTGCAGAGCAACCCTCAACGTTTCAACGACAGGAAACTCTCTGCAGTCGTTCTCCTCCGCTCCTTCATCTTGTGTTTGCACATTGAGTTAGTCATAATTAGAGAAGCAGATGATGACATCTTCATACCCGGGCTCCAGGAGGTGAAAAAGTTCACTTAATGGTAAATAGCGATTCTTTTTAAGTTTAAAATAACTATTTAACAAAGAATATCTCTATGGCGGCACGTGAAATCTGATATTGGATGCTTGAAGAGACATTTCATATTTCAAAAGGTAAGTCTCAAACTTGTGAGTCTATCAGTGTTACATATACAGTAGGTTCAGCGGAGAAAGAAAAAGACTACGGTAAATACTATCATTTCCCTGTAATTATGGGTTATATGAAACAGGCTACATAAATCAGAGGGGTTGTTTAGAGTTGGTAGAGTCTTTTGACTTTTATGGAAGAAGAATAATGTCCAGTTATGCTCAATAAGCTAAAATTACTATGTTGTTGCTGCATGATTTTACATTAAGACTAATAACAAAACATACTCTGATACTCACTGTTGATAAAATCAATATTATAAAAAATATATATAAACAAAAGGAGGCTTTCTCAGTGAAATAAAATATGCATCTATTAATCCATTTTCTACGTTTATTATTAAAAATCAAATATTAACCTCAGGCATGTATGTGTTTCTACATTCAGCTGCCACACAGACACATGTGAGAGATGATGTAGGTGATGATGGCTGGATGTGAAGTACAAAAACTACTTTGACTGTGAAACGACTGTGAAAGCCTACAAGATTCACCGACAATGCCAAAATGTCATTCTTACAGACCTCACATGACCATCTACATACCCATAATACTTTCCAAACAATAACAATCCTCAGTATTTCTTTGGAAAGGCCTTCAGCTGCAGATCATAAAAAGAAGAGGGTAGCCCCTCAATGGAAAATGCTGACTTTGTTTGTGTGACTCCGTGAGTGCTGGCCAGTAGGCGTAGAAGTGCTGATGATTGAAAAAAAAGTGAAAATTTAAACCCTGGTGGATCCCTGTGATTGCTCCTCAGGGTCTCAATACAGTGGTGGGTTATTATTGCTGGGTCAGGCCTCTCCAGATATTTCTCACGGCTCTGAGCCTTTGGGACAGACGGCTGCTGCGATTAGGCCACTGACCCTGTTCCATGAGCCGCCCAATGAGAGCCGAGGAAACTTGAGAAAGCCAGCTCGTACAGTGCACCAGTGTAAAGCACAATACAGAGCACACGACGTTGGATTATACAAGATTAGTACTTTTTAGAGTTTTATAGAGCCTACTATTCAAGTCTGAATTAGAATTAGAACATGTAAACTCCTGCAATGTGCAAAAGTGGTAGTAACAAAGTAGCTGTTTGTCACAGTTCTGGATTAGATTTGTTTTGCAGGTTTATACATGGTGTGAAAGGTGGTGAGCATAAAATGACAGCTTTTACATGTGTTAGGCTCTTAGTTTCCAGCCCGGTTCACCACTCAGCCTCCATTTTGAGGAGAGGCCCTCACTCACATCCGATTGAAGCAGTTTTCGGAAACATTTTGTGTCTTCTGTTAGTGTCGTCCACCTACAAATCTTAAAATGCAATTTTAGTCTTTTTTTTTTTTTTTTTTATGTCTTGTGTTCATTTTCGCTAACAGTATTTGATGTCCGTAAATCAAAATGAATCCTGATAACCTGAAAACGGTCTTGGATTGATATGAGAGACATTTCTTTGGGGACACGAAAGCTATCTCGGATGCCGGCCAAAGAGAAAATACTTTCATTAGCTTTTCAAAAATGAGTAATCATTATTTTATGAACACGCTGATGCCCTCAATACTTAACTTAAACCTCTAAATTGCAGAAAAGATGGGCTGTAACTGCAGTTCGGACTATTCAGACAGCGACTGGATTGAGAATTTGGATGAAATCTGTGAACACTGCAACTGTGCCATACCTCCCCAGTCATGCAATCCAGTAAGTGTCAATGCACATGTTGTATGTGCAGGCATGTGCTTGTGTCAGTACAACATTGTAGTGTATGAATGTGTGCAAGTGAGTTTCACATGAAAGGATTTTGGTTGTTTGTGGGAATTAATGTGCGTGACCACTTGCAGTACAAGTGTGAACATTACATGGGCTCCCACAATTAATTTCATGTTGTGTCAATTATGTCACCATTACCAAGAAAAACACAGCGATCTGTTATTGTGTTCGAGTCCAGAAAAGTTAGAAAACGTACGTAGCTGTGAGGGAAGTTCTCTTTTGTGTGTGTGATTAAATTAGAGCGAAATCATTCCCTCAATGTTGCTAGTTTCCTCTACATGAGTTAGATGTCGCATTAGATTAGAAGTAAAGGAGAAAGCCACCTGTGTGTGCCACAACACGTCGAGACATTTTATCTGGGAGAAAAACCTAAACTGTTACCGAGGACATCTGCGTAATAAACCAGAAATGTGCATATCTTTTACTGTGAACGTGACATGTGATAGTGCCTTGTTTACCGCAGGAATCTTCTATTGTTCCTCAGAAAGCTGAACTTAAAATGCAAGTCTAATATTGTTTTTTCCCTTTACCAGTACACAGACCAGCTGATTCATTACCCATCACAGCATTCGCCTCCTACATCTCCTTTACCAGGTGACAAGATACAGCATCTTTTGGCAATGACACAAAATATATGTAAATATTAGGCGTGTGAGAAATGTACAAGTGTTCAAATTATTGAAAGTGTAGTTGAATACATAAGGAAATTGTATTTAAAATATATTGGAAATACCTTAAAAAGCTTTTTATGTTTTTCTTTTATCCCCAATTAAATTGAAGTTTATTTAACATCCATTGTGTTTAACATCCACTCCTTAAATAATTATAGTGTAAGCATTTTAAATGTTCCTCACCAATATCTTTGGAACATTTCCTATGTCCCTTATTGTTTCCATCATTCCATTGTTTCAATGCATGAGCATTTTACTGGCTAATATTCCTATTTTATTTATTTATTACAAAACTTGAAATTGTTAACATCACTGTATCAGTTTCTTATTGATTGATTTACACTTCTTACTAAAGCAGAAAGCAAGTTTAGCCACATTTGCTGCCACTGGGGCTTCACAATCCCCCCGTATCCCATTTGTTCTTCCTCTACTTGACTCTGTACACCTCACCTTCAGCAACGTCATCAATAATGGGCAACCATCACACACTTCACACTGCACAGAAAATTAAGCATTCCCTCTCTCTCCATTCCCCATGGCCATCAAGCCTTTAGCGGCAGCCCTCTGTTAAAATATCAACATCAAAGCAACTCAAACACCCAGATAACATAAGCCTTTATTCTATTCTAACAGTCATATTTGTGAGTAGAAACTGTCCCCAATGTTTTTTTTTACCTACACCTCATTTAACAAAAATGTACAATATTCTTCTTGCAGACAACCTTGTGGTGGCAATATACAGTTATGAACCCACCCATGATGGTGACCTGGGCTTTGAGAAGGGAGACAAACTCAAGATCATCAACAAGTAAGCTGCAAATTGTGGGGGGTTACGATGACATGAAGGGGATTACACACATGACAATATATATATATATATATATATATATTATTATTATTATTATTATTATTATTCTTTTTTTTTTTTTTTTTTTCTTAAGATGGATTATAATATATAATATTTTTAGACTAAATTTCACAGTTGTTTCATGCAAAAATAAACTATAAAATAGTAAAGTGAAAGAAATGTATTGTTCTACATACCTGGCTCATAATGTATCAAGACAAAATTCACAAAAATGTATTGAACAGTTAAATTAATGTAATAAAATATGTTTTTGTTTTGTTTTTTAAACATCAAGTTTAACAAACCACACAATGTTGTGAATATTGCTGTGGTGAACATCTCTCCCGATATGTAAGTCTACTAAGTGGGATGAGGTTAATTTCATGCAGTGATCATTTACAATGCAAATAACCCTTTTGCCTTCGGGGACTAATTGAAACTACTTCCTGAAGATTACTTATTCATCCCAGAAAGTCTAGACTGCTGTGAGGCATCACAGATATGTAAACTCCCTCATTGCTGTCTCTTTTGCCCTACAGGGATGATCCAGAGTGGTATTTGGCAGAGTCCCTCACCACAGGCCAGCAGGGCTACATCCCGTTCAACTTTGTTGCAATGACCACAGTGGAGACTGAATCGTACGTCACACAGGAAACATAATGATACTGCTCTCAACACCATGTCACTCAACCTCAACACGATCTCATATCATACGTGCTGTGTCCCTGAGGGGAGGGAAGTGGTTAGCTCAACGTATGAAGCATACTGTGTGTTTGTGCTACAGGTGGTTCTTTAAGAACATTTCTAGAAACGAAGCCACGCGGCTCCTCCTCTCTCCTGGGAATACGCTGGGCTCCTTCTTGATTCGAGAGAGTGAGACGACCCAAGGTGATCTTTTTGTCATCATGGCATTGACTCATATACAACAGACACATAATCACATTTCCTATTTCACAAGGTGGCTTCTCAGCAGTATATTTGAATATGGCCTTCCACTGTTACATTTGCTTAAATGTGCACACACATAATTACTGGTTTCCTTTTCATCACTTTGTCTTATTATTACTGGAATTGTTTACAATAAGACCCATTTCCCACAAACCCCTGCTTCCCAACTCGCTTCATCTGTTTAATTTTACGTTTCATTCATTCCCCTATTTGCGTTGACACTGGAATGCTAACCCCACTAGATATGTCATAAATCAATATTATAAATATATAATATAAATAAATCTCTGTTTAAGGCAATAACTGAAATTAATCTAGTTAAAATGCTACACATAGACCTCCAAACAAATATTTGATTTGTGATTTTCAGATACTTTTGGTGAAATATTCAACATCTCACATACGATTATGCTTCCTCTTTGTTCCAGGCTCATTCTCTTTATCGATCAGGGACTTGGACCACAACACTGGTGAAGTAGTCAAGCACTACAGAATCCGCAACATGGACAACGGTGGCTTCTACATCACAGCCAAGATATCCTTTAACTCGCTGAAGGAGATCGTCCAGCATCACTCACGTGCGTGCAACCTCGTGAGAGGATTAATGAAGATTGCAGATTGCTGCGGGGTCTTCATCTGAATGAATTTAAAACGCTCTCCTCTTTGTGTCGTCCAGGCGACGCAGATGGGTTGTGCACAAAGCTGGTGAAGCCGTGTCAGTCGAGGGCACCGCAGAAGCCCTGGTGGCAGGATGAGTGGGAGATTCCCCGAGAGTCCCTGAAGCTGGAGCGCCGGCTTGGAGCAGGACAGTTTGGAGAAGTCTGGATGGGTGAGTGACAGAGAAGGCAACAGGGGGACATGATTGATTTCTTAAATGAAATGAGATGAAATTATTCAAGTGCTGCTTTTTCCATTTTGTACAAAGGAGTTTTGCGCAGATAAATCACATGTACAAAGCCCAGTTGTCAAGTTGTGGTCAGCTAAAGCCTTTTTCTGCAGCGTATGCAGAACAGTTTCCTCAACACAGTCTTAATTATAGGCTTGTATGAGCTGGTTAACGGGAAAATGATGAGAGGTTTTAGCCCTGTTATGCAACATCACTCAAACAACATAAATCTAAATTTCCAAAGAGCTCACAGATTGGAGGAATGGTCTCCTAACAATACTTGCATGAATGCTATTGTTGAGTATTAAGTCAAACAAGAACATGTTTTCATCACGAGGGTATCAGCTTAAATAATCTGTGCCACAACCACCTTATTATTCACTTGGACGGATATTTTCCTTCTATTTTCCATCCTCATTTGCCAGCAAAATTCAGCATCCCAAACAAACCCCCGTATTAGAGATAAACATTGCCAACCATGGAACTTGTCCTCGTTTCACAGCCACTCTCTATTTTGGTATCTTCTTGTGTAGCCTGTGCACTGTATTTGTTTCTCTAACCTCATTCAAGGACATGCTTGAATAATGGGAGTGACTGTTATTTGCTATCTAGTGTTTATTCTCCTGAATAAACATGAACATATGTGATAACCATCCTCTATAACAAGAAGATTTCCATTGTATATAAAAGAAAATGTGAAACTGATTGTCATTTGTTCCCATTGCTACGCTTCATGCATGGTGTGAAATGCTCAGTGTTACATAACCGAAGGTATGTTTTAGTGTACCAGATCTGTAATGAGATCGTGTTTGCATGACAGTCATGATGAACTATTGTTAGGTACTCACACATTTGATTACAACTACAATTACATAACCACTGTCTTTGTGGCCGCATGACTTTGGTTATCCCCTGACTTTTATTCTACCACTGACATGATGTTGATATTTTTGGTTGTCAGTTAAATAGCTCAACAACTATTGGGTGGATTAATATTAAAATTGGTGCATGGTCCCAAGAGGATAGACTCTGACTTTTCCTTCTCGCGCCATCATCCGATCAAAATTTCAATTAGTTCAATACTTAATGACCAAATATGTGGTAAACTTGTTTGCTAATAAGCTAAAGTTAGCATGCCAACACTCTAAACTAACCAGGTGATCATGGTGAACATGATACCTGCCAAACATTAGCATGTTAGCATACTAATCAAAGTGTGGCTGTACCTAAGAGCTGCTAGCATGGCTGTAGACTTAGTTTTGTTTTAATCGATGCCTTTCAGAAACCCGCTGACATCTAAATGTATATGTTTTCAGGTGTCTACAATAATGAAAGGAGGGTGGCAATTAAGAACCTGAAGATAGGCACAATGTCGGTGGAAGCCTTCCTGGCAGAGGCCAACATGATGAAGAACTTACAGCATTCATACCTCGTCCGCCTCTTTGCCGTTGTTACCCAGGAGCCGATCTATATTGTCACAGAGTACATGGAAAATGGTGGGTAGAAATACTCTATGTGTGCCTGAGGCATTTTACTTATAACCAACAAGAGGGAATTCCAGATATCCCCAAAAGCATCAAAAGAAAAGTAAAACTATGGACGCAGGGTATTTCCATGAAATGAATGCTCATTTGAAGCTAAATTAAAAAGAAATCCTTCTGTAATCATACCAGCTTCTCTTCAGTTGTCTGTTTAGTCACCTGGAATATGTCTAAGCCTGTCTGAAATGATTATTTCCTTAATCTTCTATCCCGTTGTTCTTAACACCAAAGGCAGAAGTGCATCGTAGACGTTCAGGATCAAACATGTTGATCTGGTACTGGACTAATGGGTGCCAGAGCGCATGCTTGAACAAAAGTCTGGGCTGCCCAAAGTGTTTCACCCTTTTCATGAGTCATAGTGCTTTCAGACTTCAGTGACTCTGTTGAATTAGATTTTGATCACACAACCATAGCTGCCTTCCTATGTATTTGTGTTTGATAAAACATATGCACATTACTGGATAAATACCGTATAATCATCACCCATGCTTGGACATGAATGCAGCCGTGAGAGAGAACCTAAATAAAGGAGCTCAGTCATGAGTCCCAAAGCATGCTGCTCTGCTGAAGTGGCCTGCCTTTTGATAGGCTATTTTCAGCTTCTCCTCGCAACGCTCCTGTATTTGCTGCGCTGTGCTAAAATGTTTCAAAGCAAACATGAACTTTCACTTCTTTTGAGGGCCCCTCCAGACAGGTTACTGCTGTTTGCTCACCGAGGGGAAGCCTCTCCTGGCCCGTCTGAGGGGGTGTTAAAATAAGAGAGGGTGTTTCATCAGGTTATTGTTCACTGAGACCCCTCAATGACACCTGGCTACTTTCCAGATTCTGTACTACACACAAGCACCCACAGACACTTGTACACAAATACTGGAACACTACAAGGTTGTGTATAAAGTTTGTTCCGCATCTTGCCACTGGATATTTTCCCTCTTTATGCAAAGTACATGTGAAATTACAAAAACAAGTATTAAAATGGGGTCATGGTAACAGCTGCAAACAATTTTCCATATTACAAGCTCTGAGCCCTGTACTAGTTTATAACTCCCGAATGCAGCACTCATATGAAAGTGATGCATTGTCTGTTTTACTTTAACCTCAAAAGTCTTTGTAGTTCTCCTTCCCTTGGAGGAACAATCACAAAATGCATAGAGAGATGCTGTCACAAACACAGCAACAGCCCTACAGCTGAATTGAATGGAGTGCCTTTGTATGGTCTTGTATGAGTGGCCTGTAAACCACCAGCAGTGGCTCTACATGAGGCTGCCTCTTTGTCTGGGATCCACGTGTGGACAGGACACAATTGTCGTCTCTGTTGTTAAGAGAAAGGATGGCTCGTAGTTCCCGTCTTTTCAGTTTGTATTATCGAAGACAACAAAGATGGAAAATAACAGGCGTGTCATCCCTGCTTTCCTTTGTGACCTTGACAAAAGTGGTTCCTCCAGACTTCAAAAGCAGTCTTCCGGACTTTAAGCAGAGGAGCAAAGGCCTCCTCTTTCCTGGCACAGTCATTTATCTTATTTCCTTTGGTTTGACTTGGTTGGCTGGTGTGCAGAGGTATTGTCCTCTGCTAATCAAACACAACATAAAGTCTGTGTGTCAGAAGCTATGCATCAACTTGATTGATGCTCATGCACTTCCTCACAGTGTTATGTTCCCTGATTTGAGCTATTCTGGTCCAACTGTCTATTTATGTCTGTGGGGAATCATGATGTTTTTAACCAAGGAAAATATTTTCAGTCTTCTGGACAAAGCATGGCTTTTGTTTTACAATTAACATCACAGCTTGGTGCTTTATCTTCTAGCGCCTTCAAATACAATTCAATAGACAATATGCATCTGTAATATTCAGGATGTTGTGGTGGTGGTAACGTAGTTTATTATTTGCAGAAATAGATTGCTGGAGTCCACTTGTTGAAGTTGACATGATTTGCGAGAAAAGTGTATACTGTTCAGCAAAAAGTGCTTTTCTGAAAAAATATACCTTGAATGTCATTTTTACAGGAAGCCTAGTGGATTACCTGAAAACAACGGAGGGAAGCAGTTTGCCCATGAACACTCTGATAGACATGGCGTCTCAGGCAAGACATCTTTCCTTTCATTTATTCTTTCACTTCCTATTCTCTCAGCATGATCCTCATAGACAGGGAACTGGCCACTGTTGTAATGAGCCTTACACAGCCAACAGCCAGGAGACAGTTAGCTCAGCTTAGAACAAAGACTGGAAACAGGGCGAAACAACTAGTCTGGCTCTGTCCTTAAGGTAACACTAATCAACATTTATTTATATCTTGATTGTTTAGTGAGCTTTAGAAGTGTTTGTAGGCAGATTTATTTTTACCCTCTTACATCAATCTTCTTATCAACCTCTCAGCAACAAAGTGAATATAAGTATTTTCCAAAATGTTGAACTCTAATCATGCCCACACGCCAGGAAAGGAATTTTGTGGGTGTGGGAATGGAAAAGACAACCACAGGAAAACAGAATGATATTTCAAAGTCCAACAAGACAAGAGATTCGTCTTTTCTCTGAGGCCTTAGAGCTTGGCGCAGAGAGGTACAGTTTATACAGAGCTTTGTGGTGAACATAATTTTAAGAAATATGCATTCAAGCCAGTCGACATGCACTGATAGCATTTTCGATAAAAGCGCTAAGCAAGTAACTATAATCATCATGTGATGGAGATGGACCATAAAAATTCACGTGATTAATGACCTCACTCTGGCCACAGTTTTGGACACTCTGTCCACATCTTACCTTTAGGTCTTCTGCCTAAAATGTGTGTACATGAATGGAATCGGAAGAGCTTGAGATTTTAATCAAATGAATGTCAGCTATAGGAAAGTAAAGAAGATACCTATGATTTGCTAAATGCATAGCAATGGTTTAAAGTTTCAGATTGAATCCTACCACAATCAAATGGAGAGTGAAGAGGCGTTAAGTTCCCTGAGTCGGAAGTCATGACGACGGTAGAGGTTTCTAAAACACACAGACATACGTACATCTTACGTTTCTGACAAGACCTCCAGGGCCTATTGCACCCATGTGATAGATTCTCATCTCTGAAATAGACATAACTGACACAGTAAAACGTAAAAAGTTATATATATAAACACACACATGACATGTGCTTATCAACTGTGAGTTGTGAATTCTGTGGAAATCTTCTTAAGATACCTCAAGCATTAGGTGAAGTATCAATTTCCCTCTGAGGTCTGCCTATGTAGAAATGATTCATCATTGAATCAGAAGCACAGTCACTGGAATATTCAGCCAGTCTGCAGTAAGGTAAAGGCAGGACTGCAGCTTTTAGAATCAGGAAGTAGAGCAGGCACAGCTGTGTACCTGGGTGGAGTACAGAGGTAAAGGGTATAAGAAACTGACCTGGGGAAGTGGTAAACTCCCTGGTTTGGGAGTGCACTAAACCTGTCCAACACTCACAAATATTACACAATATTAAAACACACACGGATCTTTCACACTCTTGCATTTCATGCTGGAAAACACAGTCATGGGGTTTGTCTGATGGTGTGCTGCCCCCTGCAGGTGGCGAATGGCATGGCTTTTATTGAGGAGAAAAATTACATTCATCGAGACCTGAGAGCAGCCAATATTCTGGTGTCCAATGAGCTCGTCTGTAAGATTGCCGATTTTGGACTGGCAAGGCTGATTGAGGACAACGAATACACAGCAAGAGAAGGTAACAGGACCTCGTTCAAATGACTTCAATTAGATGTTCTTTTGAGCCAATTGAATCTTTTTTTCAGGCTAAATAACGTGTTTCATGGATTATTATTATTTTTTTTTTTAAGGATTTTGTTTGAGTGCATTTGACATGGAAATTAGTTTATATGAGAGACACTTTAGGTGAATAGGGTAAACATTTGAACAAATAGACATCAAAATTAAACTTCCCCAGTTTATTACTTACATTAAGACAATTCTTTTTGTATTACACGTTTTCTGAAATGTTATGTTTAAAGATTCAAATGAGGCAGTACATTATTAAAGTTGTGCTAAATGGCACACATTTCCATAACAGAAATCTGAAATCCAGGTTCACAATTCTTGTTTAATTTTGTTGACATATCAGAGTCAAAGGTTTTTACTGAGGAAATGTTGGATATCTCCTTGTATCACTCCATAACATTTTTTAAGAAAAATGCAATGTCATATAAACCAGGCTAAGAATGATTTATGAACAAACCCCTCTGTGAAACCTCCACTGAATAAACTGAAAGGTTTATTGTCTGTAACTGACATGGAGATTTCTGGCTCAGAGTCTGAGAAAAAAACATTTTATAAGACACTACAGGTGGATAGGGTAAAAAAAAAAAAGTCCACTAATACCATCATGAAACTTCCTCAGTTGATTACTTACATTAAGACAATGATTTTACTTTTAGTGAATTTAGGAGAAATCTACAGACGCAATTAAACAAAGTCAGTAAAACAAACACCTTAATATGTATTTTGGAAGCTTCCTTTCCACTAGTCTGAAAGAAGACATGTTATGGAAGCAAAATAGCCCAAACTCTCAAAATTGACCAATGCATGAAAAAACAATATTTATGCCTGTAATGATGTAATCACAAAGATTAAAGAATGATAACAATATGTGCAGTAGCCTATCTCTATCAAGTGTTCATGCTTTTTTTTTTGTTAAACAAAGTTTCATCCTGTGTTCATAGGTGCAAAGTTCCCCATCAAATGGACGGCCCCAGAGGCTATAAACTATGGCACCTTTTCCATAAAATCGGATGTGTGGTCATTTGGGATCCTCCTCACAGAAATAGTGACATATGGACGCATTCCTTACCCTGGTAAATACTCATTCATACTCATACTTGTCCATCCCAAAATCATTTTATAAAACCATCTAATTACAAATCAAACATGGATTATAATTTCTGAAACCATTGCCTTCTCTTACACATTTTACCTGTTGTTCAGGTATGTCCAACCCAGAGGTAATCCAGAACCTGGAGCGGGGCTACAGAATGCCAAAGCCAGAAAACTGTCCAGAGGGGCTTTATAACGTCATGTGTCTGTGCTGGGGGGAAAACCCAGAGGACAGGCCCACCTTCGAGTACCTGCGGAGTGTTCTGGAGGATTTCTTCACTGCCACAGAGAGGCAGTACCAGGAATAGCCCTGATGGGGCAGAAAGACATACAGACTTACAATAAATATATTCAAACTAAAGGCACGGCCTGTGAAGAAGGAAGCTGGATTTAACTTTGTTTGTTTTTGAACAGTAGACTACATGCCTTAATATTGATAGGATAGAAACTGAGATTTACCAAATAAGAGTACTTTGTTTCTGCACCAATTGTATTCTGAAGTGGCTCTTAGATATGTTACAATCACATGTGGAACTGTGAACCAGGAAACTCTTGTAACAGCTGGACCGCTGCAGAACAACAGAAAGGAGAGTGATCCGCATGCTGCGTCAATAGACTGGAAACTGTAGCTGAATAAGTAGCTGCTCTCCTGGTTCTCATTATTAAGATGTATATACCCTCAAAGTGCTTCAGCTTTGTTTTAGCTCTGCAATTTAACCAATGTTTTCTAATGGTTTTACTTACAATAAAAAGCTTAACATGGATGTAGTTTTTTGCTACATTGAATAAAGCACAGGCTATCCCAACCCACTTCACATAGAATGAACCACCATCAGCCACAGTATACTTGGTGATATGTTTCATAAACAAAACTGCTCAAACTTTTTATTCATTCATGCATTTATGTAAATGTATTAAATTCAATCTTACTGCATTCTGGACACTGTCGTTTTGATCTTATGTGCTGTTGGCAACATATTCTGTAGATATACAAAAACACATATGACAGCCACTTAATACATTTTTGATAATGCACATTGTCTTTCAATGATGTTAAGCAGCAGTTGGGAAATAAAACTAGGTACAGTTGCTCCAGGACTGTATGGTAATCATGAGTACTTCCATTTTACCTTTCTATACTACCTAATACTTTTACTGGACCACATTTCAGAGATATGCATGGATGTATCAGATATGATGCATTGCCATAGATTAAGCAACCAAGCAGTATATAAAGTAGGTAAAAATAAATCCTTCTTGACCACCTGCATTGTTAAAATGCTAGGTATGCATACATTCAACAGTTATAGCCTAATAATCTGAAAATATTAAGTTCCTGAAATAATAATAATATTTCTCTACGTGTAAGGGAGTACAACTGTTAAATTGCGAAAGTAATGGATTCACTTTTTTTCTTTCTTTTTCTTATTGAACAAAATAACCATAACACGGATTCGGTATACATGGGATATTATGCAAATAGAACAATAACGAAAGATCCAGGTGTATGTTACACTAGACTAAATAAATATTATAAAACATACAGATATGACGCGTCTTCATAGCCTTTTTGTTCGTCAAATGAGAAAGTAGTTTCACATATTGCTCAACATCCTTCAGGAAAACAACAAAGTAGCTTACGTTTTTCTTTTATTGTTAAATTTATTTTTATGGATAAAAAAAAATGTCAACATCTTTATCAAATACATTCTTAAAAATACTTGTTATGCTCTTGGGTTTGTGAAGAAACTAAACACCACATTTTCCCACAGTGATGTAAAGCCTTTCTTTAAAGATGTGATCAATGACAAACAAAGTGAAGTGGAGAGGATTTTCATGGCGTCCAGGGGTGAAACACTACAGCTACGTCACAGACAGAGGGACGGACTATATCTCGGTCGCCCCCTGTTGAAAGCGGCGGACACTACATCCCATTGATTGGACGTGATACTAACTATCCGCCTCTTGTCTCTTGCGCTGTGCGGTGAAAGCCAGCCAAAAAGCAGTAAAATGGCGCTTAGTTCTCAAGGAACAAAGAAAAAAGTTTGCTACTACTATGACGGTGAGTACTCGTGTGCCTGTACTTTAGAAAGCGGTTGCGCGGATGAATGAAATCCGCCACTTCGTGCCAACAAAGGTAGCAGTTTATTTATTCACCTCCTGCGCTAACCTGGCACGTTAGCTAAGCTAGCTAGCTTGAGTCGCAGGCGGCTCGCATCATCTCAGTCTAACAGTGCCGCTAAATCCACACACACAATTATGCCCTAATATAATTTGCTCGATTTCCCAAAATGCACAGGTTTCGATTAAAATACACTTTAAGGCGTTTATCTACCAGAAGTTAGCACTTCAAACTAGATTAGTTAACGTTACTAGCTAGAGAGCTAACAATGGGGATATGAGTACTTCATTGTCGCGTCAATTAACGCCAACACCAAGCTAACATTAAAACGGCTCATCTTGCTACCTTCAAATTCCCGGTAGTTTCGGCGTAAAATACGGCTTTGGTCGACATATATCGATGTGTGTAACAAAGCGCCACCCTGTGAATGTAGCTGGGTACTTTGTATAGTTTCATAGAGGCGATTTTACTTCAGTATATAGAGTTCGTTTGCAGGATCGCAACCGACGTTTTGTTGAATTCCTCCACGATCTTTTCAGTGCCCGACCCTGTTCCGAACAGGAAGTTATTATGATATGTTGCTGTTTCCTTCGAGTTTACGTTTGTTTAACTTTTGCATGTGAAATAAACAAAAAAATTCAACGTGGTGTTTTTTTATTTCTTTACATTTCAGGTGATGTTGGAAATTACTACTATGGTCAGGGGCACCCCATGAAGCCCCACCGTATCCGCATGACTCACAACCTGTTGCTCAACTATGGACTCTACAGAAAGATGGAGATATATGTATGTTATATTCCTGTAACAGTCAAATTACTGGACCTCACTAGCTGTCCTTGTGTGTCTCGTTCTCATTTGTCCTCTTGTGTTTCAGCGTCCACACAAAGCCAGCGGAGAAGAGATGACCAAGTATCACAGTGACGATTACATCAAATTCTTGCGTTCAATTCGACCGGACAACATGTCAGAGTACAGCAAACAAATGCAGAGATGTAAGTTTGGTCAGAGATGTCCTTTGCATCAATATAAATATTGTTTTTGAGTTCATCAAACTAACTGCGTATGTTTTTAAATAAGCAATAGCAATAATGTGTTTATTTTTCTGCTGCTGCTTTGCAGTTAATGTGGGCGAGGACTGTCCAGTGTTTGATGGTTTATTTGAGTTCTGCCAGCTCTCAGGAGGAGGCTCCGTTGGTAAGTTGTTTCTCTTTAAATACAGCTCAGATCGGTATGTTGTGTTGAACTTTAATCATGCCATTAATTTCCTGAGTAATCTGTTGAATTCAGTATTGGCAGGTTATTAATTCTTCTCTGTGCTCCAGCCGGTGCGGTGAAGTTGAACAAACAGCAGACGGACATCGCGATCAACTGGGCTGGAGGCCTGCATCACGCCAAGAAGTCTGAGGCCTCTGGGTTTTGCTATGTCAACGACATTGTACTGGCTATTCTTGAGTTATTGAAGTGAGTATAAAAGCCCTTTCGTAGCCACTTGAGTTCAGTTTTGTTCAAGTCAACTTTATTTCAATATTTGCATAAGTGGATGATACTCTTGGTGGTCTTCTGTACACCGAAGATGAGTTTAGGTTCCAGTTGTTCGTCTAATCAGGCACATGTTTCCAGAAATATTGCTAATTCTAGAATTTTAGAAAACATTTTCTCATGGCTAGATAGAAAGTTTTAGGACTCAAAGGATGTTTTCCCTCTTTCCAGATACCACCAGAGAGTTCTGTACATCGATATTGACATCCACCATGGAGACGGTGTGGAGGAGGCTTTCTACACCACAGACCGTGTCATGACAGTGTCCTTCCACAAGTACGGAGAGTACTTCCCTGGCACAGGGGACCTGAGGGTAATCCTTAAAATAATTTGACAGATGAAAGTCATATTGTCATAGTCATACGGTGAGTTGACATTTGTCTTGTTTTCTGCAGGACATCGGTGCTGGGAAGGGTAAATATTACGCTGTGAATTACCCGCTGAGGGATGGGATTGACGACGAGTCATATGAAGCCATATTCAAACCTGTAAGTAAACAAAGACTTGTTGACTTGGATGTTTTTAGGTGTTGTAATCTTCCTTAATGGACAATATTTTTAGAGTGGATGTTTTTGTTTCTGTAGATCATGGCCAAGGTGATGGAGATGTACCAACCCAGTGCAGTGGTTCTGCAGTGTGGAGCTGATTCTCTGTCAGGAGACAGGCTCGGTTGCTTTAACCTCACCATTAAAGGTACATTAACGTAACATTCCTCTCACTAAGTTGCTGCAAGCAAACTTGTCCTCAACTTTCTTGAATACATTTTAACGGAGAAACCAAATAATTTCTTTTTTTTTTTTTTGTGTGCTCAGGCCATGCCAAGTGTGTGGAATACATGAAGAGTTTCAACCTGCCACTGCTAATGCTGGGCGGAGGAGGCTACACCATCCGTAATGTGGCACGCTGCTGGACATATGAGACCGCTGTAGCCCTCGATACTTCCATCCCCAACGGTGAGTCTTTTTATGCCTATGTTGCACTGAATATATTTAGTCTGGTTATCATTCGAGAGCCAATTTCTCTGTGGTGGTAGTCGAGCCCTGTCTCAGTAAACAAAACATTTAATGTATCCTGATCATTAAATATTGATGAAATTATTGATAAGTCTGTTGCCAGATCCTTTGATCATTGAACAGAAGCAGTAGCATTAGTTTCCCAGCAGGAATTTTTTGAGTATCTTCATACAAACAATAAAATAACTTCATAGTCATTAACTAATGACAAGAAATCTACACTTTACAGAGCTCCCATACAACGACTACTTTGAGTACTTTGGACCAGACTTCAAGCTGCACATCAGCCCCTCCAACATGACCAATCAAAACACCAATGACTACCTGGAGAAGATTAAGTGAGTGCATCAAATAACCCTTAAATTATTTTATTTTTCTGAATGTTTCTTTTATTGTGAAAACGTCAGGGTTCGTACAAAGTGTTGTTAGTTTTGTAAATACTTAATATTAAGCTGCATGTTTTCAAGGTTAGGAATATGCTTGAATTTGAATGTACTCTTTGAAAAATGTTTGATTTGCAACATAATCTGGTGGTTCATCTACACAATCACTCATGTAAAGCAAAAAAAATTTAATATTTAAAATGAAACGATCATGTCGTCCTTTTGTTTGTTGTCTCCCGGCGTCTCACACCAGACAGAGCAGACTACAGCTAAGCATTAAATAATCGTGATCAAAACATACAATAAACGTTAATATGAACAGCTGGTAAAATAAACAAAGCAACAATACACATTCATAAAGGAATTCTGGAAACCTTTATTTTTCGCAATTTCATTTCAAGTAACAATTGAGTAACCTAAGAGTCTAGAAATGTTGTTTTTGGTACCTTTTTTAAAAAGTGTTTGAATTTTACTTTTACAAAGCTGTACGAACCCTGAAAAGTTAAGCACTTGACCAGGTACATGTTTGTAGTTCAGGTTCTTTAGTGGTCAGTATGTTCAACCTGCATTCTGTCCTCCTAGGCAGCGCTTGTTTGAGAACTTGCGCATGTTGCCCCACGCCCCGGGAGTCCAAATGCAGGCCATCCCTGAGGACGCTGTACAAGAGGACAGTGGAGATGAGGAGGAGGATGACCCCAACAAACGCATCTCCAGTAAGAACCTCTCCTATGTGTCGTACCTTTCTTCCACATTAGCTATCCAGCGTCTTGCAGGTAACCCTTTTGAAAAGTAGGGTTCCATGTTTTAATTGAACCCTTTCCTCTTTTAATGTCCAGTCCGTGCTCATGACAAGAGGATAGCGTGTGAGGAGGAGTTCTCCGATTCCGAGGATGAAGGTGAAGGAGGCCGCAGAAACGCAGCCAGCTTCAAGAAAGCCAAGCGAGCCAAAACTGAGGGAGAGAAAGAAGGAGAAGAAAAGGAGAAGAAAAGTGAGGAGGAAACAAAAGGTATCCATTAAAAAATATTTATTTTTCACCTCGCCCTCCTCGTGTAATTTTGTTTTATAAAGAGTACTTCCTATGAGTTGACATTTTAAGTTGGATCATCCTATATAATCCAAAAGCTCTGTTATGATCACTAAGAATTTGTTTGTTTCTCTGTTACAGAAGTAAAAGAAGAAGAGAAGGTGCCAGAGGAGGAGAAAATGGACACATCAAAGTGAGAAAACACTCCACACACGTGTTGACCATGTTGTCCAGGAAGTGGTTTATTGGGAGTGTTAATCATTTCCTTTCTCTGCGTTCTTTAGGCCGAAAGAAGAGTCCAAGACACCTTGAGGTCCTTCGCAGCTAATGGTGGCAATGCAACTGATAAGAACGCATCTTAAAACAAGATTTTTTTTTGCATAGATCATCTTTCCAGGCTGCTGCTGTGGAAACCAGTGAAGAACTGTACCTTTGTAACGAGACCCCACTCCCTCAAAATGGGACGGGGACCGTAATATTTTCTAGGACACCTTTTCAACCTTACCTGTTTATGGACAGAGGTCAAACTGAGTGTTTTTTGAGCATTGTTTTTGTATGCTTTTGCTTTTTTTTAATTCTTAATCTTTTTATTCTATGACTTGCTTTTCCCTTGTAATGCAACTGTGTAAAAATGACTTAGTACATGTATGCTTTTATATATCTGAACGATTTAATTTATTTAAATCATAGATATTTTGGCTACTGTTTTGTCTTTCAGTCCCACTTTTGTCATGCGTCTTTGAATATGTAGTTGAAGCATGTTTATACAATAGATCCTTTTCTGTAATACATTTGTGTCACTGGTCTTGCCTGCTAACGTCACCAAGAGTGGTTAAGAGGGTTGTGTATACCTGAAAACCTTTACATGGCACAGTGTAAGTCAGTTACTCATATTTTAGGTTGTACTTTGTGTCCTTTACACATTGACATCTTCAAATTTCTGGGACCCGGCCACACTAATGAAAATGTTTGAGTCCTGTCACATGATGTCAGGCTTATATTCCACTGAAATTTGAACTTGAATATCCAGAGTATAGTACTTTGTAAAATGGGAAGAAAGACAAATGCCTGAATTCATTTGTTGTATATATTTGTATTCTGAAAACGTGAGTAAAAATCTGACAGCCCCGTGTGCAAACACACTAATAAAAACTGCCCTAAAACAGCTTTGTTAAGTGTTTAAAAATAAGATTGTTAAAAAATGTTAAGCCTGATGAAATGATAGACAACTACATTTTTTAAAAAAAAAACAAAAAAACATTTTAATGTCAAGACACAGGTTACAGCGTTCTGTGTTTTCAAAACACCCAGAACACAAATCTGATCATTTTAAAAACATCAAAAGTGGTATTTTATCGCGTAAATAAAATGTCATTACTTTTGCTGACTCAAGTCCCACAAATGTCTTTGAGACATTTTAATGTGTAACAGACTCACTCTAACTTCACAGACTATGTTGCATTTTATTCAGTTAAGCCAGGCAGTTTGCAACCTATCTTTCGCTGCTTCAGAGCCATGCGCTCTGCTCCGCTGCTGTGCCGTCCAGCAGTTCATCCTGCTCTGCGGGCTCATCAGGCTCATCAGGCTCTGCTCCAGCAAGGCTCTCTGGATCTCGTACTGGAGGCAATGATGGAATTGCAACAGCTCTGTGGACACGCTCCTCGAACATCACATGAATTCAGGGTAAGTTTATTTGCATAAATAATAAGTATTAGCAAAGTTGTTGAGAAAATGACTTCTAAAATAAAGATTGATCTTTTGTATCGGTGCCAGTGGGGGTAATAAAAGTAGCAGTACCACAGTAGAAATACTAGTAAAAGTAGATACCAGTAAAAGTCCTGCATTCAAGACTTTACCTAAGTAAAAGTAAAGTACTGGCATAAACATACTTATTATGCAGAATGGCCCATTACAGAATAATGTGTGTATTATATTATTGGATTCTAATAAATGATAGATTAATGTATGTATCACTTTAATGTTGCAACTGACAAAGGTGGTCCAAATGCAATACATTTATACTGCTGTGTGTTTATATTTTGTACTAAACACCTGAATCTGTAAAGTAATTAGTAACTGAATTCATCAAATAAAAGTGCTGGAGTAAAAACTACAATATTTCCCTCTAAAGAGTTGTGAAGTAGAAGTATAAAGCATCAGAAAATTGAAATACTCAAGTTAACTACAAGTACCTCAAAAGTATACTTAAGTAAATGCACTTAGTGTTGGGCTGCAATTTAAACTTATCAGACAACACTGTCTTGAATTGCAATGTTCTAATTTTATACAAAACAATCATATTTTAAGATTAAACATCTGAGCACAAATATACTTGATTATAAGAATAACATAATATAGTTAATACGCATCAGTCCAAACAACAATGTAAAGTCTCTCAGACTGAACAGGGTAATTCAACTGAGTTTGTGATTCATGCTTTTTCTGTTTATTTCTTCAGCCACAGATCAAACCATGTGATCATGCACTGAGATCACATGAGCAGAGGGACACAGTTACCGCACTGCTCTGTTCAGGTTTGCCTTGTCAGCAGGTCCACTAGCTTCTATTTGTCTGGATTAAATTCAATGTCACGTTATATCACTCGTGAATATAATGAAGCCAGGCCAGTTTACTCTTAAAACGTAAGATTAACTTAAAAGTGTTTGTGTTAAAAACATTTTTTCCTATTGATCACAGTGATCTGACAGCAGCTTACCCTCTTGGCCTGGATCGGCCTCCTCCTGCACGGACACAGGTAAAGGAAGGAAGTACAGGCAGCAAAGCAGCGGAAGGAGAACACTGTTTCCACCACGGACATCAAGATGAGAGGCACCCACAGAATGATTGTGGTCCCCTGGTTGATAAAAAAAAAGATGACCGCACATACCTCTCATCAATAAATTGTTCCTTTTTTGCAGCATTTCAAGTAAATATAAAAGCTGCTGATGGATAAATATTTATATCCAACTTACATAGATACGAGTGGGATCGAAGGGGCATTCGTATGTGATGCTGGAAGAGCCAACACCTTTATCAGAAAACGTGCAGTGTGTGAGCAGGCCCCATCCTTTGTTTATAATGGCTTTCACCATAGAAACTGACAAGCCCAGGGTGGAGGCGATCGCCAGGAGACCTGCCAGGAAGCTCAGGACCAACAAGACCCACTGCTGCAAGGACGACGCAGCATGAGTTAGCAAGTGAAAGCACATTGACAAACATTTTTCCTTATTAAAAAATAACATGCTTTTCAATGTCAAGTAGATTCCAGAGGTAAGCTCTAGGAATGAAAGACATCCAATATTTAAATAAATTCCTTATTTGCATGTACGTGTACGTTACCTATTTTAATAATAGGTATCATCAAGTTCTAACAGGAGTCAGGAAATGACACATGCGAGTGGTGAATTGAGGGAGAAGCTGTGGCAAAGAGAGGATTATAGCATTTACCAGGATCCTGTTTCTCTTGTTTTTGGACAGGACAATGGCTGTTATTCCAACAATAATTCCCTAAGGGGCACAAGAAGGAAAAAAAGATACAGATAATATAGTATACACAGCATTATGATCAGAAATTGAGTTTCCAGCAGCAAATTAGTAAATTATTTTCTAGTTTGGTGAGGCAAAACTTATTTTAAACCAGCATCCGCCAGTAAATATTATTTTTGCTTTTAAGTTCTTTTTGCACATAGTGAGTTTTTGTCACACTTACCACCAAGCCCGCCACAATAGCAATGACATTAGAGATGGCGTACACCATGGTCCGGGCCTGCGAGTGCACGTTGATGTGCCTGAGCACAGCGCCGTGCACCAATGCTCCAAGAAGAAAGTTGACGTGGCCAACCAGCACCAGCCCCAGCCCCATCTTCATCAGGGCTTTGTTGTCCTTGAGGTTGGCACAGCATACTCCTAGAGGAGGCAGAAATGGGTTATTTTGACTAGCTGCAACTAACCATTATTTTCATTATGGATTAATCTGCTGATTATTTTCTAAATGAATAGATTAATAATTTGTCAGAAAATTGTGAAAAATATCCACCCCAATTTCTCAAAGTTCAAAGGGGGTGTCTTTAAATTTCTTGTTATGTCAGTCCAAAACCCAAAGATATTCAGTTTAACACGATAGCAAACAGAGAAAAGCATTAGTCGACTAATCGTTGCAGCTCTACTTTTGAGCGTTGAGCATTGTGACTTCTGCCAACATCTAAAAGATAAACAACTCATTCATTGCGTGTACAACAGTGCATATTGTCAGGCTGAAGCAGGTGACCCGCATCCCATTTTAGAGTATGTAAATACCAGTCGTGTGCACATCAGTGCAGTTGACAGGAACCAACATAGTACACAAGATGAAATTACACATGCCGAATTGGACGAGCAGTAACTGCAGTACATTGAAAGCTTGTGGTTTCAGCAAAGCAATAAGATAGCAGGCCAGTGGTTAACACACCATGATGGCGCTGTAGAATAAGGCAGTTAGTGAGTTAACACTATTAGTCCCCGACCCCTGCAGAGATGGTTAAAGATCTCACACACTGCATGCTGCAGAGGTGACAATTCATACCGTCTGAGGGGGATTGTGTTGCACTACCTTGCGTTTCTACCTGATCTAAGGGGTCAGGTAGAAACACACACTGGCCTGTCACATCTCATTAAAGCCTTAAGCTGGGTGCCGTGGAAAAAAACTCATTGTGTTTTGGTCATAATATTGTTAGTCTCATGTTTGCTGTCAGACAAGTACACATGATCACATATTGTTACTTTAATGTACAGACCCTAACAAAAATATGTTAGAATATTCATAGTACCAACATAATCATTTACACCTTAATAACTCAATTAATAACTTAATCAATCAAACTTAATACATCTTATAGTCCAATATAATTTTTTCCCCCTGATTGTTACACATACATAGATAGTTGATCTGCTAATACTTTTACTTTCTTTAGGTTCAATAATAATGATGAAGATGTACAGTAATACAGCCTACTATGGGTTTATATTTCACCTATCAACAGCCCATAATTATGGATCATGTGCAATAGTAACCTAAAAAGTTTCACTTTTGTTTATTCCCCAGGTGAAAGTTTAAACAAACTAGCAGGCTACTCCTACATAAGGCTCAACAACTAAATTAGTTGGAGAGGTTTTCATTGATATAAATGAACACATATCACAATGGTTCCTACATCCAAAACACCAGAAAAAAAAAAAGTAGAATATGTTTAAGTCTCTTCTCCTTTGAGCTTAGTTAACGACTGCGCAGGCCACGCCTAAAAGCTTTACCGCGCGACATACACATATAGTCTGTCACTTTAGTTAAACGCGCATTAAACTCAACTTACCTGAATTCACCATGGTGGATTTAATGTCCCCTTAGATCATATCAGTGTACAAGTTCTTTTAAAGTCATTTCTGACAGCTTTTGGTCGTTGTCTTCTTTAACTGCCGTTCACCTGCGGACACAAGCCTCACCTTCCGCCTACCTGTGCGGGAGCTCCGCCCCTATGCACGCTCACTGTACGAGGAAAAGGGGAACAGTTGTTTATCTCTTCAAAACACACGCAACTCTGTCTCCATACTAGCTGGACTGACTATCCATACCTGAAAGTATTTGATATTTCCAAATTATAATAATAATAATAATAATTATATTATCAGAAAATAGAATATCAGAAATACCACATCATACTGTATGGGGTCTACATGATTTCACAATATAGTTTTTGAACGCTGCTTGAAAGTGACAGGGTTCCCTTGTTTGTTTACTGCAGGGTATTCATCATTGAAACGTGTTAAAAAACAGGATATTAATAACCTAGTTCTTGTGCTACATCAGTGGCGGAATGTAACGAGGTACTTTGAGTATTTTTGTAAATATTGTACTTTTTACTCCATTACATTTATTTGACAGCGTTAGTCACTTGTTACACTGCTGATTTACATTGTTAACACAACATATACATTGACTAATAAATGATCAGGCATTATTATAGGTTAAGCAGTACATACAGTAGGCTACTTAAAATTAGTCCCACTTGCATACCAGCTGCAACACTAAAGTGATGTACACAATAATGCATCACTAATTATAATCCAGTAATATAATATATATGATTCTTAAATGGACCATTCTGCATAATGAGTACTTTTGGTACTTTGAGTATATTATGATGCCAATACTTATTTTGAATGCAGGACTGATTATGTAGCCCTTTGAGTTTTTTGATTATGTAAATTATTATTTAATTATAATACCAGCACAATACCATAAATGTATTGATGACTTGGCCATCTATAGGCACAGTGTAATATAACATGTTGATAGATTTTTCTTCTTCAAGTGAATAAGGCTGATCTTATTGCAGAATGAGTAAGATACAATTGACCTCAACTGTCAGGGTTAAACAAAGTCAGGAATAACATAACCAAAATACACAATCTACTTTTTAATTTTTATAGCTGGTAAATGCCTCCTGTCTCATAATAAAACACACACATAGCATGAAAAGGTGTTTCTGGCTGCACTGGTGTCTCACCTGAATGCAGTATAATTGCCTGCCAGTCTCGTTAGCTTGATATCCAGCACCTGTCCCTCCTGCTGGCACTTTATTAATGACACACCTGGGGAGGGAGGGTAATCAGAGTGGTTGGCCCACTTTGAGGTTTGCAATGGGGACAATAGAGATATTGCTTTGTGTTTTTTTTGCACACTGTATTGCTGCTCAACCTGTAATAAAGAAGCAGGATGCCACATTTTTCCAGGATGTTCCAGGAGTTTTTGACAACATCAGGCCTTTTCAGTTTGAACGAAATTTAGATTTCACTCCATATGACACAATATTCAGCTCGTGGCGTACTCGGCACCCTGACTTTCACATGCTCGCTGAATTACCTCCCATCATGGTGGTTCCCAGAGTTGAGGTGTCTTGCGATGACTCTAAGCTAACTCTGCTGGTTGATAAGAGATCCAACGGTGTCGTACTGACTGGAGAGGAGCTACAGTTGGGTGGTGGCTGCTATAGCAACAGAGAACTACCAAACCACTTTGTCTTCGCTTACGGTTTGGATGAGTGTGGAACTACACCTGTGGTGAGTTGCCCAAAGTCTTTACTAGTTACTGTTTTTCCACAGCTTTGTAAGGACTTTCTGATGCACTCAAACAGATGCAGAATGGCTTGGTGACGTTTACGAACTCCCTCCACTTGAATCTCAAAAAACCTTCCTCCACCCGGTGGCAAACTCCCTCCATAGTGCACGTCTCCTGCATCCCTAAAAGGTGCGGCCATAGAGTTACCAACAATTGTGTAAGTGGGTCACAAATGACAATACTAAAGGAAAATGCATGTCTTTTCAGGTCATATCCAAACTTCTTTGACTCAACTTCATTTCCTGAGCATGGAAATACCTTTAACATCAAAACCATGAATCGTGAGTCACAAGTCAAAAATATGCCATTGGCCTGGATTTTTTTTTCATTTGTAGTCGCACAAATATTTTCTTGTTCCTACAGCATCCTGGACTGGCACAGCAGAGTCTAATATCTATGAAAGAGGCCAGGTTGTCAACCTCCAGGTTTCTGCCAAAATCAGTCCAGAGCAGCAGCTTTTCGTCCAGTCCTGTTTTGTCTCTGCATCTCCTGAGCCACGGACTAGACCCAGGCATGCAATCATAATGAATAAAGGGTAAGCAGCCAGTCAAGAATTGATTTTAATGTTTGACCATGATTTTATAATCACTTGTGCTGCCATTGCTCTGCAGGTGCACATCCTTGTTGGGTTCTCCTCATGCTGTCGTACAGTTTGTGGCCTTGGGCAGAGCAGATGTGGTTAATTTTGTTCTCAACACATCTTATCTCATTTCTGAGGTGAGTTTTGATATAAAACCTTTTTTTTTTTTTTCTTTTGTTCTGCTGTTCAACTATCTGACTTTTCTTTTCCTCCTGAAGCCATATATCCACTGCAGTGTCATCTCAGACAGGGGTGTCAACTCTGACTCTAAATCCTGCAACTATAACATGATCGAGTCAAGGTATTTGTACACGTCAAACTATATTTTGTGACTCTTTTTACATTACTTTATAAGCTTTTTATGTTTTCAGATGGGAGGACCTGAGTGGAAATGTAGAGGTGTGTGAGTGCTGCAGCTCAAAGTGTAAAGGCCTGTCATTCAAGCACCTTCCTGAAGGTCAGTGTTGTCAAGATGACAACATTAAACAATGAATGAACTTTGTACATTTCTGGTCTTTAACTCCAGTGACCTGCATGTTTCAGATGCCAAGGCTATTGTCAGTACTGGCCCCTTGATCCTTGTGGACAAACTAGTAGAGATGAGTCCTGAGCCTTCTGTCTCTGACCTGCAAGAAACCTCCAGTGCTCCTGTTACACACTCCATGCAGCCTGATGGTGCAGCAACTACTTCTGTATCAAGACCCCCTCAGGGTGTGGTGGTTTTGAGTCAGGACCCAGTTGGCAGGCTGACCCTTTGGCTACCTGGACAGTTGCAAGAGCCTGAACATGGCGTAAATGTGGGTTCTGAGTCCGAAGACAATTTTACACTTAAGTTACAGGCAAGCGACATTGTATCTAATGACCTTCA
>CALSBV010012130.1:1480087-1506033 GCA_943590825.1 Bovichtus diacanthus
TATATATGTATATATATATATATGTATATATATATATGTATATATATATATGTATATATATATATATGTATATATATATATGTGTATATATATATGTGTATATATATATGTGTATATATATATGTATATATATATATGTATATATATATGTATGTATATATGTGTATGTAAATGCAATGTTAACTTCAATTGCCATTCAAGCAGAGAATCCCTCCATGGCTTGTGTAACAGCCTTTTTGTATTCCCACCCAGATGTCGCTGTGGGGAGCTGGGCTCTGTAGTTGGGACGGTACAGTGTGCGCTCTCTTTTACACCGCATGCTCGGTGTGTTTTTTTTTTTTTTTTTTTTTTTTTCTATCCCATGTTTGACCCTGGCCAGTATTTCCTCAGCACTCCCACTCTCTATAAAGTGCCCACGCTTTTCCTCCCGCAGTCTCTTTCCCCGGCCACAAAACAACAGTGAGTGTCTAACTCACCGTTCTTGAAAAACTTAAAATAAAAAAAATATAAAAAAACATAAAATCTACAAAATCTTCATAAAAACAAGCATAAGCCTACTTAAAGAAATACAAACTTAAAAAAAAAAAACCGCAAAAAATTAATTTACAAAAATACTAGAAACCAGAGGCCTCGGGCTTTAGCCGAAGTTGGCATCTTTTTAAAGGAAGAAATACTTCAGAAGAGATCATTTTATATCGTCACTGTTGGGGTTTGACATTTTCTCAACAAGCTGGACCACAGAGCCAGCTGTCTTTTTGGATTTGAAGCGCAGCTCGCACCCGGAATACAGCTCATACATACAGGCATTTTTCTGGCGTTTTTGAGGGAAGCCCTGCATTCATTTATATTGTGAATTCCGAGATATGAACAACACAGCGACGGGGAGTTATCCGATGGCTTCTCTCTACGTTGGCGACCTGCACCCCGACATCACGGAGGCTATGCTGTATGAGAAATTCAGCCCAGCCGGACCGGTGCTCTCCATTCGGGTATGCCGTGACATGATCACCCGGCGATCCCTCGGATACGCTTATGTGAACTTCTCTCAACCCGCTGACGGTAAGAACCGTGAAGTGACCACTATTCAGTTTGAGCATATGTTACCTGCATGTGGTTTTAAGATGCCGAAAGCATGCATCCTTCAAATATTGACAATGTCACCATATGATTTCAATGTCATGGGTAAAAATGTCTGCATAACCACATGCAACATCAGGGACACACTGGCGAGGAAAAGCACTGATATTTGTGCAGTCTAAGTAATCCTAAAACAATCAGTTCCTCAGACTGGTTGGACCACTCATTTTGACCCATATGAGCATGCCCCAGTTGTTGAATACTCCTGCTCATGCATCACTATTGGAGTTACCGCCCTCATACACATGCAGTTTGATCTGTGCTTAAAAGTGAACAGTCATTTTATGCCCATCATTTGGGAATCTCAACTCTTTGAAATCTCACTCCTGCCCAAAATGACCCATTTCTGTTCCTATTTAAAGGGCCACTGAGTGAAACTAATTCCCATTGGCCTCTGCTGCTATGTTCACTGAAAGCAAGAGAAGGGACAAGCACAGCTGAACAATAACCCCTGCACTGCTTGCTCGACATGTCTTGTGTGTACGGTCTGGCACTTGCAGTATTATCAAAGACTTGTTTGCCTTTAATCTCAGTCTTATTCTTTAATTTATTAGAGATGATCTGAATCATAGTTGGTGTATCTGTACTATCTTAACCACACGAGCTGCGTGTTGGTTGTTAACCTATTAGAACCTTGTGCCAACAGTCAATGCAATCGAAGCAATGAGCAATAGTAGCAGGTGTTGTGGTTGTCTCTGGCAGCCTGGTGATACTGTTTACGTTGTGCGGACTTGCCTCTTGTATCGACGTTAAACACCTGTCACAATTTATCTGTGCTCGAGTTGGTTGCGAAAAGCTGTAGTAATGGTAGTTTACAACTTCCAGGAAGGTAGTATCGCTCAATCAAGAAGAGCCTCAAGCGAGAAGACACCATTTGTTATTGGAAGTGAAGACATGGGGGGTGGGGTGGTAGCTGTTGGGCATTCAGCATGTGCCTCTGGGGCAATAGCTTGCAGCCTGTAATGAGTATTTGTTGTAGTTTCATGTGGAGTAAAGCAGTAGTCATGCAATCTCCGTTGATTTCTTCATGTCTGTATGTGTTCACACTCACAAGACCTAGCGTTGCTCATCTGAGGATTCTTGTGGAGTGTCTCTACCCCATCAATGGTAGAGAATGCTCTACTCACCCTCCATGCCAGCACATACCTCCCAGGACCCCTCTCTAAATATAGGACATCTTTCTGAGCAGCCCAAAATTCGCCTGGCCGTAATACTTTTAAGTTCTTAACGTGACAGAAATGGTTAACAACAGCAAGTAATTCAACACGCCAACATTTTACCACACTGTTTAACTATCTTTCTAGATGAATTCCCTTAATATATGGAAAATGACCATGTAAAACTACGATTCCCACCCTGAACCTTCCAGAAGACCACATGTTTGACAGCGGTCACACACCTTCTCTCAGCACACGGGCTGTGAAGTACAATTGCAAGCCAAACTGCTGATGCCAGCAGACGCAAGGCAGCTCCGTTTTGTTTACCAGACACTTTTAGCTGGAAAGCCTGGCCTGTGTGTCTGTTACTGTGGAGTGACTGAACAAAAGGATGTTTTGGCATGTGTGCCCACATGGACATGAGAGCTTATATGAGAGTTGGAGCAATAGACGGAGAGAGAGAGAGGGTATAAATTGAACCTTGGTGATTGAACCAGGTTCAAAGAAGACATAATGGTGTGAGCAGATGAAACATATTGCATCTTAACTCCACAATAAGCCCATTTTTGTTATCTGTGGGCCAGCTGCACTGCTACTGCAGCTGGCCTAGGTGGAACATGGCCCAGCAGCATGTGGTGAGTTGGACAAGGGGGACATGTGCTGCCAGCTCGCCCACTGCAGCTGCCCCCAACACTTGTCCCAGCTGCTCATCTGCCACATGGTGTACTGCAGTATCTTAACCATGTTACATGTGCCTTGTTAATAGGCTGGCAGCAGGGATTCTCCATTGTCTCACACACTGCACAGGAGGACAAACTGACTTATACTGAGACTAATACACTTCATGTAGCTTCATGTTGTTTCTACTTCATCCCAAAAATGACCATTTGTATATTAATTACTCACCACGTGTTGCCTTGAAATCTAGAATAAAACGTTGTTTTTCTCACATGCCTCTACAAAGAATGAATAATCCAAAATCAACATACAACTTGGACAGTATAGTCCAAGTCTCATTTATCCACACATGCATTTTGGCTAAAACCTTACCCTTTAATACACTTCCACATAAACACTCACAAAATATTAAATAGGAATACTTTGTCCCATGTAGTGAGCATACGAGTATAAATGAGACTTGGATTATACTGTCCGAGTTGTATCACGGTTTGTAAATGGATGTTTTGATATAGTTTTGCTGCCGTTAAACGTGGCCCCCATTTACTTCAATTCATTAAGACTTTTCTCCGTTTTGGAGTTTTCATTCACAGTGGACACATATGAGAAAAACAAAGTTTTCTTTAAGAACACAGGAGTAATTGTCATACAAATCATCCTTTTGTGAGTGAAGTATTCCTTTAAGGCCATGCTTTGTTTGTGGTTTAAAGGGATGGCAGCATTATAACAACCAGTATTGGTAGAATAGAAATTCCTTGTGTGAAAGCACTACAGTGCATGTATTGACCATTATAGATGGAAGCAGACAGTGACAGATATGTTTTGACTCGTGACTCCATGTAAACAACCACCCATGACCTTTCCCTCCATCTCTCTGTCCCTCCTCCCTCCAGCTGAGAGAGCTTTGGACACCATGAACTTTGACGTGGTGAAAGGGAAGCCAATCAGAATCATGTGGTCTCAAAGAGACCCCTCCCTCAGGAAGTCTGGAGTGGGCAACGTGTTCATCAAGAACCTCGACAAATCCATTGACAACAAAGCCCTGTACGACACCTTCTCTGCCTTTGGCAACATTCTTTCCTGCAAGGTACATTATCATAAATGCTACTGAGGGACTTTATAACTGGAAGACTGTTTCTTTTATGTCGTAAAGGCCTATATTACCACTTTTGGAAAAAACGCTTCCTGCTGGGAGATTTCACACAAATTGTGCTCAAATTAGGTTACAAATTTAAATAATATTCTCAACTTCATAAGTAGTCACATTGCAGCAATACTTCCACATTGTTGCAGAACGTTAGCTGAGAAGAACAATACCACTGACCGCTGAATTTGAAGCCACAGCCAGCCGCTGGTAAGCTTAACTTAGACTGGAAACAGCTAGCTTAGCTCTGTCCGAAGGTAACACAGGGAAACAGCCTAAAGCTCACCAATTAACAGTTATGTTCATCTTGTTGAAGTCACAACTGAAGTGTTAAACTGTCATATAAACCCTGTAAAACCACAAAAATACGCTTTTATTCTTTGGTTTTTGATTAAACAGACAAGATTATACATGTTAACTTGGACAGAGCTGTTTCTGGTCTTTATGCCAGGCTAGGCTAACTGGCTGCAGCTTCATATCTATAGCAGAAATGTGTGAGTGGCATCGATCTTCTCATGTAACTCTCAACAAGACAGCAAAAAAGCGCATTTCCCAAAACATTGAACTATTGCTTTCAAGTTAAGAAACTGCATGCGTGCGACATGATGCTTCTCTACCTGATACAATGTCTTCCTCTGCTCCAGGTGGTCTGTGATGAAAATGGCTCCAAAGGCTACGCTTTTGTCCACTTTGAGACCCAGGATGCTGCTGATCGTGCCATTGAGAAGATGAACGGCATGCTTCTGAATGACCGCAAGGTGTGAGTGTCTGATCATCTAGGAACTGGGGACAAAGGGTTCATTGTTGATAGTGTTTCAAAAGGACTTTTGAAGGATTTATCTTGATCTTTAAAATGATCTTGACAGTACTTCAAAGTTATGATTACATTAAAAGTCCAGTTAGGCTACTTATTGAGCTTATGGTGATAATGGAAATAGCTTATATGTATTAAGCCGTGTTATATTTGTTTAAACCTGACTTGTTTGTTCTGCACATGTGTTGAGTGAACTGACTTTTCATGTATTTTTTCAGTTGGGTGAGTTTGTGTGTGAATAATCTGACTAATAAGATCATCTTTCACCACCGCCAGTATGAAAATAACCTCTCAACTGATAGATAACAAATAAAACCAAAACCTCTTACTTAATCTTATCTTTCCTACCAGGCGCATTTTCTGTTGCCTCATTTGTCCACTCACTGGTCACCCGTCTTGGAGTGTTTGTTTGTTTGTGTGTGTGTGTGTATGACCACGCTTGTGTGTTTTAGTGATGGATCGAATGCAGGAATGCAATACTGGATGGCGAAAGGGGAGAGGTCGTCATAGCAAGGTATATAAGATCATTTGGTCCTCCTCAGCTTTCCTTTGTACTGTGAGACTCTGTTCCTCCATCCCTCTCCATCCACCTCCTCATCAAGTTTTGGACCAAGAATTACGATGGTTGTCTCTGCATGCCAATATATCTGCCTGCCTTGGGTGATATTAACAACAGTGGGATGTTTTGTTTCATTACTACCCCAGGAATGATGAGTCCCATGATGAAATGTAGCTGTGAATCTGTTTTGTGGATGTTGTCTTTGTTTTTTTGTAAACAAAATGTACTCTCTTTTACTTATCATGCTTGTGTGGTCAGGTCGTCCTCTCCGGGATCAAGAGTGTTTTTAGATCGGAAAAAAGGATGTCAAAAGAGATGGATCCTGGTTGTATTCTCACCTCTGTCGGGACTGTTTTACAAGAGTGTGCTTCGCTGCTCCCCCTCTGTCTGCAGGTTTGTAGGTCGCTTCAAATCTCGCAAGGAACGGGAGGCTGAACTTGGTGCCAAAGCCAAGGAGTTTACCAATGTGTACATCAAGAACTTTGGGGATGATATGGAAGATGACCGGCTGAAAGAGCTTTTCGACAAATATGGTAAAATGGGACAGGATTCATGGGTATTACTCCAAACCTTAATGTGGTCCAGTTCTAATGTCTTGCGTCCGCTTATCTGAACATTAACCTCTGCAGGTAAAATACTCAGCGTGAAGGTGATGACAGACCCCACCGGTAAATGCAGAGGCTTTGGATTCGTTAGTTACGAGAAACATGAGGACGCTAACAAGGTACTTTGGCTTCATGGAAATGTGGAAAAGTAATTGGTCTTAATTGGTCATTCCCTCTGATGATGATAATGATTTCATCCAAAGGCTGTAGAGGACATGAATGGCACTGAACTCAATGGCAAGACCGTGTTTGTGGGCCGGGCTCAGAAGAAGATGGAGCGGCAGGCTGAGCTGAAGAGGAAGTTTGAGCTGCTGAAACAAGAGAGGATCAGTCGTTATCAGGTCTGCAGAGACTAAGCCCTTTTGTTAATCAATCCAATTGGAAATTTCCGCCTATTGTTGTCAAAAAAAGCTGCTGGGTATGTATCATGACTGTCTGTCTTTGGTTTCAGGGTGTTAATCTTTACATTAAGAACCTGGATGACACCATCGATGATGAGAAACTGCGTAAAGAGTTCTCTCCATTCGGGTCTATTACAAGTGCTAAGGTGAGAACGAACAAACAGATGTTGCAATGCATACTAACTATAGAAGAGATAATGCATAACTGCAATATAAATATAGCAACAGTGTTGACAATATTGTGTTTTTGAAGTTACCCAGACACTATGTCTCTATATTAGGTGATGCTAGAGGAGGGTCGCTCCAAGGGCTTTGGCTTTGTCTGCTTCTCCTCCCCTGAAGAGGCCACCAAGGCCGTGACTGAGATGAATGGACGCATCGTTGGCTCCAAACCGCTCTACGTGGCTCTTGCCCAGCGGAAAGAGGAGCGCAAAGCCCACCTCACCAACCAGTACATGCAGCGTATTGCTGGCATGAGGGCCATGCCGGCTAACGCCATCATTAATCAGTTCCAGCCCACCAGTGGCTACTTCATGCCAGCTGTGCCACAGGTGTGAGAATCAAAGTCTGAGATGAAAGTGGTGTTTAAGTGGCTATAATCTATATTTTTAAATTAAAAATAGATCACTGACTGTGTGTAATGTGAAAGGGGGTCCATCCTAGTTACGAAGCCACGGATAATTATCACCTGACTCTACATTTCCCCTCAGCTCTATGAAGCTTTTTGGCATGTTAGCTTATTACGTTTTAAAACGCTGTAAAATCCTTATGTATGCAACCAGCCCAGCATCAAACTGCAGACTGGCAAAGTTAGCGAATTGCTGTCGAACATAGAGCATTTAGCGGCGAAAGAGACGGATATTTCATACAGGAAAAAAAAACTGAGCTAAAAGGAGAATGAATATTGTATTTACATCCACCAAGTCCACACAAACCTGAGTCTATCGTCACTCAATGTCTGCTGGATGTGTAAAGCAACTGAGTGCTAACAAGTTCACCATATCAGATTCAAGGGTGAAATTAAAATAAGTCTGAGTTGGTGGCAAAAAGGAATCTTTATTTAAGTTTAGAATGTCAAGATGCTATGATGATTCCCACCAACTCAAAGTGAACTGTGCACTGCGTAACCCAGAGGTCTTTTGATACTTTTGTTTTCATTGTATTTCAGTAACAATGCCACAGATCAAAAAGGTAGTCACATCAGTGGTTTTAGTAGGGTATGATTTTAATGCCATAAATTATACATTTCATTTACTACTGCTGACTACCCACCAGGCCCAGAATAGGACTACATACTATGCACCCAATCAGCTGGCCCAAATGCGTCCCAACCCCAGGTGGCAGCAGCAAGGAGGCAGAGGTCAAGGTGAGCATGTGGCACTATATGATATCTATCTTTGATATACTTTCAGTCACCTCACAAACATAGTTATACTGTAATGGACCCATTTCAAATATATAGATTTTAATGTAATTAAGTTTTGTATTATTGTTATTGTCTCTGCTTCTGTCACTCCAGGTGGTTTCCAAGGGATACCCAACTCGCTGCGTCAGCCAGGACCCCGTGCCAACCTGAGACACATGAGTCCTGGTGGCGGCACACAGGGCCCACGAGGTGTGTTCACTAATAACATTTGACCAAAAATGATCACCGTCAACTAATTGACTCTGGCTTCAGCATTTTGTGGACATGTGTATATACTGTACAGTAGAGGTTGTCAAGACACTGAATTCTGCTTCATTTTCCCTCCTCTCTGCTAGCCTCCGGCCAGGCCATGGCTCCCCGTCCCTCAATGGGAGTCCCCGGCCCCCGTGCCATGCCTCCGTACAAATATGCCACTGGTGTCCGTAACCCCAACCCCCAGGTGGTGCAACCTATTGCCTTACAGCAGGTATGCGCAAAAGACCAATCGCATCATCTTGTGTTCCTGTCATATAAAGCCCCCACACCTATAAATATTTCCCTTCCTATGTTCCTTATCTGTCCAGGCTCAGCCAGCTGTGCACGTTCAGGGCCAGGAGCCTCTCACAGCCTCCATGCTGGCTGCTGCGCCCCCTCAGGAGCAGAAACAGATGCTCGGTAAGAATCCCACATCATAATGAATGAACTGCAATGCCTTTCAGTTTCTTTTTTTATTAGTTTGATTTATTCTCAGTTATTTCCTAATAGGTGAGCGTCTTTTCCCACTGATTCAGTCCATGCATGCCAACCTGGCAGGAAAGATCACTGGCATGCTGCTGGAAATCGACAACTCTGAACTGCTGCATATGCTGGAGTCTCATGAATCTCTGCGCTCAAAGGTACTTGGCCACCTCTATCTTTGCCATGATGTCACACTGATATGTCCATTATCCATAAAATACACTATGTTGTTATTCATGTTTGATGTTATGTTTGCACAGGTGGAAGAAGCGGTCGCCGTGCTCCAAGCCCACCAGGCAAAGAAAGATGCCACTCAGAAAGTGGGCAGCTTGGTTACTACTGCTGCTGCAGCCACATCCTGAAGCCTGTGTGCTGTATTAAACTGGTATGATAATACATAGTCAGTCAAGCTATTCATAAATCATTTCAGTTTTGTGGTAGTAATGAAAAGTCATTGTGTTGTTTCAGGCCGCGGACATTAGCAGAGATGGGTAGAGACGCACTACACTGACTCCAAACACCTGACTCCTCTGAAGAATTATGCAAAAAATGAAGAAAAAAAAGGAAAACATAATTTAAAAAAATATACTTGAACATTTTTAAAAATGTTACAGTCCATGATTTTCTAGTTCTGTAAAACTTTTTAAATGCATACTAGAAGCAATAATTCAAATTAATCTTGAATGAAGGTTCTTCACTTTGTGGCAAAGGAGAGAAACCTTTTTTTTCTATAAGGGAAAATGAGCCTTGTTCTTTTTCTTTGCTTGAAAGTTTTATGTTGGATTTGAAATGATGGACTCCTCCATCCCATCATGTTATCATGGGTGTGTGGTATTCTCAATAAAATAAAGCGATGATATATCAAGGTAACCCTGTTTCTTTAATGCTTACATATAGCCTATTTTATTCAGTTTCAGGTGTGTATCTGACACACACTTACCTGTTAGTAGTGCACAGAGAAGACCAAAGCATTGTAAACAGCAGAATAATCAGGGCACTGATTCCCTCTTTGGATAGATGAATGATACAATGATGCTTAATTTGACCATTAAAAAGGGCAAAGGGAAAGTTCTTGCCTGTACCAAATGACCAATTAGAGAAAATGTCACTGAGCTTTTGCATATAAAGTTAACGGTCAAAATCATTGTCTAGTCTTGCATTAAATCACAGCGGCATGGTTTGATATTAAGCTCTAAGAATGAGAAATCATTCAATGCATACAGTTAAGTAAGAATAATACTATTTTTAAGTTAAGTTATCCTCTGTTGGCTTATATAGGATTTACTGTATGCAACTTTGCACTTTTTGAAAGCTTTTCTTGAAAGTCATTCCTTCCTCTTGTCATTATTCTCCAAGTCTGTGTGATCAAGAAAGTGTTTATTTTGTAATCATAAGTATGAAATCCATTATAGAAATGTGATTTCAGAGAGCAGGTGCCACATCGAACTACGGGCCAGATAAAGGGAAGAATATAAGCTGCAGAAGCCCACTGTTAACAACATGACATAGAACTGGCTGTTAACATATCTTTTTCAAAAAGGACATTTCCTAAGTTATTGATAATGGGTGGAACATTTTTTAAATAACTTTACATGAAAATAAACTGACTTTTTTTCTCTTATCTCGGTCCAACAACATATGGTACAACAAGCCAGGGATGTTTTTCACAACCTTGCCACCCACAAGCCTCCACCGATGGCTTAGAGCTGATCTATCAGCATTAGTAATTAATTTACAATAAATAGTCATAATTTACAAAGTATAATCCCTTTATAAGGGTGCGTTATTAGAAAGTTGTACCCAATATATTCTTTGAATGCATATAAAAAGGCCACTCTTAAATAGTGAAATAAAGTAAACTATAAAATATATACGGTAGCCAAAAAATATGTAGAGATAGATTTTTTTTCTCAGCACTTTGACTTATAGTAATAAAACAGAGGTGTTAGTAATAACATTAACATAACATATATAACATTCTGTTAAGTGTCCCAGTAAGTCATGACAGTGACTTTCTTTTCCACAGAGGGGGTTCTGACATGTCACAGTAGGAAAAGCACAGGTGTAAATAATAAAAATTAATGAGTATTAATTAGCTGTTTCAGTTCCAGGGTCATTGTATTGTGCACATTGTGTGGCTGGGACAGTTGAATAGAACAGAGACATTAGTAATGATAGTATTATTTCCATGTGCTTTTCACACTATGACAGGTCAAAATGTCCTTAACTGAAACAGCTAAATGGAATTGAGCCATCATTAATTTTATTATTTATACCTGTGCCAATAAAGAGTTTGAGCTCAAATACAGACGTCACCTACCTCACTTAACTCTCATTCTGTCCAAAAGCCAAACATGCTTCCTAAACAATGAACAATTATGAATTCTTAAAATGGGTACACATTAGAGATGTATACATTTTTGGAAAATGTGTGTAAGAGGGAAGATAACAATGGTTGAAACGGACCTTCCCAGTTACAGTAGGGCTGCGGTGGTCGTCTGATGAATGTAAAACGTTTAATATGACATGAAATTGGAGTGATGACAGCTTCCTCCGACAGATGGCGCTCCATGAAGTGTGGTCATGGGGAGGCGGGCTCAGCCTCCCTGCACCAATCACAAGCTGCGGGGTCAAAGTTGAAGGGTTACATCCAATATGGCGTCTAACAAACGAGTGCTGTATGTTGGTAAGTTAATGTTACTTTTATTTAATATACGTTAAAGTGATATCGTTTTAGTACATCTACCTAACGTATGAAGGATATTATTTTATAAATATTTCCATAAAACACAACAAAATATGTATAATGTCGACATAAAAGGAAAAAAGACCTCCGGTACGGAAAGTTTTAACCGGTAAAACATGAGAGCGTCACCTCAAAACATGGCACCGTCGCTGATTTTTAAACTTTGCACAGTTTCCAAGACGCCCTGAGTTAAGTGCGTCGTGTCAAGTGGTTACTGAATTCTGAATAAATCAGATAAAAAACAAATAAAAGCTTTACCTTCAGCAACATAGATGATAGACTGATCATAGACGTGTTTCCTGAATTTACCACGTAAACTTGCTCCGTTATCCCGTCCCATGAACATGCAAACACGTACTTTTTCATTGTCAAATGTAAACTATTAAGCGACATGTCAGTGCCATCAGCTCAGTGCCCTCAGCTCAGTGTCGGGACGGTGTGTTTCTGTCAGGTGGCCTGGCAGAGGAGGTGGACGAGAAGGTTTTACATGCAGCTTTTATACCGTTTGGAGACATCACAGACATCCAGATACCATTAGACTATGAAACAGGTGAGAGCAGTACCTGCACTGTTTCTATGCAACATTAAATCTCTGTGGGCAAGATGCATGTTCAACTGTAATAACGTGTCTTATGATCTGTTTTCAGAAAAGCACAGAGGATTTGCTTTCATTGAGTTTGAATTGGGAGAGGTATGTACTGGTTATATCTCTTCTGTACACACTTCACAAAGTATTCTGATAATAACTCGATAAAGACAATACTCTGTATGAGAATCTTCATGAATTAATATTTCAAATGGATTACTTTAACCGGAATAAGTTCATATATATTCAGAGTAAGCCTAATTAAGTGTATAGCTGTATTATTGAGATAGATGAACACCTGAACACAATCTGAGTTTTGACTTTTGCATTTTTGCAACACATAGTAATCCATCTGCTTGCTATTAGAATCTACTGTTATGTACAGCCATGAAAATGCAATTCATAGTATAGTATGTCATAAAAGGTATAGTATATTATATTATAAAAGCAACACAGGAGATAGTTGTGTTTGTGGGCGATTCCCAATTATTAATACGGCTTTGTTCTAGCATGTACATATGAATAGGAATGTATTTATCGATTTAAAAAAATATATATATAATATATATATATTATTAATTGCAATGTTGTCTTATTTAGAAAAAGGTTTATGGTAGTCCGACTGGTGAATTTAATGTAAACATGGTTGGTAATTGACACATAGTGGGGACTTTAATGGTAAATATTTCTGTGCTCATAAGCTATTTATGGCCTTTGTCCTCTGTAGGATGCTGCAGCAGCTATTGATAACATGGTAAGTGAATCACAGTGCTGCATGTTCACGTCAGTAAAGTTTACCCAAAAGGTCCAAAAATTTGATTCCTGTTTTAATGATGGATTTTTTCTTTTTTGTTGTTCTTTCTCCCTGCTAGAATGAGTCTGAGCTTTTTGGACGGACTATCCGGGTCAACACTGCCAAACCCATGAGAATCAAAGAAGGTTCTTCTCGACCAGGTGATTAACGAAAACCTGTTTATAGAGGTCTTAAGTTTGAGTAACTTAAATCCTTGGTTTTTAATTTAATTCTGCTTTTCTGTCAGTGTGGTCGGACGATGACTGGCTGAAGAAGTTCTCGGGGAAGACCACAGACGAGGCTGAGGGGGAGGCAGCGGGTGGAGAGACGACCACCACTGCATCAGAGGATGTGAGACGGCTTTCACTCTGTGTGCGTTGTTGAATCTGACTCTTAACTGTGTTAACATAGTGACATAAGTATGTCTTGTTTTTTGCAGGCTGAGCCCCCGGCTAAAAAGGGCAGAGTTAATCCTCAGGTCTACATGGACGTCAAGATTGGAAACAAGGCAGCCGGGAGACTACGCTTCCTCCTTCGGGCTGACATTGTTCCCATGACAGCAGGTGGGTGTACTGTAGGGCTATCAACATCGCAGCTTTTTGGAAAATACATACTGAGGCTGCACAGTGTTTAGGTTGCTTGCATAAATAATTGACACTAAAAGGAATTCTACAGGATTAAAACAAAACCACAAGTGCGTGTATCACCCCTCCCCCAAATCATAATTTGGCATATACTGTAGTTACGCCAGCATCTTTTCTTACATCCTATATAGAGAATTTCCGCTGCCTGTGCACGCATGAGAAGGGCTTTGGCTTTAAGGGCAGCAGCTTTCATCGCGTCATCCCTCAGTTTATGTGCCAAGGAGGTGACTTCACCAACCACAATGGCACCGGTGGCAAGTCCATCTATGGCCGGAAGTTTGATGATGAAAACTTTGTCCTCAAGCACACAGCGCCAGGTGAGGAGCTTTAAGTGTCGGTGGACTCTGTGCGAATGATCATCATGGTTTACATTTATTAGCAGTTCCTGTGAAAACTGTCTTTTGTGCTCACAGGGCAGCTCTCCATGGCCAACTCTGGACCAAACACTAATGGCTCTCAGTTCTTCATCACCACTGACAAAACCGACTGGCTGGATGGCAAACATGTGGTGTTTGGAGATCTGGTGGAGGGGATGGATGTGCTGCGTGCAATGGAGGTAAGAGATAAAAGGGTTTACTGAGAATGCAAAGTATGTTGTTGTATATAATTGCAGGTTTCTTTTTCACAATAAAATAAAAGGTTAATTAATTATAATAATTATAATTACTGTGTTATTAAACAATGTTATACACTATTTGCTTCTTTCTGTTGCTACATGTGAATAAAGCATGCAAAAGACTAAGTTGGCAAACCACCAAATGCTTTGATAGATTTTTAGGGATAATGTGAATTTAAATCCTGATTTTTAAATATCATTCAATTCAAAAATAGAAAGTTAATATTCGTATATCCTGTTCATAATGTCATCTAGATTTTAATTGTTCCCATAAACGTGGAAGTCAAACTATCTGGGCTTCATTTTATATTGATAATAGTTGGTAATATTGTAATAAAAGCTTCTAAATGATTAAGACTCTCAGGCTGAGTTTTGGCATGTAATTGCTGTATATTTTTAAATGTGTTTTCTTTCTGCAGGCTCAGGGAAATAAAGACGGCAAGCCCAAGCAGAAAGTCATCATCTCTGACTGTGGAGAATACGAGTGAATGAAAAATAAGTGTGTGGTTGTTTGTATGTGTCTGTGGAGGCAGTGTATGTCTGACAGCATGAATGTGTTCATGGTCTTTTGTACTTTGAGCGCACTTCATCTGCCATGTAAATATTTCAATAAACAGCTTTTTTTTAAATAAAGAAACCACAGCTTAATGTCTTATACTTTGTACCGAATAAATGTCACATTGATCCGCTGATTGTTGGCTTATCCCTTTTTAAAGCTGCAGAGCGACCTATTTATAGCATTTATTTTCCTAAATATTGTTGAACGTTAACTTGGTCAAAGGCTTTGAGGTAGATGCATGTGGAAACATACAGCATGGTCCATTAGAGATGACTTCCTCACTGCAGATAGAATTACTCTTCGCCTCTGGAAGAGTCAGACTCGACCAGCATTTTCTGACTGTTAAACGGGTTATTGATAATGCTTCCTTTGAATTGATGATAGCTAGGTTAAATAATAACAAAGGAACATTTTTACCAGTTCTGGGATCATTCTAAAAGATTGAAATTGGTGCT
Organism: Bovichtus diacanthus; assembly: GCA_943590825.1. Classification (NCBI taxonomy): domain Eukaryota; kingdom Metazoa; phylum Chordata; class Actinopteri; order Perciformes; family Bovichtidae; genus Bovichtus; species Bovichtus diacanthus. Next base: position 1,495,125 of record CALSBV010012130.1, read on the forward strand.
TTTAAAATGCAAGGGGAGGATTATTATTTTTGTATTTAACATCCTTCGTATTTAACATCCTTCATACACTATTTAATATTTAAGGATATATGTGTATATGTATATATATATATATATATATATATATATATATATTTTTTTTTTTCATTATTTTTTCATAAATAAAATCTGAATTACTTTGAAATGGGTACACTATACACGTCATGCAGGCTAAACTATTTTTAGTTAATGGGTTTCATGTAAATAATGAAATGAGCACGTGAGAGGAGTTTGTTTTGACTAAACTTGATCCAAACGTATACAAATGAAATGTATAGAAAACCAAACGTCGCCTTGTCTTTTTCCTTAATTGGACAAACAAGTATTTGCCACACCGGCACACCTGAGCAGGTTGAGTGGAGAGAAGAAGACATGGCAGGCAACAACTCCACCCCTTCCACTCCCGTCCTGTTGAGAAATCCACTGAGATACTCATCGCAGAGCTTCATCCAAAGCCTGCTCCTCCGCTCCGACACTGAAGCGCAACAGCCTTTAAACTGTAAGTATTCAAATCGATGTCTAAAGTACTGAAGTACCCTAACTTGTTCGGATTGAACCGATATACTAGGTTTTAGACGTGGATATTGTGGGTACAAACTTAAAAGCGTAACCGTAGTCGTTTTGAAGTGAGTCGCTGTTTAAGTAGGAGTCCTTCTGACGATGTCCCAGTACAGCGAGGAATGTAAATAAAAAAGGTTTCAGCTTGTATAATAAGAAAGTATCTTGTTTAATAAAAGTTTGTCGTCACTTTTAGGTGCTCATTTTGCTCGTATTGCTGCTATTTCCTATATATTTCTTGCGTTAATGTTATGTAAACACCCAATTTATATGTTACTAACCCAGCTCCACCTCAGTGTGTTTCTTAGTCTTAGCCTTCTATTATATCCATGGTATGAATGTGTTTTTTTTTTTTTGTCTCAGGCTGGTAGATACCTGATTTTTGTCTGTGCCTGTTTCAACTGAAAAGCGCTTCCTCTGTCTTCCATCAGCAGGAAGAGAAGACAGGCTGTGAACAAAAGTCGTCATGAACTGGGCATTCCTCCAGGGACTCCTCAGCGGGGTGAACAAGTACTCCACAGCCTTCGGCCGAGTGTGGCTCTCTATCGTTTTCCTCTTCAGGGTCATGGTGTTTGTAGTGGCTGCGGAGAAGGTATGGGGCGACGAACAGAAAGACTTCAAATGCAACACGGCTCAACCCGGGTGCCACAACGTCTGCTACGACCACTTCTTCCCCGTGTCCCATGTGCGGCTGTGGGCCCTGCAGCTCATCTTCGTCACCTGCCCCTCTCTCCTGGTGGTGATGCATGTGGCCTACAGGGACGACAGAGAACGGAAACACCGGCTCAAGTATGGCGAGAACTGCCGCAGCCTCTACGTGAACACGGGCAAGAAGCGCGGAGGCCTGTGGTGGACCTACGTCCTCACTTTGGTCTTCAAAATAGGCGTGGACACCACCTTCGTCTACCTCCTCTACCACATCTACGAGGGTTACGACTTCCCCTCGCTCATCAAGTGCGAACAGAAGCCCTGCCCCAACAAGGTGGACTGCTTCATCGCTCGGCCCACTGAGAAACGAATCTTCACCATCTTCATGGTGGTCACCAGTCTGGCCTGCATCCTCCTCTCTATTTTCGAAATCCTCTACCTGGTTGGCAAACGCTGCCGTGAATGTTTTGTATCGGTGCATAACTCTCGCCACATCAATACCAACTCGATGTCCAGTGGAAGCACCTTGATGGAGTCAAACAGGCTGAAGGTTCCAGGCAAAAGCACCCCTCAGACGCCCGCTCCTTCATACAGCATGGCCATATCTTGAGCTACTGAGATTAAAAGCAAAGACTTAATGAATGTTGTGGAAAAGGAAATGTGCCTCTCCTCCGTCTCCAGGCACTTCCTTAAAAGACTTTTTTTTAAAAGACATTTGTGTGCTCAGAGACTGAACTACAAGAGAGTTAGTTCTTTACTGTTTTTGTGTCCACTGTCAGAGATTTAAAAAATGCTGGACCCCAAGACATATGTGTCATTAATCTGGAATGTGTTTACTGCTGTAGGTTTGAGTATTTTTTACAGATGAAAGTTCTACAGCTCTTACAAAGTTTGTGCGGCTCAGATTTAGCCTTGAGACCAATTACATGAGTCACCCCATGGTTTGCCGATGGTTTTACAAACACATGTGTTTTTCTGTGTAAAGTTTTCCTCTGCTCAGAGCTCAACCCAGAAATGTTTAGTTCAAGCTGTACTGTGTTATTCTCCCCTTCACTCAGACGTTCATATCTGACTCTGTGAATACTACATAATTTATCAAAAGGTTTGAAAGACTGCTCTGACCTGTTTTAAACTGCTTCATGTACACAGGCAGGAGAACACAATGAAGTGGAAAGGCAGGCTTGTAAACACTAATAATATCAGGCTTTGTGGCTGCATCGTTGTTAATAATATTTTTCATTAAAGATAATAATGTTCATGTTTGGAAAATGTGTTTTTTTTCCCTCACCATAAGATCAAGGAAGAAATTTCCAGCAGTCCATACGCAGAAGTGCATGAAATAAAATAAAAAATGACTCTAACAGTTACACAATATGTATGTATAATAGGAACTATACTAACGTAAACCAGACAAAGGATCTGTTGATTCTTCACAAATTCTGTGCTTTGACAAAGACTTAAGACTTTCTTTCTTATTCTCCTTTTTCCATGTGATTCATAACCCCCCCCCCCCCTCACCACTCACCCCTCCCCATTGGCACACAGACTGCTCTGTTGCTAGGGGTAGCCCTCTCATTGTTTAGGTAGATTGGTACATTGAGACAGTCAGAGGAGGAGTCTCCCACTCCTCAGTTTGAATCACCCTTGCTGACGGATGTGGATCCACCCAGTGCAGGAATTTGTCGGTCCATGCAGCCTCTGAATGGATGTTTCCACTATTGACACTACAACGTGCGATAGGAGCAATGTAGTGAGAGTAAACGCATATTTTCTCCCTCTCTTCTTCTGGTGGCGGGTCAGATGTTTTCCATTTTGCTCTGCTGGGGTTTTGAGATATCTGCCTTCTAAAACTGCCCCTCATTACCTCATTACCAGGAAGGAGGATAAATATAGTTTGTGCTGCTCAGAGTAACAAAGAATGATATTATAAAAAGTCAAACATCGAAGTGTCTTTACACAAACAATGAAAGGATCATCTGCAGACTACTGTTAACAGATTTATTGAACATTACTGTCTATTTCAGTATACGATAGTTCCGATGAACTCATTTAACAAGAGAGGTCTGTGGATTATCATGGTCACTAGGGCAATGTTTTCGGGAAAGACATGCTGCTGCTGGAAGGAAATGTTACACCTCTACTGCTTTGGGGTGGCAGCAGAAATGTCACAGATGGATATCTAAGTCCACAAGGAGAAAGTGGAATAATGTCTTTTTTTGTGGGGGATTTGAGACTCAAGATAACAATCTCTGGGGCCAATGGTGCTACAATTAGCAAAGTGAAATGACAAAGTCTGAGTTAATCCTCACTTTAACATTTTCCAAACAGGATCTCAACTCTCAAGTGTTACATCAAGGGTCACAAGCTCTGAAAATAGAAGCAAGCTTCAATAAACGCAGTTCTCTTTGTCCTTATTCTGCTCGCCCAGCCTGACTGGGTGGTTCTGTAAATGAAGCTGACAATCGCTCCCATTACAAAACCCTCCCAACTCTTCTCGGGTAGTATTTCTCTTGCTGCCCCAGCCTCCTCTCTGCCCTGGCAAATGTCTTTCCTTTCACAGCAGCAGCAGTGAAACGGGATTTGTCTATCCTGTGTTGTGTTTGTGCGTCTTGTTGAGACCTGCTGCTGGCAGAGGTTGGGTCGCATTCTTCCAGGTGTGTCCCGGCAGACTGCCTGGACCAGTTCTTCATCTGGAGCCAAAAAGCAACTTTTCTTTCCCCTCCCCCCACCCGCGGTGTTTAGTTGTGCACGCTTTTATGCTATATGGACTTTCTTGCAAAGCATGATTGCAGTTGACACTTTTCGCAATATTCTGAGAGTTTTAGCTCATGGCTGCAAGACTTCGAGAGGAAGTGTTTGATTTAGACAAGCCAGAACTATAACATTCTCTCTGTGGTGATACTTTTCACATATTTCAGCCTTTTATATCATAGAAAGTGTTAATTATTTGTACACAGATGAACTAATTCACCTTCTTCTTCGTTTAGCCAGGTACTTGACAACTGAATTGCTGAATCTCAGTTCCACATCTCATTTTAACAAAGTGAAAAAATAACACCAATCCAGCTTGATTATCAGGTTACTTAGGTTTGCAAACTATGCATGTGGCACCTCAACAGCTCTTATACCACAACCCTGTAAATTACAGTTCTAACTTATGGTGTTCTTCAAAAATATTTTTGGAGAGCACCTCCTTATCTGCTTAGAAATGCTGGACTTAGCTCTGTGCCGTCGCTATTGTGAGCCTGAAAAAAGCCCTTTGAGAGATTGTACTGAGCAATGCAAATAACCAACTTGACTTGACTTGAGACCAATGATACATGAGCAAGTCTTTTATCCTTTTATATAAAGTAAACATAGGATTTAATAGCTCTGAAGGCAGGCACTGCTCAGCAAGATCTGGCATGCTCTGGTCCGGCTATGGCATTCTGATATTTGATTTTCCTTTCCTTTACAACATCTGAGAATTAAACTCGACTGCAAACACTGCCAATGATGGTTGGTTATCCCAACACAACAGAAACACAGTAAAGCAGTTGGATTTGGAAATCGTATATGTGAAGTGTAAGAAAAAGAAGGTTTGGTCGTGAAAAGCAGGTGGATGGTGAGGTGGAGACAAAAGATCTGACAATGAGGATGAGCTTAAAAGCGCTCATGAATTGTGTTATCTGAGCAGAGCATGGCCCTTAAAAGAATGAAGGTAACACAATACGCCTTTTTGGCACTGTTGTGGGTGTTACGTAAAAAAAAAATGGAATAAATTAACAGTGCAGGAAATGAGTGAAAGATGAACAGGGAAATTGAATATTTCTCTGGCTACATGACAACACATTCACCCTTTATAGCTTACCTTTTAACCACACACCCTCTCCCAGAAAGAATGTTACCTAACACTCGTCATACTTTTTTAAGCTTACAACAACACTGAGAACATGCACAACAACAAAAAAAAAAAATGCATTCACCTTAAGGTGTGTCTGCCTCTTACGCAGACTGTATGAGATATTAAGAAACATGTTCAGACAGGGAGACCGTGCTTCCTGGAGACATGAAAGATACAAACAATGGCCCTAAATCTGTCATCTCAAAACTTTTAAATTAGCACTAAGCCCTGAGAGGATGCTCTGCCTCATTTAACCCTGTCTGAGAAGTCTTGGGGGTTCCCATGATGCCGATCCTTAACCCAGCCTCAAATCACCAAGGCCCTGATTGGTTTATGTGGTTCCACATTTGTTCCACATTTGATTGTCCATGTTTAGGCTCATCTCCAAATCCTATTTAAAGTACCCGGAGATTATTTGTTTCAACTGTAATACCTGTTTATGCAAACATATTTTATTTGCCACCAAACTCTGCAATGTGAGTGGGAGAGAGAAAGGAAGGGAGGGAGGGAAGGAGTGAGAGAGGAACATCTGGGGTAGCTCCAGTCCTTCTTCTTTAACCACACCCACAGGCGCATTTCTCAACACTGCGCTGCTATACCTGACGACTGGAACCAAATCTGTGCGTTACAGGACTAAAACGACATTAAAGAAAGCCCACAGGAAATAAATAATCGCGTGTCTTTCAACTTATAATGGACTAATACTTCTTTAGGTAAGTAACAAACTCGCCGTGATGAACTTTCGCTGTGTCTATAATAAGTTGAGCTTTGCGTTTCAGTCAATTGGAAATGAGTTGATTCGTTGGCTTTTATACGGCTGTCTACGAAACGATACATAATCCCTGGCGGCTGTAGAAGCGCCTCATGTCAGCAAAGAGCCAAATTCATCAAGAAGAAATGTCTAAATTACGCATACAGCCTGCGCGTAAAAGGCTGTTTTTTAAAGACTCATATATATTCAAATAGCTGAAGTGTTTTTTTTTGTTACACAAATGTGTGTATAAACGCCGTAAAGTATAGACATACTGCCTTCTGATATGTACACTTTGGGTGTGTTGGTCCAACTAGTTTCCTTGATGATTGGTTTGGCTCGAGGCCTACTGAACTGAACTGTGTGTTATTGTCAGTGGTTTCTGGTAGGGTTGACAAATGAGGCCTGTGGGAGATGTTTTCACATTCATTCAGCTTTAGAAGATAAATGAGTGATTTAAAAAGTCAGAATGAAATGTTATGTGTTATTGAAGCAACCTGGAGTTCACAGAGTGAAAGCAGAATACTCAGCAGACAATGAAACATGTTCACCCATTCTTCATTCTGCCTCGTCCAGATTTGAAAATAAACTACAACCAGCAAGAGAGGATTTCCAGAGAAGACGTATTTGACAGCCAGCCAAGGACATGGACTGGAAGACCTTTCAAGCCCTCCTCAGTGGGGTGAACAAATACTCCACAGCGTTCGGGCGGGTATGGCTGTCCGTGGTGTTTGTGTTCAGGGTCATGGTGTACGTGGTGGCGGCGGAGCGAGTGTGGGGCGACGAGCAGAAGGACTTTGACTGCAACACCAAGCAGCCCGGCTGCGCCAACGTCTGCTACGACCACTTCTTCCCCATCTCTCACATCCGCCTGTGGGCCCTACAGCTCATCTTCATAACCTGCCCATCCTTCATGGTGGTCATGCACGTGGCGTACCGTGACGACCGTGAGCGCAAGTACAAGACGAAGCACGGAGACAGCACCAAGCTGTACACCAACACGGGCAAGAAGCACGGCGGCTTGTGGTGGACCTATCTGATCAGCCTCTTCGTAAAGACGGGCATCGAGGTTGCATTCCTCTACATCCTCCATCGCATCTACGACAGCTTCTACCTGCCGAGACTGGTCAAGTGCAGCGGGCCGCCTTGCCCCAACCTGGTGGACTGCTACATCGGCCACCCCACTGAAAAGAAGGTCTTCACTTACTTCATGGTCGGAGCTTCGGGTCTCTGCATCGTCCTGAACATCTGCGAGATCATCTATCTCATCTCCAAACGCTTTGTACGAATCGCCAACAAGATGAAGAGGCGCAATCGCACCACGGCTGTGCAACAAGACGACTACAACAACTGCCATGTGATGGTGCCGATGAAGGACCGGAAGGACATGCCTCCGTCCTTTAAGAGTGCGTTCAAGTCCTCACACAGGCCATCTGGACTCAAACTGGAGGAGAAGATACGGGCATCTGCTCCTAATCTGTCGTCTTCTTCATGAGCTGAAATCAGGCTGAAATCAAGAGATCAGCAGTGCCAATGACAAAACTTTAAACAAAGACTCAGAACTTCAGTATGTCAGACCCTGGAAGTCATGAGTCATCGGTCCTGTGGGCCCCTATGTCCACATCTAAGACTCTTTTTGAGTGCATGAACTTTGGTTTCCAAGTCAACATCTACAATATGTACAAGTCGGCACGAGACAAATTGATTTGTTAATGATATGTCGTTTTTAAAAAAAAAATACAATGCTGGTCTGTGTGCATTCTCAACTTCACCCCTTCCCCATTCTAACATTCCTCAGAGGTTTCTGTCTTTCTTGTGATTTGAGTTTTGACGCGTGAGGGAAGGAAATGCAACACTCACACAAGGAGGCAGGACACACCTGGTAGAGGTATTCCCCCTCCCTGCATGCCAGTGTACACAGTGATGTGTCAGGGCACTGAATGTTAGATGCACATTTCAGTGATCTCTTTTATTTAACTGAACAATAGCTTTATCTTCACCATTTGTTGTCCTGATGACATTAAAGAATGGTAAACAATTCTGCATTGGGAGTGTGGACACTCCGAAGTCATAGTAATGGCTGAGTAATACTTGAAGGTGTGCAAACTGGCCAAACAAAATGAGGTTTTACGGCATTTATTTTCTCAAATAAGCGATAAAACGCATATATAATTAGTAGATTTTTTAAACTAGAGCCTCTCCTGACATATGCTTGGTCTCAGGTTTATACTGCACGGTCACACGCTGTACATGTACATAAGCTGCCTGTGTTTTGACGTGCTTGTACACAAACTTGCCTCATCCAAGACCACTGTTGATTTAAATAAGGCGAAAGGAATGCTGCTGTTTAATTCTGTGTTGGTAGAGTTGGAGCACAGAGGAGGAGGTGGAAGGAAGTTTGGACAAACAGATGGCTCATTGAACTTTTAATGTATTTTGCGAGTCCCTAATCGTCCACTGTGGACGTCAGGCGGAAATGTATTTTATACACTTGTTGTAAAAAAGTTTTTTTACAAAACTAAATATATTAAATTTATTGAATGCGTCTTTCTGTTTGGTGTTTTACCAGTGAGTGCTGCTAATTGATACTTTGTGTTCATTTTATTTCTGGAATATGGTTTCCACTTACACACATGGGACAAAGACATTCGTTCTCCCATGATAGTGTCTGGTCTCCCCTATTATGGAAAGAGCTGATATTCGCCATTGCTGCTGACTCATAATAATGTTTCTCACACTACTGATCTCCAGGCGTGCATGGCAATTCGTTTTCGCCCATTTAAACTAGCTGTGAGTCATGACATCCTATTTTCCTGTCTGATACCTATGATGTGATACACAAGAATTGTGCGGAGGCCAGCTGTAAGAATCTCAGTCTGCCTGTCAGACTTGTCTATCTGGTTTTTAACAAGGTGGGGCAAAGAAAAGTTTTTTTTATTCTGAAGCATTTCCACAGCAAATTGCAAAATCACTATGGAGTTCGTAAAATATTAACATTCACGTAAGTGCCTTGTGTGGTCAGGGATGGCTTCAAATCATTTACTTTTATACAGCATTTGTAGAACTAATGTTGACTTGTAAAAGGCTGAAATAACACATCCGAGGTTCAATATTCTTGATATCAGCAACAATCACAACAAACACCGTAAAGGCATTTATATTGCCTAAAACTATGTTTCAGGGCCTGTATATTGATCACAATGCTGTCAAAATAAGATCCGTGACACATTTAATTCATGAAATAGTATAGATTGATTTTTTAATTTAAAATACAGCTGGATATGTACATGATGAATTTGAAAGGAAAATAAATACACAGCACATCAACGTTTTTTCACAAGCCAGTACAATGCCCAACATCATAAGACTGATTATTTTCACAGACGATGCCTATATAGAGAATTCATTTGAAGACAATGATCACTGCACACAAGAGGATGATAGAAGTCAAAACAACTCTTCTGTCTTTTCCGACATCAAACAGTGAGTTCATTGATCCCTTTTTTTCCACTGGTTCATTTATTATTAGAAACAAAGACTGAGCTTCACTTTGACTTACCTACAGCCAAGAAAGGAATGTAAGCACACTATTAAAGAAACCAGTGAAGGCATGGCTTTTAACAAGTAGGATCTGTATGATTACACTGACTATACATAAGGCACTGTTACAGCTATGCTGTTATGTAGTGAATTAGGAATTTCATTCTAAAACTAAAGTAATATTTGTACTGGCAGAGGGTGAATCAAACTAATGAATGAGGGGAGAACTAAACATTCAGAGGATGAAGGCTACAGGTTAAATAGTTGTGCTGCGGTGGAATCTGTGATTTGGTTTTTGTCTACAGCTTGCAGGTGGCCTGCGCTACTTTGGAGCTGGTCTTCCTGTTGAGGGTTCGACAGATGAACGCTCCGGCGTCCATCAGCTTTGAGAGGTCCACTCCCTGAGGTGAGGACAGAAAGTCAAAAGTCAAACTTGAGGGAGCTCACGACGTACACAATAATTACTGCAACTCAATTATAATAGAGTGGACCAACATTGTGAAAAGCCGGTGAAATTCATTCATGAAAGAGCAATTTTTCAAGAGTTTTTGTTTTATAAAAATGTATATAATAATTAAAAACACAAAACAGAGCAGCATCTTTAATCTATACTATAAAAGTAATTACAAGACAGGGGAGGCCAAAGAGAAAGATAAAAGTGTGAATTCTTACAGTTTGAATCCCAAGTCCGTGCAGCATATAGACTACATCTTCAGTAGCAACATTCCCAGAAGCCCCCTGGGCATAGGGACAGCCGCCCAGTCCAGCTACTGACGAGTCTACCACACTGATTCCCATCTGCAAAATGATGGCACAATATAAATATATTAATGAAGGATCAACTTCTATTTACTGAAACAATGTTTGACAAAGGAATATTATTTCTGAAGGATCTTCTGAACAGTTGGGGAGAAAATAGATAAATATACACAGTAATGTTTGTGACCTTTTTACAATAGACTGCATCCATACCACTGACTGGAAATTATGTTTTTGTGCAAAACAAATGGCATGCTGTCTCTATGTTAGGGTTACTTAAGGGAAATGGGATGATTAAGAGAAAAATAAATAAAATTAATAATTATTGATGCATCTCAATAACATATCTGCTGCACGAGTTCCTATTCAGTCCAACTAGGAGGATTGGTTAGACAAATGCATCACATAGGGGAAAGTTTTTACATGCATTTACACAACTACCTTGGGAGTCTTTATTGGAATTGTACAGCTTAAACTAATCAAAAGATAATTGTTTACTAGTAAAATGCTTTAAAAAATTATTTATGTAGATTTTGGTCACATCTATTTTGGTATTGTAAGGAAGTAGCATTATTTTGTATTAAAGTTGAAAAGTTTAGTTGTCTCTTAACCATAATGTTTAGCAATTTAAGGGATGATGAAGAAAAAAAATACCTGAACAACATCATCATGATGATGGGGAAATCATATATATATATATATATATATATATATATATATATATATATATA
>CALSBV010012130.1:1514985-1540307 GCA_943590825.1 Bovichtus diacanthus
TATATATATATATATATATATATCAGATGGCCCTGAATGTTTCATCAACCAAAGACAAAGTCTCCAAGCATTTACTCAATACAGAACATATACTGTATACACATTTTAGAGCTGATTTATGAGGGGAGACAACTTGTAAAAAAAAATTTTAAAAAAAATCAGATTTTGGGTTGCAACTAACAGTTATTTTTTATTATCCATCAATCTGCCAAATATGTTCTTGAGTAATCGATTTATTTATCAATTATCTATAACATGTCAGAAAAAGGTGAAACATGCCCTTATCATTTACCAGATATGAGATATTTCAATATGCAATTTGAATTCATATGTAATTTTTTGTTTTATCTAACCAACAGCCAAAAACCTAAAGATATTTCACTTTATACATGACAAAGAAAAGCATTAAAAACTTTACATTTGACAACAGAAAATGTTTGGCATTTTTTGCATGAGAAATTAACAAAAAAGTTAATTATTTATCAAATAGTTGCAGGTGAATTCTCTGTGTTCGACTAAGCAATTAAACAAGTAATTGCTCCTGCTTCGATAAGATTAATAAATCTACCATTATAACTTTCTGACCTTTTGGAAGAGTTTCTCCAAGCCAGGTTGGTCCAAAAGATCGAGTTCATGAAACTCAATGCTGGTGTCCAAGAGCTTCTCTATCTGACGTATGCTTTCTGGCACATTCCCTTCTCCTCCATCCACAACAGGATGTAGCGCGCGCACACACACACACACACACACACACACACACACACACACACACACACACACACACACACACACACACACACACACACACACACACACACACACACACACACACATTAAGAACACTAAACAAACACACTTGGAACTGTCAAGTTTATGATGACATAAAAGGTTATTGTTCAGCCTGTGGTTGCAGTTGGGGAGTTTACCTCTAACAGAGTTACTGAAGTTATCTACCACGACTGGCTGGTATCCTGCTTCAATGAGCTCCACCACACAGTGACTCCCAATGTAGCCTCCTCCACCTGTGACCAGCACCTTCTCTGCCATTATCTCACCTGTCAAATACAACACACAGTCATATACAGGACATACAATCAACTGTTCATTCAAAATCCTGCTGTGATTATTCTAATTTTAGCAGTAGCAGAATGACGTACAATCTAGACCTGCCCTGGAAAAACAGAATATCCGATATGTGACCCACCCACATAGTCCTGTGTCAAGCCTGAACCTGTCAGAGCTCGTAAAACAATAAATGCCTACATAATAATGATAATACATCAGCAACTTCTTCCTTTGAGATGGCATACTTTATTAGAGACTCTAAATAAACTGAACCCTACTTGTACATTGCGTGATATAAGCTTTATCATTTAATTCCATTCAAAACTTTTGCCATTATATAAAGTACAGGCCACTACTGAATGCTGAGTTAGCTATAACACACACTCATGTACATTTAACTACATGCCATCCAAGCAACATCCTTATCACTCATTTTCCCCAGACCACTATTTTAATCTGTGCTCGGGCTTTTGAGCCAGACTATACAATAAGAAAACAATTGATTATATAAGGTCTGTATGTTAGAATGTGTTTTTCAATATCAATATCAATGTGTGCCCACTGCATCTTTGACCGTTCCACTAAAGACCACATAACTAAAAGTTATAACCCAGAGATCAACGGCAACAACTTCCCAAAGTGTCAACATGAACAGAATGAGTGAGGATGTCAGTGAAAGACTTACTAAATTTCCGATAAGAGTGTAAACAGTAATTCCCGGAAGAGTCTCCTAATACAAGTGGTCCGGAGAAGCAGGACAGTGTGTGTGTGTGTGTGTGAAGACAGAATGAAGTTTTACCAGTCAGTTCATTTAGTTAAATGTCCCCTCTCTCCTTCAGTCGTTTCTTTACTTCCTGTAAAACGTGTACAATAGTTACGTTAATGACTCACGCGCAACTTCCTGTACACTTTTTTCAAGATAAAAGCATCCACATTCCTAAATTCGCATCACATAACATTGAATTCACTTTAGCTTCAACTGTGACCTTTGAAGTAATCAGCGTATGGCATAATACCATATAGGATAGCATTAGCAGTGGATTAACATGTTTAAATATTGGCTTAATTCACGTTTCAGATTTTATTTTGAAGTAAAAAACGGATTAACAACACGCCTTAACGCCGGATTACAGTATTTAATGACGCCGCCGTAGTACGTGAGCGCCTCACATGACGTGACGTCAGAATCCCCTCTTATAAGGGCACGCCTTCCACTGTTCACACAGGGATGTGATTGTGCTGAGCGTCCAGCTCCGTGTACGATCTGATACATACCGGATGGCAAAGGGAAAGTGCCACGTTACTAAACAAATTCAATCCAGGGCATTTACACACAGTAAGGCTTTATGCATCAATGAAAATGCATCTTAGTTAAACTATCTACAGATCTAAAAACAGACTTTTTTATGTTTGTCCATTTAGTCAGGTCCATTCAGTCAGTTTGCACATGCATATAAGCAAACAACAAAAAGGAATAGTTCTAGAAAGTATGATCTTTTTTTGATAAATGTTTAGTTTAGTTTAGTGTTTCTATAACAACCAAAAAAAAACTGGTAGTGACAAACATACACAGTACAGGCTATTTGTCTTTATGTTATTAAGTACATAAATATAAAGGAACCTGATCCTAATGGTAATACCCATAAACGTATATATCTTTAAATCATCAATGTACATATTGAAATTAAACTATATAAACAAACAAACAAAGAAAATAATCACAACACGCCATAACAAAATTCTTATCAATTCCTTTATATGCAAAACTGCTTTATAAAGACTCAAACGTTTCCTGACATATAATATATTCTAGCAATGCACCCTTTGAAGATCTTTCATGGAAAACTATTAGCATTATTTGGCTTTAGTATTTAATGGTGTAAAATGATAACTGAGTGTTTCAAGACAGTGCAAATATAGTTGCGTTAAGAATAGACTTCATTCTTTATAAATACACTTTTTCTTTATTTCCTTCTATATGATGACATATTCAATTTTAACTGATGTAGAAGTAATTTGTTGTTGTATTACAATTACTTATAGTACTTGACATGTCTGTACATATATGGATGTGTGTTATGCCTGTTGTAAATAGTTTACTGTAGGTATGTCTGTGTTTGATAGTTATATTTGCTATATTTAATAATAACTTAATGACACTTAATAATAATTATGAGAAACAAAAAACCTCATACCTAAATCTACACATTCCTTTTATATGATTTGCTTCTTTTCCCACACTCCATATTTTCCATTTTAGTCAAATATTCAAGCCCAACTTCCACAACACTAACAGAAATCCTTAAGAAAGATTTTCCAAACCCAGGAATTTCACATTACTTCATCAGTTAGTTTGTAAAATAGAGCTGCATTTTCTATTGACTTCAGATGCCAATATGCTGCATTTTCCATTACGCCTGTATGAAGTTCAGATTTAGCAGGATTCTTTTATATCCTGTGACATTTCTGAAGCCCGTTTGCCAATAGTGCACTGCCCAGAGACACTGGCACATGAAGAAAGGCAGCAGAATTTGGAGGAAAGGAAGATGAGACGAATCGGATACCTTAGAGATGAAGTTTGCTCGCTTCATTCACTGCATAATGCGACCTCTTTGTTAGAAAGGACTTGGAGCTTATGAAGAAATCTCAAGGGGAAAAACAAAATGCCAAAATACTTCAGCAGCGGTACACAGTAATAATAAGGAAAACCAATACAACCATTCAGAAGAGGACAGAGGAGAGGAGACAGAAGGAAACCTTTAAAACTCAGAGGAGGAAAAACATGTGACTGTTTGACTGTCAGAGAACAGGCAAGCAGGACTTCCATCTCTCTTAAACATTTGGTTCAGTTTGAAACCCTTTTACAGTCTTTTGTTTCTGACTTTGTGTCATGGCTCTGCTTTGCCTGTGCGTTTGTATATACATGAGTGTGTGGCTCCACACTTCCTTCGGGTTGCCACCCCAGCACCGTGGGTGGCTGCGGCTGTGGGAGGAGGGCGAGGGCTGCAGGGAGTGCAATCAGCACCTCTGCCCCCCAGTCCCCTACAACTGTCCTGCAGGTTGGGTGCAGGACGACTGTGGATGCTGTGAGCAGTGTGCTAACGTGGAGGGGCAGCAGTGTGACCCGGATGGGGCTCAGAAGTTCTACGGCCGCTGTGGAGAGGGCCTGGTCTGCCAGATGAAAATGCCAAATAGGGGACACAGGGCTGAGCCAGAACCTACATGTGTGTGTCAGGAAAAAGGCCCTGTATGTGGCTCAGATGGGTGGACCTACCCAAATGTTTGCCAGATGAGAGAGTCCGCCAGCCACCATAAAACAACCCTCAAGCTCACTGGAAGAGGACCCTGTCACTCTGGTTACTGCACTCCTTTCTTGCATATATTATCAGTCCAGGAAAGTTCATATTTTCAAGATTTCAATGCATGTGAATAGTTGTCTTGATGGTAAACTTTATGGGTCCTAGTTTTGAACCTTGGGATACTCTTTTTCTGCCGCAGCGCCCCGTATCATTCGAAGCCCCAGAAACCTGGTTAACTACCCCGGGAACGACATTGTGTTTGGGTGCGAGGTCTCAGCCTACCCTCTTCCAAACCTGAGCTGGAGGAAGACAGGGAGTGACAACTTCCTGCCAGGAGATGATCCCCACATCTCTGTCCAGGTTTGATCCGAGTTGCAGTTACTTTGCATGACTAAAATGTTCATTAACAGTGCATGCTTTGATTGAACTGTGTCCTGTTGGGTTGGTCATCTTCAGTTTAATAGACCCCTTTCTTCCAGTTTGCTTGATAGATAAAGATGTTTTGGATTAAAGGGGCATTCCACTGATTTTACACATGAAGTTCAGTTAATTCAGCATGAGGACTACTACTTAGCCTGTGAAAATGGTTGTAGTAGTTGTTGTAGTAGCTGGAGAGGAGCGAGGCCCTGCAGAGCCAGCATAGCAAACACTAAGTTACCAGCTAATGCTAGCACCAACTAGCTTGGTTAGCAAGGTTCATTCATATTAGTACAACCAAATACTGAAAGATTGCTGTGGTAGCAAAATCGCGGTAGCGTAATGTGGTGGCAACGCCATGGTGGCGACCTGTCAATCACAAGGTAGCCAAGCTCTAAAAGTATACCCTTGTTCATCTTCTATTTTACTTTAAATGGGACCATCATTTTTCAAAAGGCTGTATTGAAGAAGACTTGAAATTAGCGATTTAGATCCTAAACTCATCAGGAAAGTGTTAACTGAGGTAACAAATCAAGTGAGAATAGGGTCATTTCTAAATCGCTGGAGTACCCCTTAAAACATGAATCCAGCTGGTGGATGTTTCTCTATTTTTCAAGGCTGAGAAGAGAATGGCCCAGTATCTCACAATATTATCTCAATATATTGTCAAAGATTGCAATGGTATCACAACAATAGGGATTCTGATAGGTGATATATATCTAAGAAATATGATGATAGCTTTCTGTGTTACTGAAAAGGAATACATACCCAAACAATGGCAAAACAACAATCACTTCCCAACTAAGTGCTTCTACTGAGAAGAAACAGTGGTAACAAAATGAACAGACTTTTCTTTGAAACACCCACACAGCAATGTTTTCTTGTGGTGTCATTCACTTGTAAACAGTCATGCACTGATGCATGACATACTTAAAGCTAAATGCTCTTCTACCATGCAACAAAACAGAGTTTATTCCACAAGTATATTGTTAACAACATCAATCCTGATCACAACAAAATATTCATTCTTTTTCAGAATGTTAACCCTTCAAATGCCAGTTTGTTTACATAATGCCACTGTTGTTTTTTTTATGGGAAAACAAAAAAAACAGTCAGTTTTTACAGTCAGTAAACATTGACTTTGATGCATTTTTATTTTCCATGCAGGAAACCAAGGAAAATAGCATGTATTGAGAAAAATGAGAAAAGGGCTCAATCTGGTGGAAAATAGTAAAAACTACAATTTTGAAGCCAGTGCTCTAGATGGAAAGCCTGATACAATAGAATGCATGATGTTATGCTGTAATGGCCATGGGATCATAAATGGTGGTTTAAATGAGGATATTTCTGTCCTTAAGGGTCTGACTGTCTGTATGTTGGCTACACAGTTTATTATAGACGTATTATTGAAGCTGAGGTTGAACTTCCAAAATAAAAAAAAAATAAAAAACCCTTACAAAATGTATGTCGTATGCAATAGGCCACATTATTGAAAAATTCAAAAGCCAAAAATGTCCCTTGTGTGGAACAACAGTTAATCCGGTCTGTTTTTCAGGCTCGAGGCGGTCCCCAGCGCTACACCGTCTCTGCCTGGCTTCAGATACAGGGCCTCCATGTCTCCGATGCAGGGGTCTACTCTTGCATATCCCACAATGCCTTGGGGGAAGCGTCGGCATCAGCACAGCTCACAGTGTTGAGACAGGGTGAGTGTCTGAGCGTCATACTCCAGACTGTTCACTATTGCCAACCGTGAATAAGAATGTTGTGCTTGTTTTGAAAGAGGCTTCATATTCTCACTGTTTCTTACCTGCTCTCCAGTGGTGAAGGTGATGAAAGGCCGTGCTGAGGAGGAACAGGAGCACTTTGATCATCTGGAGGAAGGCAGTGGTGATGGACAGCTGGCATCTGGAGATTATACCTGGGTATAATTTAAATCAGTTTTATATGACAAGACAAGTCTACCATAAAGGATCAGTAAACATATTTAAAATTAAAGGGCACGATGTTTGTCAATCACTGCTCAATTTCTTTATTATAATGTAACATACTATCTGCTTTTATTCACCTTCTTACTGTAATATGGCACACAAATACATCACTCTTGTTTATTGTTGTGTAGAGTTTATTCATTTGCATGATTATAATAAAATTGAATAATAACTTGAACACTGGCATACTAGGGAGACTCATCTTCAAAACATTAATTTGACATAATTGAGACAAACAGATACAAGTCACAGCTAAAGTAAAACCACTTCCTCCTGCTTTCGCCACTCCACCCAGAAAACACAAGAGCACAGAACATTCGTTCACTGAGAGAAAAAGAAAGAGATGGATGGAGTGAGAGAAGGTGCGACCATCCGCAGGGTCTCCGTCTGATTCTCTTCATCTCTCTCCACCTGAGTGCCAGTTAATCCTCCCCTTATCCCCCGACTCCCAGCTGGATACACCGGCTCCTTCTGAATGGCAAGCTGCATTAACACCGAGGAACTTTCCCCCGCTGTCTGTTAGTCAAAGCTGATTGGAGATTACAGGCCTGCGGCGAAAACACAGCTCTCTGTCTCATCTCAAATCACTTTCCAGCCCTTTATCTCTCCTTCTTCTCTTCATTTTCTTTATCTTCTTAATCCAAACTCTCCTCCTTTTCAATGTCATCAACTTTCGCTTGCCACTACATTGTTTGCCTCTATTCAGTAATCTTTTTTTGACAGCTGAATGACAAGAAGGATGAAGAGGAGGAAGAGGGTGGAAAAAAAAAAACCCTTCCCCTCCTGAGTGGAGCCAGAATGATGTCATGGGGGCATTTGTCCTCCTGGTGTGGAGGCTTCCCTTCCCCTGCTAATTACCTTGTACAAACTCGAATCTGATACGGCGGATATGAGGCCCAAATACAATTATTGTGGGCTAACAAAGAGATATTGAGATTCAGGGAATGAGGGAGAGACTGCAAGTGAGATAGGAGGAAAGGCATGCGCACGGCCATACATGCACACACACATACAGCGACCACGTGCACGCGCTCACATACCCACCCACCCACCCACACACACACACACACACACACACACACAAACACAACCACTTGTCCTTCCCCTCCATTCCCTCAGATAGGCTAATGTTATTACTGGGGTAATTATCCTCATTAGTGCCAGCAGCTGTAGGGAGCACATTGCTTGCTGTTCAAACTCCACCCCAAACCTTTCCGTCTTCACATCCTTCTTTGTATTCCCGAGATCTCATTTAGAGACTTTGTCTCCATCCTTTGCATGCAAGGTGGAGGCAGTTGTAAAAATAGAGCCCCATCAAATATCTAATAAGCCAGAGTTACCCCTGTTTTCTAACTTGTTAAGAGTCCATTTTGTGGATGAGGGTTACTAATGTGTTCTGGCCTGCAGCACTGCACCACACGAAGCTAGATTAAAGGGCTCAACAGTGTGCAGAAAAATAATTAGAAAATGGCACAAAAAGTGCACAATATTCATAAAATTGTTCATAATCTGCTGTCATAAAACAAGGACACATTAACGGAAAATTACAACTACTTGTTTTTCCATCTGTCATTTGCACCTTCCAGGTTTTGGGAGTTGAACAATTGAACACAAGATGGCACTGTTTAGTCAAAGAACCACTTTAATGTTCTCCAGTGACTGTGCTTTTACTTTGAAAGCTACATCTATGAACACTGCTCTCTCATCTGCTTCATGTTTTTCTTATTAATGTCCCTCCCAAAAAAAAATACCCTTCACCAAAGAAAATTAGCTGTCAGTCCTTCCTCCTTGGATGCAATGACACTTCCCCACTGAATAGTTGAGAATAATAGTGTTTGCATAACTAAAGGTATTGCTTGATTATTTGTGATGTTTATATGAAAACCCCCTGAAAACGATTCCCTTCATGCTTTTTAACTGTATGCTCTGTCTGCATCTTTACACACAAATTATGAGATCAACAGCTGAAACAGGCGGCTTTACACACATCACCCCCTTTGCTCTGTGAGATTGCCTTTTGTTTTATTGCCAGGGACTGCTGCAGACAGTGGGTAACCTGTATACCGCTAAGCCCTACACCAGGCGTTAAATGTCATGCATAGCCTGTTTTTATTGGCTGATATAGCCTGTTGTACCCTTCTCCTTTTTTCCTGGAAGCCATTGTTAAAGAGCTGGTTGTTAATGTGGCTGACCAGATGGGCTCCTTCTCCACGCAGCAGCTCTGACTGAGGGTGTTTACCATGCAGTGGGCTGTGGATAACAGGTGAGACTGCTGCTGGCTTTTCAACCAATCACAGAGCAGCAGATGTCTGCCCTCTGCCTGTAAACCTTTATTTGGCATTTGAGGCCTTATGGGAGTGGGTTTAATAATAACACTGAATCAAAATAAATTCTGGTTTATATGTTTTCTACAGAAGGCTATTATGTGAAATGGTCATGCAAGGTATGCCAATAAGTCCACATACCCACTGCTACTAAACCTCCCCGAGCCCCAAATACTAAATATATTTTGTAAGAAACTTCAGTTAAATAAAGCTGAAGTATCTTTTTGTGTATTGAATACTTCAGATGACAAAGCGCCGGGCTATTTCATTTTCCCTTTCAAAAAGTTCAGACATAATTTCCAGAGATGTTCCCTCGTCCCTTGTGCGACAAAATATTTCGCGGATTAGCTGAGCAGACAGGGGACATTCCTTTCCCTTTCCAATGTAGGCCATCTTGAATTACTGCAATAATCATGGCAACAACAAAGGTAAGGCCAGGCCTGGGATGGTTGAGGAGTAGTCTTCTAAAGCTTTGAATCAATCTGCCTTAATGGATGACCTGTGTCTAGCATACATGTATGGATTAGTTTGGCTGCAGCACCTGTCCCTGTTCTGTCAACAGCAGATCAGGTTACTGGCTACACATTCACCTGGCTCACACAACTTCTTGTGATTGACGATACACCGGCCTTTGTTCGCTGCTGCCCTCGCAATATTGACGTTGAATGTAGAATTATGAAACTGGTGATTTAAAAAAAGCGATGCGTGAAAGAATGTTTTGATCATATTTACAATAAACACCAGATAAAGCTCTCAAATAAAAAAAAAATATCCATATTGCCACAAACAATTCCACGTAATGTCTGTCTTGTAATTTCAAGATCTGGCCCTTTCAAGGCCTCTCAGGTTGATTATGGAGTTAAGCTGCCAGAGCGGCCCACTGAAGCGAGGCTGTGGCTGGGCTTAACATCCTTCCAAGGACAGCTTGTATCTGATCTGAACTGGGAGACAAAGCTCAGTCAAGAGTGGGAAGCATACTGAACTTTGCTCCTGAGTACTGAGATTTAAAGATTATATTATTAATTATAAGCCATTTTTTCTCAGATTTCCAGTCAGATAACATTTATTATGCATATCTTGTGATAAATTGGAGCAGCTGACGGTATATCAACCATATCTTCTTCACACTAGACAAGTTTTTATTCTCCTAGCCAGGGCGCATATCTCCTCTGTGTTTCTCAGAGCACAATATGGGGAAACTCCCCTTAGATTTTCATTCAGTGTTAAACACGAAGGAAACTGATTGTTTCAAAGCATCCAGCCAGCTCCATGGTACACACATGTGTAACCATTAACTGATGTTCAAACAAACCTCACCTCACCTATGTACCTCGGAGAGATAAACCTTTAATGGAAAGGCTCCATTTGAGATTGTTAATATTTCAGTCAGGAGACCAGAAAGGGAAATTTCTACATATTTCGTCCAGCTGGCATAAAGCCCCCTCTGTATGGCCTTGTACTGCTGGTGTGGCCTTGCTGCTTTATATTCACTGTCATCACCATTATCTCCCTGATGATGAAACGATTAGCTAGCAACCGTTATGCTAACCACAAAGCTGGGCGGGTGATGGATGGGCTAAGTGATAGACTCTGGCGGTTGGTCGGGGGGCTTTGTCCTGGATCTCTGACATCTTCTATCTTGTGATCCATGCAACCCCCCCATTGCCTCCATCCAACCCCAAGTTACCACCACCAGCTGCCTCTGACCCCTCATCATAGCCCTGCCTATGCTTGCCATGTGCTGGGAGTCAAAGGGTTCCCACCTATCGTTCATCAGAAAGGAACCCCACCATCTCCTGCCCCACATACTAAATCACAATCAATCGCTTGGCAGACAGAGATGGATTGGGACATCCACGACCCTGTACCTTTCAGGGAGCCCCCCCCCCAACCCTCCAAAGGGCTGCTGTCACAGACAAATAATAGAGGTGATTCTAGGAGGAGTGAGCAGGTCAAGTCTGCCGCCCCTGGAAGGAAGTTGTCACAAAGCAATGGAGGGAAATTCTTTTCTCTTTAGGAACAACAGTCGCAGTGTCTAACAGCATGACAGAAGGACGTGTGTTGGAGAAAGGTTTGCTTTGATGCCAAAAAAGAAGACTTTATTATAAAATTGAAATCCATCTAAATCTAATTCAGGCCACATTTGTGAGTGATGTGGAGAATATATTCTTATGAGGCTAAATGTATGGGAATATCAATGTGTTGCTCTCTGCTACTTATGAAAAGTTCACAAGGGTCTGTCCAACAAATCAAACTTTTTGCCACAAACAGGTTCAATGTTAGATTGTTTCTTATTTGTATGGGCTACTGGAGAGGAGAGCTACAGAGCTGTGTCTGAGCAGTGTGTGATAAACCAATTTTGACTGACCCCTAGGTGATAGCATGTTTTTTTATTCAGATATATCTCTTGCACGTTATCGCCTCTGTTTCTTTGGCATAAGCATTTCATTGTAAGATACATAAATCAAATGATGCCCAATGTGCCAGCTAGATGTCCATTAAATGTCTGTCTAACAAGCTAACGGTTCAGCTAACCAACCAGGCAAACTTACAACTGAAAAGCTCCTTTTATCCTCAACTTAATTTAAAGAAAATAGCTGGGTCACCAACCAGCTTAATATAAAAAGTGTAGTCATATAGAAATGCCTTCCTTCCACAGCCTGCATGTCTGCGTCCCCTTTTTCCTCCACTCTCAAAATAATACAATCTTGACATTCTGCCTCACATCATCATGTGTGTTTGAAGAGTTGCCGTCTAGTGCTTCCTGATTTTAACAGACTGAGTGATTGCATCATTCACATGAGCATTGACAACAAATATCATTCAGACATGTAAAAGTCTCCCCGATGCCATAACACGATGATTGGGACGTGAAAGATCTTATTCTGTATTCACTGGCAAGAGCTCGAGGAGGATCATTCACATGTAGATGTGTCCTTCTGGGAGTGCCTCAGCTATACAATTTCCATTTAGATAAGGTGTATACACAAATAAAGAAAGGACATCGGGTTCTTCATTTGATTAACTAATCATAGTCTTTGTAATTCCACTCGGAGAAGGGCAGTGGCGGGCTGTGGACCCTGATTAGCCTATGCATGATTGCTGCTGCTGTGGCACAAATCAGTTCAAGTAACTCAACTCCATACACTACGCAATGGCTGTGATTAAACAGGCGATTAAGACATAGAGAGTTTTAGTCTGTTTAATCCCTTTTCCCATTGTCTAGATAGCTACAGTATAGTCCCTGATCAACAATAACTGAACACCACAAGAATTGGAGTGAGAGGTGATTAGGTCTTTAAAGCTCCCTAGAGTGCGGATACAGGTTGTTTGTGATTAGCTCGAATTTAGAGGTACATTCTGTTCTTATTGCCTCTTGCAGGAGCAGGGAATTCATTATGTGATGATTAAGCTGAGGGGAGAAGGAAAAAAAGACACACACAGTCCCCAGGACTGGTGTAATATCTTTAAGTGAGACCAGAATAATCCACGTTTGTGGCACAAAACCAAGTGAAAAAGCTTCCGGTTCACAGCAGGTTGACAAACCCAACAAAACACTCCTCAAACTCACGACTCAAGCCTCAAAGTGCTTTAACCCTCTTCCCACTTCTCTGCTAGCCCTTTTCATGATGTGCAGTGGTGTCTGTGTATCATCTGAAGGCTGTATAGAAACTCTACAGCCCCTCTCCATGACTGATCTCTTTTGATAGAGCTCATTATGCAAACTGCTCCCAACTCCCACCACATAATTAGTGCTTAATTAATTTGAGTGAAATCTTTCATCTGTCTGTGTCCGGCCAGCTCCTTCCTTCCATTTACAACATGATATTAATTTCAGAGGGGGGAATGGTAGCCCAGCTGATGAAAAGGCTGATATAATTAATCAAGTACTGTATCTTTTTCCTTCATTTTTTTGCAGGAATAATAATAAGTGTGATGAGCAGAGTCTGATTAACCCTATTATGCTCCCTAATTAGGGTGATCATTTAATAATCAAAGAAGCAGCACAATTATAAGAGAATGCAAATGATGCCGTCTAATGAAGAGCGTGCTAATTCTGGGAATTCTTTGTTTGGAAAATGCGGCATTCCAAAGTCAAAGGCCAAGAAAAGGTTCTCTTCTTAATGTACACATGTTAAGGATGTACTTACATTCTTGAGCCCCAACTTTCTCATACATTCGTCAGGCTATTGTAAAACCCTACCACGTCAGCAGGAAGAAATGACTGAAAAAGCATAAAGCATGTTAGTCACAGTGCACTTTCTTGCCGAGAGTTATAGCTAGATGAGAAAAACGATACCTCTTTTGTCCGGCAATGTAACAAAAATCTTCTATCACCTCTAAAACTCTCTAATTCACTAGGTATATTTGGTTTGTTTAATCCGTCCAAACCCCCAAAGTGTGGTTTTACAAAGCTAGCACAAGATGTTACACTTCAACCATGCATGGCACTTTAAACCCTTGAGTGGGTGGGTGAGTGTGAGTGTGTAGAAGCACCACGTCATGAATTTCTTAGAGTTCTTAAAATTGATAATATTTTTGATACCATATGATGCTTGTTAAAATGTATTTGGTTTTGATGTTCTTTGAATCTGTATCACTGTGATGTCTTGTTTTAAATCAGGAACGCAGAATCTCCCATCTGCACAACACATTTACCCTCAGGGTGCAATTAAAAAAAACCTTGAACCTTGACTATTTCTTGACTGGGTGAAGCAACTTCCTGGAATCTCCCTGCATGAAACAACAACAACGTGACATTTGTACGCTTCTTAAGTAATAAAGAAAATAGATATTGAGTGTTTATCAGTGAGCATTGGAGGTGGTGGTAGGGGTATATTTTTACCTCTGGACAGATCCAGGCACTGTTTCCAGTCTTTGTGCTAAGCTAAGCTAAGCAGCTGCCGTACAGACATGTAAGTGGAAGCGTATTTCTTACCTAACTCTTGGCAAGAAAGAAAATAAGCGTATTTCCCTGAATGGAGAACTATTCTTTTCATTTTCAAATTAGAAAAAAAACATTACAAAAAAATGATCAACATCATGTTAAAACGAACCTGTTTCAAGTGCACTTTTCCAATCATATGAGAGTAACAAAGACAGAATCTCATCACTCAAGCGCTTAAAGGCACTCACAGGGCACCAACTTTTATTTCCCACTGGCCCTGTGTCTTTTATAGAGCCTAAGGCACCAAACTGCCACTGTAAACGCAACGGCAGAATTTCAGTACCATGGACAGCAACCAGTCTTCTCCAGAGAGATCACACTCATTGGACAAACTTCCACATTTAGAGCTAATATTTCAAATATAACATTATGAATATTAATTCAGAAAAACAGGACAATTATGCATTTAACAGATTTCTAAAATGCATCTTATGAATAAGTGAGATGAGCTGACTAATAGTTTAAGGCTATGAGAAAGACGATCACTGTGTAGCTCCATATGTCAATAGATAAAGGATATGGCCCATTAGGTCTGCCAGAGTCCATCGTTCATGCTCCTAGATGATACAGCTGCTGTCTACACTTTCATCAAGATAATGGTGACCTCATATATGGAGTCTATGAGCAACGGCCCTGATTTCATTTTTCTTACATGGAGTCATTACCAATATCATTACAATCTTCAGGGAGCCAGCGAGCAACCTTTTGGACCTTTTTCGTTCACTACTTGTGTGAGAAATGTATTGCCTGCTAAGCCAAATGCCTGTCAGTAAAATCCTTTATATGCTTGCCTCTTGCTACAGCCTGTGTGTGCCTCCTCCACTTCTTTGTATCTGTGCGGTGTGTGCGTGCTCCTGTGTGTGTCTACATGAATGTACCTCAATTTACTCCTCTTCACCCCCATAGTGCAGCTGTGCCTCAGAGGACTCTTGTGAAGTAATTGAATGAGCCGGGGCAGGGGGAAACCTGTGGCAGCGAATGTGGTGCCCGCTGGCCTTATTATCTGTAATACGGCAGCCGCTCTGCCTGCACTTTCTCATCTGCTCATGAATACAGAAATGAATGTGGTGGACGTCAGAGGTGAGCGCAGAGGGGAGAAGCAGGGCCTGAGCCGTTTTAATCAGCTCCCAGATAGAACAATCACTTTATCCACCTCTACAGCTCAGAGGTGAATTAGCGTTTAACATTCCAGGGCATGCTTTCTGACAGGGGACTCCGCCCCAAACAACCAATGGACTGCGGAGATTATTGAGAGACACTCTGATTTTTTTGATGAGTAAATTAGAGCTAAACATGCCCCTGGGACTCCAGTTACTGATATGCCTGATATGCAGGAAGACCTCTGTTTAATAAGAGGCTCTTTACGAGAAAAGAAAATCTGGTGTTTTCCCTGTCAAGCCTTTGTTCACGTGTCTGTGCAGACACAATATAAGATTTAACCAATACAAAAGTCTATGGTTTTCCCTGAAGTAATTAGCAACCTTTTTGCAATCGTTGATAAGGCATTTCAAAAGCCCAGAAACATCTGTCCTCATAGAGCCATCAGTTTCATTGTCAAAAAAACGAATGACATCAGGGACATTCCCAGTCAACACCGAGGACCATTAGTCTTAAGCTCAGAGCTATTCCACTTTACGGGGCTTTTCACAGTAACCTGGTCTCGTGGGCATCCTTCTAAAGTATACTATAAAGTCTAGACAGTGACCTCTGTATTGCTCTCATAGCCAAACAGGCAATTTCACCCATTGATCTCCTGGATTCTTTTCTAGAGGCTTGCTACAAACCGTTTTACTATTGTTGCTCTGTTGTTTTACAGTGACATGTTGACTCCCCTGAGACTGCCTGCAGATGGTTTTGGTCATTGGGAATCAAGGATGTGTGACCCAAACAGTTGGACACAATTAGAACAAATAAATACATGGCAAAGTACTCTGTCGTCAGTGTTTTCATGCTGAAAAACCAAGATTAAGCAGAAAACTTTATTCAAGTTCCAAAAAACATGATGCAACTGTACTGAAACTTTTTCTTCTCTTTGGAAATGACAGTGAAATGTATTTAAAAGCCAAGCAGTGAGTTGTTCCATAAAAATAGCAGAAACTCGAAGGCACTCGGAGAGCGCAGAGCTCCGCCAAGGCCTTTTACATAAGGGAAAAAGTATTTGTTTATCTGCCCCGTGATTTGGATTGGCTCCAAAATGTATTAAGTTCTTCCTTTGCTCATACTACACTCTTCCACTAAGTTCCATGAAAACCGGGCCAGTAGTTTTTCCCTTATCCTGCGGAGAAACACACAAAAACACAAACAAACCGAGCCCGAAAAAATAATATCCTTGGCGGAGGTAACAAACAGTATATTATAGTTCACCCACAGTGGAGATGAATATGTAAGTAAATGCAGATTCATCCACACTAACAAACAGGTAGAGTAATAAAGAAAACCGCAAAACTTACTACCTTTTTAGTAATTAAAAAGAATAGAAGAGAATAGAGCAGAACTGAGTCATCATCTCTCTGTAGAAATAGCTGAAATGTGTTTTGGACAAGCCTATTAGAACTAAATTTAAAAATCAATCACTTCATTAAACTCTAGCACTTTTGTTCTACTGTGTCATTGTTCTCTTGTTGGTGCCTGCCTGCTCTCAGTTTCAGGGACAAAGACTCGAGCCGAGGCTGTGCTGCGTCCACAGCCAGCATGATTAAATCTAGGTCCCTCGCTGGCTCTCTCCATGGTGCTGAAAGAGCCCTCTATCAGATTACAAGCAGCCAGAATAGGACCTCAGCTAATCCATTACAATAATTGATTGACAATGCATTGAAGGTGGCCATGTAGTGAACACCAATTACAGTCATGTCCTATTGAGCCTTCAAATTGGCTTGGGTTGACAAAGCACATGGAGCCAATCATTCATCTGGGAAGTACAGGAGGTTTCTGTACATGTATGGTGAGAATAAGGGTAATCTCATTTTTGTGAGATAACCAAACGGCTCCACAGCTCCCTGGGTAATGTAGTTAATGTTTGACAGAAGCATGGTGGGATGCCTGCAAAGAGATCGGAGTGCAAATCTTTGGATACTGGAGGTAAACGTTTCCGTCTGTTCTCAGCATTAACTTTCCATCCTGTAGGTGGTGCAATGAAGTAAGAACTGGGCTCTGGGGCCAGATGCTCAGAAACTGATCAGTCTTCAACTCAAACTTCTGTTTATACAGTTAATCCATGAGCTATCAGCCCTACAAAAGTTTAGGCATCGTTTTAAATTGACTGTGCAGGAAGCTGGACACATTTAGGCCTGCAAAAACACATGATTTTACATCAAATAAAAACATTGAAAACAATACTTATTCATATTTTCACATTTGATCATATAATCTAAGCAATTGGATTGGCAGCAGAATACAGGCAGGCGGAATATGAGAGCAACATTTAAAGTCCTACAGCATGCCATAAGGTTTAGGAGGCTGAAGTTGAGCCTGCATTAAAGCGGCTGCAGCTGTATGCTAATTAGGCGCCTATGCTTCCCGTCCGCCAGGGCAGCACGCGCCACTGATCAAACACGCGCATGCGTCCGTATAGCCGAGACCAGCACACTGGCCCACGCGCCCCACAGAAATTATCATTGGGGAAAGAGGAACTCGTTAAAATGCCATCAAAGCTTGTAGTCCCAACAAACCACGACTAATAGATGTACAGACTGAAAGAACAACAAGTATCAGAGCAGAGGAGACAAACACGAGACACACTGAGCGAAAAGTTAGGGATTTATATTGTAGAGCAAATATAAAAAGACGAGAAGATTTTAGATTTTTATTTTTTTTTATACAAACGTAGCAAAAACTACATTTGAAAACTTTACAAAGAATATGATTTTCAAAAATAGGTTAAAACTTACTCACTGTATTAAAACATTGAAAAAAAAGTTTCTATCTAGTTGTATCTCTAGTATTAGAACGATTTGAAACTATCTTTTTTCTAAATGTGTCATTTAACCCTATCTCTCAAAATAACGGTGTGCGCTCAGGCAGGTGAGAAGGCACCGGCACACAGAGGCCTATTGAAAGGAAGGCGCAGGCCTGCGGCTCAGCGCCGATTGTGTAATTATTTGACTTGGTCATACTGCAGCTTTATGCAAATGAGGGGAACAATGTACGACGATGGAGATTAATTCCTCCCTGGTCTGGTGAGTGAAAGGGAAAAGAATGCACTCTCTGCCAAGTGGCGCACTGCAGCCTACATTTAGCCATTATAACGAGAGAGAAAAAAGACAAATGCACAATATATGAGGTATGCACAGAAACCAAAGGGGAGCTTGGTAAAGAAATGGGCCACATTTGTCCAAAAAAAGTTGTCTTTGTTAGGCAAACAGGAGGCTGCAGAATGAGCGCGTTTTATAGAAACGGAGGTTTGTTTGAATAAATTATTGAAAACATCTTTACTTTTAGAACTATTGGATTCAATGCAAATTTGAAGATTGCAGAATAATCTTCTTTCAGCAGAACGAGGCTACCGATCAACAGCTAACATTCTGAGAACAGCACATATTTGCACAAACTGTATCCAGCGACAACAGCAGCTTCATTTTAGCTGTGCATATGTGCAGCATTTTGCTGCACAAGCCTCGGCTGCGGCCTTCTTTGTCTGGAGCACTGATTCCGCCCAGCACGCGCCTAGCTGTGGGCCAGATTGGCCGTGAGTCCTGTTTCACAGTTAAGAGGTCAATTTGCCTTTCAAACGAAAAAAAAAAAAGACAGGGATATCCAAGCACGGGCAGACGTGGCTATTGTGCACAAAGACCAGAGCGCCTTCCTATTACTTATGTATGCAGCGAGATGTCTGATTTATATATCGAGTTAAACTACCGAGACAGCCACGTGCCCTAAAATAAAGAAACACTCCCTCTGTAGTGTTTATTTAAGCCATAATGAAATAAAGGTCTATAAAATCTCTTATTTGGTTTGTTGGAAGGCCTGCGTAATGTGCGCCAAGGTCGTGTGTAAGAGAGGAGCATGGATAGAGAAAATAAACAACTGTAAAGCGTGTGGAGGTCAAAACAACCTGAAACAGTGAATTGAAGAGAATCTGGTGTTACAATTGTGTCCATTAGGTGAATTGCCTCTTTCAACAACATCACAGCAGAAATTGAAAGAAACACATCTTTTGCTTTGTATTTAACCACGCTTGTCTTATCCCCGTCTTAATTCTAAATTGTGATGATTGTGGCAGTGACGGACATTTCCTTTTGGCAGCTCCGAGGCCCCCAGAGGAGAGCCACAAAGCCGTGGCACGTGTGCATTTGTATAGGGGCCCATCAGACCGTAAAAGGAGGAGGGTCCCGGCGTGTGCCTCTGTCGGGGAGGGGCTGAGCGCACACATTAATGTAATAAACCGCCAGTACATCTGCTAAGCTATCTGCACATCCTCCAACGAAATCCACCAAACCCAGGCTTTGAGCCCTCCCACAATCAAATCCACTGGGATCTTGGTTTCATCCGATTGGTCGGGGATGCTGCAACAAGGGGGGCGAGAACAATAGCATCATTCCGGCATAAAAAGAGTGGAGCTATGCCTTGGAGACGAAAACATTTCAGCAACAGAAGAATCGATATACTGGGGAGATAAAGTCCCACAAGCTTCTAGTGTTGCCATATTTTTAACAAACCTGGATACTCGAGACTTCACCCACCTCCCCGAAGTGCCTTTCCACCGTTACTCGCCAAGATGCCCAAAGGATTCCTGGTAAAAAGAAACAAGAAATCTGCACATGTTTCCTACAGGACTCGGTCAGACGAAGATGACTTTCAGGAGCATCCCACCCCAGCTGCCTTGCCGAGTTATGTGGACCCCTCCCCGCCGATGTCCGTAGCGTCCAGTCCAGACCGCGCTGCAGCATCGCCAGATTTCACAGCAGCTTACGCGCCGGTGCCAAGACTGGAGAAGCCGGTACAGTTTGGCAACCCAGAGGCGGTATGCCAAGCGATCTACAGCCCCACCCGGCCCATCAGCAAAGAGCACGATAGAGGATATTTTGAGCGAAGTTTCAATCTAGGCTCGCCTATTTCTGCCGAGTCATTCCCGACACCTGCCTCCCTCTCCGGCCTGGACCAGCTCCTGTACGCCCCGGTCGACCTTAAAATCGGCACCAGCAACAGCAGCCGCAGCGGCACCACCAGCAGCCTCCCGGCACCGAGCAACCGGGTCGGCACCAAAAGACCCGCGGCCGACGGTACAGAGCGCAAATCTAAACCCGCCTCCAAGAAACCCAAAGCCATTAGAAAACTCAACTTTGAAGACGAGATGACGACTTCTCCCGTACTTGGTCTCAAAATCAAAGAGGGGCCGGTGGAGATAAAGCCGAGGGCGCAGTCTTCCGGAGGGAACAAGCCTCTGGGGGAGTTTGTGTGTCAGCTGTGCAAGGAGGCGTATGCGGATCCCTTCTCTCTGGCTCAGCACAAGTGCTCCCGCATCGTCAGGGTCGAGTACCGGTGTCCCGAGTGCGATAAGATGTTCAGCTGCCCGGCCAACCTCGCCTCTCACCGCCGCTGGCACAAACCGCGGACCACCGGTGCACCTGCGATGCCCCCGGCACAGGGCATCAAACCTGAAACGGCCAAAATGCCACCCATAGGTGTCAAGCCAGTCTCCGACGAAGCCAAAGACATGAGTGACAGAGACACCCCGAGTCCAGGTCTGTCCGAGTCGGGCTCTGAAGATGGCTCATATGACTGCCAGTACTGCGGGAAGAGGTTTAAGCGACAGGCATACCTAAGAAAACACATCTTGGCACATCAGGCCTTGCAAAAGAAAGTGTTGGAGGAGCACGGGTTTCAAACCGGCGACCGCCCGGCAGAGCAGGCTCCGGTCTTATCCTCCTCCTCCTCCTCCTCCTCAGCATCATCATCATCATCATCATCATCATCCTCAGAGGAAGCCTCAAACCAAAGCCCCCTCAATCTGAGCCCGGTGGACTGCCTGCTGTGCCCGGTGTGCGGGGAGAGTTTCACCAGCAGGGCCGGCCAGGAGAGACACCTGCGCCTCATGCACTCCTCCCAGATTTACCCGTGCAAATACTGCCCCGCCACTCTCTACAGCTCGCCGGGGCTCACCAGGCACATAAACAAGTGCCACCCCTCGGAGAACAGGCAGGTGATCCTGCTCCAAATGCCGGTGCGCCCCGCCTGCTAAAAACACTAAACTTGTGCCTTTGATGGGGGGTGGGGGGTGGGGTACTTAAAAAAGGATAAACAAAAAGTTGCTTTGGCGTTAAAAAAAAAAAAAAAAAGAGTTTGTGATGCTCACTGCCATAACTTTAGGCCAATGATAGGCAGGGCGGTTTGATGTTTAAGTGGTGTTTAATGAGGTGTCTTTTCCATGCCAATCAGTGATTGTTGAATGCTTCTCTCTATATTTGAATTACATATAGGCCTCTTTTGAGATTTTCTTTCTCAAATTAGTTTATCAAGAAGAAAAAAAAAAAAGAATACAAACAAAGCGTTAGTTTGACTGTTAAAGGGTATTTTTCTAGGACAGCACATGTGTTCAATGATAGCTTCTAGACCTAAGAAATGTCTTAAAATTCTCAGAAATGATTTTCCCCATCAAAGCCTTTTGAATTCACCGACCGTGGTGGACCCATCACTGTAGCTTTACGCTAGTTTGTGAAAGACTTTGTATTGGTAGGAAAAAGAGAGTGACTGAAGCATTCCCTGTTTAGTAGAACCACAAATGCCTTTAGTATACAGATAAGCCTAGTCCGACATAGCCTACATACACATCCAAATCCCGCTGTATAACTGCCTTAAAAAAAGTCAACATAGACTGTTTTAATTTTGAATGCTGGCACATATTTTATTATTATTATTATTATTATTATTATTGAAGATTGTTGCAATATTTTTCATCATATGTTTATTTATTTATTTATTCTAATTATTTTATGTAACTTATTGTTGTTTGTTGTGATTTTTTCTGTGAATCGTTCTGGCAGTTTACATGTCGTATAGCCAAAATGTTTTTGTTTTGTTTTTTGTTTTGGGTCAAATTCCTGAGTTGTGATAATTGTCGTGGGTCGGGTTTTAATCTTCAATCCCCACAGCTCTTGTAAAAAGGAAAAAAAACGTAAAGCTCTTACCTTAGATGCAATCTTTTTTAAGGACAAGTTATTTTTCTTAAATGTTGGCTTTTATAGCGCTTTGATTGTATGTGTACATCGTTGTTGTCTATCGAAATAAAATATTTTCAAAAGGATACGTGTCTTGAGGTAGTTCAACGTTTTTCAGCTTTTTTTCAGACAGAGTGAAAAAAGTGCACGGTGGTAAAGAACTTTAACGAAAATCCCCATATTTCAGGAGGAAATGTTGTATTAAGTCTTATTTATCTAAGTTTTATGCTTGTTCATTCTTGTTTTGATTGTCCATTACGTGTTTCTCTTTAGGGAAGTGTGGCACTTTTTTCCCCCAATAGGCTAAATATAATCATGCCAAGAAGTTATGAAAATGAGAACACGTAAATAAGGGTTTACTAATAAATATGACTAACTTCTTTGAGATGTTGGAAAAATGTCTCTGATTTTGTAGTCTTATTTTCAGCACCCACATTGAAATAATTACCCTGTGCGTAAAACTTTACGTAAAAGATCTTTCAAAAAATGACCTAAAACGAATCTTTACACTTAGGAGTTTATGGATTCAAGACCTTTTTTTCATCAAAATTTTGATATATTTTTTGATTGTATAAAACTGATTTTACAAAAGAGGTGAAGTGCAGTTATAATCCTGCTTTTATGGCCGATCAGGTGGTTTAAAGTTGACTCCCAAAGTGAGGTACCAGAGGTTACCAAGCAAGATAAATCATAGTATAATTTAACACCCTTAAACTTTTAACAACGTCAACTTCTCTTTTCTCTTCTGCACCATCTCTCTCTCTCATCGAGTCACACTCTAAAATGGTGCGAATCTATTTAGTCGTCCCTAACAGGAAAAAAGAAACCTCAGGAGCCCCCTTGGCCAAACCTTTGCCTTCGATTCCCCGTTTATCAGACGGATTCACAGTAAATCATAGCTGCAGTGGCTCAATAGACGCCTTTTCGCTGAAACACAGAAGCACTTAGGGCCGAATCATAAATCCCCTCCTTAATACCATGTCAGGACATGACAGGAGGACAAAGAGGTGGTGGATCAAACTCACCTCTGGAGCAGTAAAACATCTGTCTTCTTAGGAAGACTCGATTTGTGCTGATTTAGGACACACAGGGGCTCAGTTGGCTTCATATTTGACCCCCAGAACCTGTAAAGCATTAAGTCAGTTGTAATTTAGCAAGCAGCCTCCACTTCAGACTTATATACACCTACTGTCAGCGTGGAGTTCACCTCAGAGCATTTTCACTCATGGTAAAACTTGCTAAATCTTTTAAAAAAAGGATTACAAAAAAAAAAAAAGTCTCTTTTTATTTTATCCACTACTGGATTCTTCCTGCTCATTAATACTCTACACTTGTCAAAGGCGAAAAAAGAATAACACAAACTTTTTTTTTTTAAATGACTTTCACTTCCCCTTAAGGCATCAGTGACAATACATCAAGACAGAGAGATATTTGAAGTGTGAAAACAGACTACAGGCAGCAGTGTAACACATGGAATAAGACAATCTGGTAGTAATAATCATGAGGATGTGAGCCTTGGAGGGGCTGGGACACCCAGACCCTGCCTGTTCTGTTGCAAACTATCTCAGGCAAACTGCACTGAGCCGTGTGAAAATGAGCTAACATTATCAGCTTCTTTCTCACCCTTTCTCGAACACAGTTTTAGGGCTCCAATTACGGTCAAGTGCTTTTCATGCGTCTTTATGTGACCCAGGCGAGACAGGGCACCCATATAGGTGCTGCAACCATTGCACCTGTACCTCCTGGTGAGGTTCCATTATGCTGGCCTGGCTGAGCAGCAGGGGAGACAGATGGGAGGAGGGTCAGGTTACCCCTGCTGCTGCTGCTGCTGCTGCGAGCACGGCTGGACCAGGGTCAGAAAGCCCATGGTAACAGCACCATCATGTCAACACGCACACACTACTCCACACAATCTGAGTTCACACAATTAGCTGATGTGTTGTTGAGAGGGGGAAAAAAAGCACAAAGATACATAGAATTTCAAATTGATTTAATGAAATGTTTCAATTTTCACATTTCTAATAAAGATAGCAGGACTTCGGTCGTTAAAAACAGTTTGATATGTTGACAAGTAATGATGAAATCTTCAAGCTTTTTTTTCCTCTTTCTCTTATACAAAGATTATATTACAGGCATTCATATATTTATATTCGGAAGGCGCTCAAGCCCTCAAATTTGACACAATGTACAGGGATTTTCTAAAACGAGAAGAAAAATAAAAAGAACATACTAGGGCTAACACTAGCTCATTTTCTTCACGTATATAAGACACACAATCCTTATCTTGGTCCAAAACTAACATCTCCAGCGACTAAGCCACCAAAGGGGGAGCACAGACCCCTTTCTAAAGACATCTTCTAAGAGCCTACAATCTTTAAGATCAGCATCCTGGGCGGTTCCTTCAAGAGGCTTCGGGAAAAAAAAAAACATAAATGTGATCCAGGCCTATACTTATACATTCTTAAAAAAAAAAAAGAAGAACAAAAGCACAACAATTAATCAATCCTCCTGTTGCTTGGATTCCCCACTTTCTGCTCGAGGAATGAACAAACAAAAGGAGGCGACATGTGAGGAAAGGAAAGAAAAATGACAGTAGAGCAATGGGGGGCAAAGTAAGGCATAGTCGTGCAACAGATGGGGATAGTGTTGCAGCTTGGGTGGAGCCCTCAGAGGGTGTGACTGTATAGTGTGTGTGTATGTGTGGGGAACACCTGGCTACCATGACAACCCCGAGTGGGCAGGTTGGAGAAGTGAGAGCGCCGGCCTGGCTGTTGCTAGGAAGGCTGTTAGAGTTCAGCTCTGGCATGCCTCCTAAACCCCGAACACCCACCCCTCCCTGTGGCCTCGGGGGGCGACATGTGGGAGAGGATCATGGGAAAGCGGAGAAGTCAGTGCCTACTTGATGCCATTCACATATAGAGACGAAGCAGCACGCCACCTGTAATACAGACTGAAACAGAGAACCCCAGAAATCCATCTGCTGTTGTTTTTGTTGTGGGAAGCACAAGACGCTGACCTTCAGAGACAAGGGGAGGAAAACGCTTTGTTTTAGACTGCTAACTAACGAGAGAGACGTGATGCAGGGTGTCCATGGTTTGTCTCAGACTATGAAGAAGAGAAACTAAAAT
>CALSBV010012130.1:1549007-1560927 GCA_943590825.1 Bovichtus diacanthus
CACACACACACACACACACACACACACACACACACACACACACAGGCCCCCTCCCCCTCATCTCATTACGACTGCCAGGGTGGAGTGGCACTGGGCTGTTGCTGACGCCAAGGCTGAACCAGGCTGAGCTGAGATAGGCTGGACTGGGCCGAGAGCCTCTGGTCTGGGTTAGATAGATAGGACGAGACAGTGACTGGGCAGGGCGCCTGCTGTGGGCACATGCCGCCACAGCAGGGGCCAAGGCAGCCATAACCAATGGCTTTGAGGGAACCGTGGCAAAGCGGGGGTGACGAGCACCTGAGCCGGGAGGCACCAGAGGGTACGATGGCCAAGCTGCTCACAGGGACAGACAGAGATGGACAGAGGGCAGACTAAGACAAAGGATAAGGTAACAGAGAAAAATAGGATGGATGCAGGATGGTTTGTAGTGTTGTTCAGTTCTACGTCCTATGAACCAAATAATTACCAATATCTATAAACACATACCTGCATATAAATGCATAATCCGTAGGCAACAGGACAAGATATTGGTATTGGAAGCGTTGTGGTCAATCATGTTTGAATGGGCTTTGGTTATATTCAGGTAAACAGTCCGTGTGGAGAGCAAAAGAGGCGGAACGCATTGGCCGAAAGACAATCTAGGAACCCATCTGCTATCGTTTGACGGGGATTTAGCATTTTATTAGCCAAAAATACAAGAGTTAACCGAGTGTAAACTGGCTACTTGAAACAATCTGGTTGTAGACGTCTTCTCTCAACTCAAACTCCAATCTTGCGTCTCAAGTTGCTGATTGGACTGTAAATAATGACCATTGCAGGGAAAAAGAAGTTATGGCTACACCGGAACCCTCAAAATATTGGCCGTTGCCCTCAGAAGCCAACGCGTCATCAGACCGATAGCTGACAGGTTACAAGACTGAATAATTACAGTCTTGTAAATCTGACATAGTTTATTTATAGTCTATTTCTTTTAAACAGCAAAAGCATCAATAGCGTTATTTAACAATGGAAAGTAAAAGTTGGAGACAAATACAAGCAAGGGTAGGTACATTTTTTTAAATAAATAAATAATAAATACTTGAAGGGTCTGTGTGAAAAAATAAGAAAGTCTACTCTGCTCATTTGTTGGGGGATTTTGTTGTAAAATGAGATTCTTGGATAAACACACAAGATTTGGATGCTTGTTGGGACAGAACACCAAGAAATCCATTAAAATAAAAGATTCTATTTTCAACCTTAAGTAGGAAGGGAGGAGTGGAAAAACATGGCCAGAATCTCTATTAAAGAGATGCAGAGCAGCATGACTTTAAGTAAAAGCACTTGCCTCTTAAGCTCTATATCTGTCTTCCGGTCATAGGCAGACATGCAACGTCACTGTTTTCTGTCACTTGCTGGAAACAGTATTGGACAAAGAGTGGGCATCCCAGTCTCTGCTGCCATGGTAACTTGGGTCACAGCTCTGTGTGGTGGGTCATATCCAGGCTTTTATGGATGACAGACACAGAGAAAGGATGTTTGTAAAAAAGAACAAAATGTGCCCAGATAGGTGATAAGTGGAAGACAAAATATAGTAGAAGGAAGGACTTAATGAAAAGAAATGAGAGAAGTTAGAAGGAAGCCCACAAATGAAAGACAAGGGAGGACGAGGAGAGAAAAAGAGAACCTCGGCACAGCGTGGGTCAACAGAGCCATATGGCTGTCCATTATCAGAGATGCAGATGACTGGAGGCCTGTTATTGAGATTCCTAAAGCAAATATTGACTCCAGCTGGAGCAGACGCTCTCTCTCTGACTCTGACACACGCCTCTCCTCCACTACTTCCTTCCACTGCCCTCTATCCAAGTTAGACAAATGGATTATAGTGGGTGAGGAAAAAAAAAACTTCAAAGAATAAAATGAAGCGAGACAGTGTAGAATTATCGAGAGATGAGAGAAAATATATGACAGGCTGCAGGGGAGAAAGACGGGCGCTGAGGCAGGGAGGGAGACTAATAAAAGGTATTTTGGAGATGAGTGAAAGCGAGAGCCATAATCAGCTCACTTAAGTAAATGTACGATGCTATCTGTGAGTAAAAAAAATTGCTGCACAGAAATCAGACCTGATGCACAGTGAGGGGTAATCTTGCCTCTCGCACTCACTCACCTTTCTGCTTGTCTCTAATTACTAAGCCACAGGCACAGCTTGTTCCCCTGCATATGCACAGATGCGGCTGCCTCCATGCAGTAACTTAATCAATGGACACGTCCAGAACAGTGACGCAAAGACTATGTCCATGTCATAGACACCAAACCCGCTGACACTGACCTACTTTTGGGGGAAAAAATAAACTGCAGCTACTGCTGATAAGCTTCATGTTTATGACAAGCTTCTCTGGAAGGATGGATCACAAAATACACTATTTTATACTATTTCATATGGAAATGTTATGGATGCTATGAAAGCCTGTCTGATTGACTATATAACTGTATCTTATAAAGCTCCACTATATTTTGTGCTATAAAATAATTCTCATAAAGCTAGGGATGAAATGTATAAAAAGGAAAATGCAGACAGGACTATATTTCCACAGATGGACTGCAACTCAAGTCACCCGTGACATAACTGTCATTTACAGCTGAACTGGGCGGACAAGCAAGACAAGCCCAGTGTGTGGGAGGAGAGTGTGTTGCGCCACTTTGGGAATTTCCGAGGAACCCCTACGTTCCAAGTCGCTGCATTCCTATTAGGGAGAAGAGAGAGAAACCAATGTATGCCTATGGAGCGTGGCAACCATTGGGAAAGTAACGAGAGAAAAAAACAACTTTGGTTAGGGGATTGATGTCTAGGGACATGGACGTTGTGGTTAGGGCTTTATGAAGGTGGGGAGGGGGTATTAAGGTGAAAAGAGAAAAGCACAAATCCAGTCTATTACCTACAGAATTTACACATTTGGGATAATGCGTTACCCCCTCCACTGTTTCCCCTTTCTTCCTTGGTGACAAAGGCAGTGACTTATGTCTGGCATGCGGTGTCTGATTAAAAGTGTGTGTCCCGTCACACAATTATGCACAAACACACAAAATGCAGCTTGAAAGCCAACAAAAATAAATAAAATGGTGTTATATGGCTGAACAAACACCACCAGAGACAGAATCCAACAACCTGAAACCTGTGAAAGCATATGTGCATGTGTATATGAGTCAACCTACGTGTACATGCATATGTATCTGTGGGTGTGTGCACGTATGTATACATATTCATGCGTGATGTCCAGATGGCAGGGGGTGGTGGGGTTGCTCTTAGGGAATGGTGGGGGTCAAGCATCTTTGTGGATCAAAGCCAAGGTCAGGACAGCTGCAGTTGCCCATGTTCAAGGTGAATGGAGGCCTCAGATGGCTCTTCATTAGCAGGCTGCTCCATCCCTGCTGGACCCCATCGGCCAACCGCCACCAAGCCTCATCATCATCTCTCTCCCTTATTCTCTCTCTATCCACAGGGACCAGTCCTGAAAATGCCTGTCCACTGGGATCCATATTGTGACGTGTGTAACCCCACCCAGTGCACAGGGACACGTACACATGCTCACACATAGGCGTTTGTGCATAAGTAGGTACAACACACACACACACACACACACACACACACACACACACACACACACACACACACACACACACACACACACACACACACACACACACACACACACACACACACTGTTCCCCAAAAGAGCCAATGTTGACCTCTGATCTAGTGTCTCTCTGGAGAGCAGCACCCTCCTGACCATCCAGCCTCCGTCTTTGTGTTTCTCAATCCCCCTGCTGACAATAGGCCTCACGCCACCACTGGCCTCTGACACACACTCAACATCACACTGAACACACACAGCCAGCAGGGACGTTCATGGCTTCAGAAAGCAATCCTCTGAATGTAAACAGAGGATTGTGTTTTCTTGCCATTTCTCACCACCAGCACAATGTGTGTATCTTTAAGGGCCAAACAAACAAACAGGCGCATTTATTTTTGTTCCTCACAAAACATTAAGTGTTATAATTACTTTAATTACTTAATTTAATTACTGTTAAAACCTGCATCGTTAACATCTATGTATACAAGTGCTTGCAGTCTTCTTTCCCTGCATTTCGCTGGAACATTGCAACACTTCTTAATGCATAACCGCCACCAACTGCCAATCAACAGAAAAGTATGAAACGTTATGGCTTCACGTGTGCTCGTGCTAAAAAATGTGCGTCCTTGCGCTTGTGCTAGTACGGTATGAGATACAAACGGAAAAGCAAAACCCATTTTATATGGTCAATAATAATTGGAGAAACAACTGACAACTAAAACTGCATCGAGTCCACCTATGTCCAGTTAAAATAACTGGCACACGCCTGTCAATAAAAGGTCTCACAGTGTGAATGAACACCAAGCCATGAAATCAAAGCGCTTCAGGCAGATGGATGAGATAGAACTGTGTTGAAACACGCAGATTTTGGAAACGGTATTATTATAAGCAAAACAGTTTACTGTCTGAAGGTAACCTAAAAGCCCAAATATTATTTGGTATTAATGCCAAGTGAACACCAGCATTATATCCAGTGGGCAAAAGAATAAATATCATCCCAACAGTGAGTTGCATTGGTTGCAGTATCATGCTGTAGGGATGGGTGTCAGCAGCAGGGACTGGGAGACTCCAGAGGGTTCAGGGTTCAGTGTCTTTGATTTGCCCCGACAAAACCCCAGACTGGAACCCTGTTTTGTGCGTAATTTGTACAAACAATGATAGATTGTGTTTATAGATTTTTGTTTATAGTCTTGACTCTCATTTTGCAGTAATTGCACAGGTGTAAAGAATGAATGAAACAGACACATAGAGACTCGCACACACAGTTAATCTGTTGATAAGGCATGGCAGGGGGTGAAGGTCCAGATTAGCCAATTGAGCGTTAGAAGGGGTCTTAAGACTCATACTGACATTTCACTACTTAAGCTGCATTTTATCCACTGGTGCAGGGAGGGTGCCTGTCCTTTGGTCAAAGATGTCCTAAGGCTAAAATCTCCTTGCTTGAGGAGGTGGTGTTTATAGTCAAGTGAAAGCAAGTCAATTTTATTTATATAGCCCCATATCACAAATTAGCCACCCTCCATCCTTAGATCTGATAATAAGATAAGTAGAACCCCCCCCCCCCCAAATAAAACGCTTAACTAGGAAATCTCAGAAAGAGCAACAGAGGACGAAAACATGTTCCTGTTTTGATTTACGCCATTTGTGTTCCAATTTCCTGCAGGCCTGCTTAAGAGCAAGTGTTTCTACAGTAAACCAGGGTGTTTACCTCTTTGACCGTCTTATTTTGGTAGAAAGAGCAAGTGAATCCAGGAGACTAGAAAGGGCTGTATTAAGAAGCAGTTCAGAAGTCCTTTTCTGAGAATTATGCCTTATCCCTGTTAGAAACTGTGCCGGCTACCCTGACAAACACTGTCTGTGAAGAAATGTTGACGACAGACTAACACAGACTTTCACAAGCTAAAATATAAAAACAACACCTTTACCCAACATAGACACAATCGGGATATACGGTGTATATACATTATCACATCAATGACCATCACACCGTATGATTCTGGGAGTTTCACTTGAAGAACAGGTAAAAAACTCAACGCCCATTTAAAAAACAAACAAAAAAAAAAAAAAACATTTTCAATGCATGGGGAGGAAACACTCACAAACACACACTATGCTGCTTGGGCCTCCACGGCAGCAGTCAAGGTTAATCCTGTTTGTAGAAGCACCAGTGGTAAAAGGGGCTCTTGTAGTGAAGAGGGACAGTTTAGAGATGAGGTTGAGGGTGCCTCTAGGTGCTTGACCCCCTCCTCTCTTAGCCCCACATCTGCCCATTAACCTGGGCCAATCAGCTTGACCTTGGTGAGGAGAGTAGCTCAGGAGTAGCTCACAGCGCCATTGACTCCCAGCAGTCACATAATTGGCCTGTTAAGAGGAAGAGATGGGGGGGGGGGGCGCTTAGTTGTGCCTGGGTGCCAGTGCAAGCAGGGTAAAAAAAAGGAGATGTGGTCATTATTTTTTTGTTGTTGAAAGGCATAATGTCTCACTCCCTTATACCACATGCACACTCACAGCAGTATTGCCTGTTATCACACAAATACGGTCCATCCATACGAGTACATTTAGGGGTTAAGTCTCCTGCTTAGGTGGTGAACTAAAAAGAAAAAAAAGTCCGATTTGAAAAAAGATTGGTGGCAAAGACACACCTTTGAATAACTGGCATACAGGCTGTTGTTGTCAGTCATTTACACTGACATGGGAGGTGAGGGAAGCAGACTGGTGTCACATGAACGTGTTTAAATCAACAGGGTATCACAGTGTCATCTCCAGGAGGAGAAATGGATTAGACTGTATACGGATGAACTGTTACTCATTATGGAAAAGGAGATAAGAGGCAGAAAAATGACAGAGGCTGGGAAATGTAAAGACGGAATACACAGGGAAGGAGATTGGCGGAGACACTGAAAACGAGGGAAAGAACTACAGAGAAACAAGGTGGAGATGGAGCGGGAGGGGGGGGGGGGGGGGAGAGGATAAAGCCGAGCAGGTGTTGATTGGAGAGAGGCCAGGCGGTGAGTGCCAGCGGTACCTGTTGTCACAGCGAGGGCTGAGGTGTGAAGCTCGTCTCAGCAGAGGCCCTCAGAGGTGTGAGGTGATTATGGGAAAACGGGGAGGAAGACAGAGACATTTAGACGGGAGAGAAAGAAAGATAGGGACAGAGAGAGTGAATGTGGCAATAAAGCTGGCTGCTGGAATAATGGCAGAGTGGGAAGGAACAACAGATTGAGATGGATAAAGTGAGAGCGTGTATGACAGAAACAAGCCAGTAGGATGATTGTATAGTGTGTGTGTGTCCCAATCCTATTTTATATGGCAGCTACTCAAACCTTGGTGTCTCATTAAACAGTTTTTTCCTGTAGACACAGCAGCAGGACAGAAAAACGTCTGAATGTGTCAGATGGATTATGATGAGTGGATGTGTTTGTGTGTCCATTTTCTGGGTGTGCATAGACATACACACGATCAGATGCTCTAGAGGAATAGCTGCCTTAATAGGAGTTCTTAACAAGTAGCCTAATTAAGAGCTGGTCCAGGAAACTGGAGCT
This sequence comes from Bovichtus diacanthus, assembly GCA_943590825.1. NCBI lineage: Eukaryota > Metazoa > Chordata > Actinopteri > Perciformes > Bovichtidae > Bovichtus > Bovichtus diacanthus. Next base: position 1,556,158 of record CALSBV010012130.1, read on the forward strand.
CGGCAGCCCCCGAGGAGTCGGGTCAAACAGTAAGCCCAGGTTAATGAAACCTCCAGAGGGGTGAGTTTCCCCACAGAGAGAGCTTTCTAAAGCTCCAACCTCCACACCTCTCTGCCGTCCATCTGGCATTCAGACAGCGGGATGGGAAGTTATGGCTGTGACATCACTCCTAACCTGTGACATCATCACTGCCCATCAGTGATTTTACACAGGTTTGCCACAGCTGCAGACAAAATCTGATGTCTGCTAGCTGGCATCAGCAGGTTATTTATGAGCTGACTGGACGAAGTAGTCACCCATTTTCTCAAGTCTCTGGCGGACCACCATTCCTCTGGGGGACACTAAAAATCGATTTCTGCTCCGCGACAAATCACAAGACCAGCACCTACACCAAAGTCGATGTTGACCCCTAAACTATGTTCGGACAGATTATTGGGGGTTCACAGAATATAAATGATAAAGCAACAAGTCATCCTCACACCACAGAGAAACCACAAGATAACGGGTGACATCATAATTTGTTGTAGCGCGGTTTGTTCAGCACAACATGACAGCCATCAAAGCCTACTGGGCTTGTGTATTCAGATGAGCTGAGTCTGTAACCAATCTCCTTTTCAAAGGACTCTGGTCTCCATTGATGAGTCCTAACGCAGCAGCCTTAGATGTGAAACACAATGGATGGTCATGATTAATCAAACACAGGCCCATTACAGCCAGACAGTCACGCAGGCCTCCACCGTGCATTAACAGAAAGTCATAATAAGATGAGCAGAGGCTCATAGGGATGAAGATGAACAGATACAGTTCTGTGACTGGCTGTGTGAGAGTTCTCTCTGAAGGTCTCCTTTGTCAGTGACGATGGCCAGAGTGACATGAATGCCTTCTGGAAACATTATTAGGTCAGGACAAAGGTGTGCATCTTATGAGTTATCTGAGGTGAATACGCGTCATTATTTTCCCCTGATATTTGAATTGTTCAGAATCAAAACGGGACAACACAACAGCATCTATCTGATCCCAATTTGAACTTTTAATAAAAAAAAGTCAAAGATGAAACAGGGAAGGGCACGCTGGGCTGAGACTTCGATTAAAATCCATCTGATTACTTATGAGGCATTTCACCTTTTCTTTCTTCCAACTTTCATGAGGAAATTTATAGCGTGATAATCATCATCAGGCTGCAGACTCGAAATCTGCCCACCTGTACCCACCTCAAAGCATGGCAGCAATCAAAGAAACTTGACGTTCTATAATCTGTTTGACACATCTAGAAAAACAGCCTGACACTTAAATTGCACGAGGAGTGCGCCAACTCTGGGTCACGCCAAATGGGCTCTGATTTTAACCCTACGATAACACTGTTCAGACAAGCACTGATGAAATATTAAAACAAAAATGAACGGAGGCTTTTGCAATTTTAATGATGCTTGTGGCATGTGCAGCAGAATAACTGTGATGCCTTAACACCAAGCACCTTCGTCTGCTTCCCCGCCAAGACGTGCTGCACATGAAGTCTCTTGTTCCTCCATTGCCCCCTCTGTGAAAGGTTCATCGGGCCAATTAGGCTGCTTGGCCTTATGCAAAATGCCAGGCATTTAGCGGGAATGATAATGATTAGTGCTGGGTTACAGCTGTGGTGAATGCACAGAGCAGAGAGGGTTAGTTACTGGAGGCCAAGAGTGATTTAATTTGCCTTCAAATTTGCATTTTGGACATATTTCAATCAATTCTTTTGTGATTACAAATGAGTTACAAAGTTGTATCTAAAAGTATCATATGAAGACCGATCAGGCCAAGTTGTTCATATCATTTTGTCAAAATGATGTTGATAATGACGGATGAATATGTTGTTGCTGAGGAGCCAAAGATATGGTGCAAATTATGATTTGTGAAGTTTTTCTGTGCAGTCAGCCTGAAAATAAGGCTGTCATAGTTACCGTCCGGTGAAAAGCTGTACATATATTTAGGTCTAGCATCTTTCCCAATCTGAAACAAGATTGCAGTGTTGAACGTCTGAAATGAATGTGCTGGGTGGGTAAGGGCCTGGGTGACAGCCAGGAAAAGGGGCCCATCCTTCTACCTGAATTGGAAGATGTATATATATGTATACACACATAAGCATGCACACAGAGAGAAACCAACACACAAAACCTTGGGCAAAGAAAGAAAACGGACTTCTGTGTTGGCAACAGCTTTTTCCTAATCCTCGCCCCTGGGCTATATTGTGCAGTCAAGCAGGCTATTACATGGCAACAATTAGGGGGGCTGGAGCCCAACACCTGGTCGTCTCCTATTCTGGCCCTTCAGTGGCAGCTGACTGTACAGTCTCACAGCCAGGTGGCCCTCCTTCAATGACATTAGCTAGTCACTCCAGGGTTAATCAGGAGCCTGCCATCATCCAGTGGGCACGCATAGAGCCGCATTCAGACTGGAAGCTTTTATAGGGGGAAAGGGATGATGGAGACAATGTTGTTATAAAAACTTGTTCAACTGAAGATCTCGGAGAGCCCAGATAATCAAAATTAACTTGTGGGAGGGGTTAGGGCCTCCTGGATTCGTGGCCTAAGTTCAGCACTCTGCCTTGATTGGCTTAAGCGGAGCTCGGCACGTCAACTGTGCATCCTGCAGATTATAATGGACCTTTTCATGGGTGGACAAAAACAGATGGAGGAGCGGGAAGTGCTATACATCCATGCAGACGGGTGATGATGTGGGGGGAGGGAAACTGGATTTCGTCAAAGTCGGCAGATACAAAAACAAGTGGGTGTAGCTCGAGCGGGCTCCGGCTCTATCTGCCTGCACAAAGCCCCATTCCGAAGCCCCCTGGCTTGGAGATCTGAGGGTAAATAACACTCATTAGAATAACAAAAGCTATAGATTTGTACCCAAATCAGCTAGAGTCTCATCAATAGTAATTAGAGGCTATACATAACTAATGAAGATGTGTACACTACATGAAACAAAGGTACTGAAAGCTGTTGTGTATCTAAACATAGAGTGTTGGATAAGTGTATGTCTGCCGCACAAAGCTTTTCTTACATTTCATTACCATTATAATCATGTGTACTATCAATCGTAATTCTAATGTTATACTGTATGACAAAGATGCAATTTAGTTGTTAGAGATAAGGAGATCCTACTATTAGAATGTGTTGTGCCTGCGTCTGCAACCAAAATTACTTTCTCTTTGTTCGACATCAAACTCAATATTATCACAGCCAGTTGCAGTGCAGACAGGAAGATCTGGACAATATTTCTCAGTGCTTCTCTTTCAGCCACAACCACCACTTGACAATGAAACGCAGACTATCTGTATTAACACATCAAAGGCTGCTTTCCGTAAGAAGAGGCAGACAATGCACAGCGATCCATACTTAAATGTTTTGTTTTTGTTATTGCTTTGTTTGCCTTGCCTTGTCTGTCAATGCAGAAAATTCCATTTAGTGCAAAAATGCAAATGCTGCGAGGCACAAGGACATCCTCTAAAAGAGAACAATGGCCACAGGCCAGCAGAGGAGCACACACTGCCTTTGAACCATTTAAAGAGGCATTAATGTGCAACTTATAAATAATCAACTAATTCCTTCTGAAAACAGCTAATTGAGTCTGTGACATTAAAAGCAACGCAGCCTTATGTGAAAAGAGAAAGAGCAATCCAAGTCGCCGAACAAAAAGAGAGAATTGAAAATGTAATGGCCATTTAGGGACAAAGAAACCCAATAATGTCACAAGGTGTCCTCACAGGAGTCCTTAAAAACCCAGGGCCACATCAGAGACCAGGAGATTCCAGCGGAGAACGATGAGTGACATTTCCCTGACATTTCCCAGCAGCATTCAATGCAGGACTGTATCAAGACTGTGTCAGAAATATCTATGGATATGCTTGCATGTGACACAGGCGTTAAGGGATGCGGGTTCTTTCAGGGGACGCCTCAGCTCTGGGGCTGGTGATGAGGAGCCTGGACTCTGGGAGATTGAATGGTAATCACTGGAGCACAGATAATGGATGATTGAAGGCTCTTTCTACGCCGCTGTTGGATTTCAATATCAGAGAGGCCCTAGAATTGGGATTCTTATCAGGGGCGGTGTGTCAAACAAAGGAGAGCTGAGCGTGAAATATGGGGTCCAACTCAGGCACACGACCATGGCGATTAGCACAAGGATAAAAAAGGCCGCGCAAACAAAAGAGGGCAGCTTTAGCTGGACAAAGGGCTGTCCACTGCCTTGTAACAAGAGACACGGAAGGAAGAAGGGACATAAAGGAAGGGAGAAAGTACTTGGTGGTAAAAGGAGGACAGGACAAGAGTTGTGCTGAGATGTCTGTAAGATGAATAGTGACAGACACAACTGTTAAAGAGTGTTCCAGATTCCCAGCTTCTGAAGAGGAATAATGGACCAGCAGGGATGAAATGCAATACACCCCGCCTCAAAGCCACTCATACACATCCAAACAAACACGCATCATCATTCACGTACACACTCATAACACACAAAGTGGCACGAGGCTTCACATCTCTGCCAAGCCCCGTCACAAAAAAAACAACAAAAAAAAAAAAACAAAACAAAAAAAACACAACAAAATTATTCCCATTTATCCCCAGATTCCAAGCGCTACAGCTTGCCAGGAAAGCTCATTAACCCTCCCTTCAAGAACCCTGAGACAAAGAGGGGGAAACAAAACATAACTAATCAATGAGAGCGCACCCATTGAGGAGGAGGAGGGACACACACACACACACACACACACACACACACACACACACACACACA
>CALSBV010012130.1:1573335-1628613 GCA_943590825.1 Bovichtus diacanthus
CACACACACACACACACACACACACACACACACACACACACACACACACTTATCTATCTAGACATTAATCACCTGAAGCTTTGGTAAACAGGGAATGCAGGTGAACAAAAGAGGAATAGAATAAATACGCAGAGGCAATCCAACATGATGCACTGCATGTGGAAAATTGCTGGGAAGAGCTTTAGGATTGAGGGCCCAATTTGCCCTTATTTCGGTGGTAATTGACCTCTGAAGCATAATGTGCGGTGCAGACAAAGGTAATTAGCATGCAACAAACTGATGTTTGATTGCCTGAAATGAGCATTTTAAGAGCAAGCCACAAACGTAGAAAGCAAAGTGTTTTCTATTGTATGTGTAAGTAGAGGGAACCTGATTTGAGGTGTGTGTATAGAAATGGGATTTGAGACCCACATGTGGCTCTGTGTTGGCAGTAGGAATGGTCCCCGCGTCAACAAAAGGTGCATTAATGTAACCCTGAATAGAGCCACCTCAGGCCTTTTCATTTGGCCTTCCATCTTGAGAAAATCAGGCTCTGTCCACCTGCTGGCCCCTGAGGTGACAGGGTTCAATCCGGTATCTAGTATTACTCATCAGAAAGTTTTTGTCTCATTTACTTAAACATGGGACATTTCCCAGCACTATCATCACTATGAATATCTGGGGTTTTCCCCTTCGCAAGCTGTTAGCAAGGGATATATAACCCACCTGCATAACTACGAGGTGAGAGGTTTAATCAACAGCCATGTTTGTGGCTGGAGGGTAACCGTCACATTTTAATCTGGCAGTATGTGAATTATACAATATCTCTTTTTCCCCAAACTGTACTGTATATGCATGACTGATACGTTTTCTTTCACCTATGCTAAATTAATAGGTACAAAAACACTATACATGTATACTTCACAAAATATGCTGTTGACTATTGCAGTCCAGACAGTAGACCTATTAGATAGATTACTGCTATTGTGCTATGGCCATGCCTTTGTGAGACCAGTGACCAGAGGATGACAACCAGGACAATAGCTCTGACCTTGGCACTCTGTCAGATGGAAGGAGAACCCCTCCAAGGGAACTGTCATTTTTCTCTAAGCTTAGGTGAATTTAAGGTTGAGGATTTACAATGGGGTTCACCCCGTTGACAAAAAAAACATGGCTGTTTAAGGCTAATTTTATTCCTTGATAAACAGGTAGTCTAAAGAAAATGCTGGACCTGTTAGCTAAAATATTTTTTAAAAAGGTAGAAATGTACAATACGTATCATAGGTAAAAAAACAACGTTAAACACAAACCATTTGTTTAACTAACTAATTGCACAATTATATGAATTATTTGCAGACCAGCATGTATGGATGGCTACTTTCATGTAACTCATTGAAAAATGAGTTACATGAAAAAAGGATAGACAAAAATGATACATGTTTGATGAATTTGGAAATGTATGTTTTTTTCCCCTTTTTTTTTTTGGGTGGGGTGGGGGTTGCGGGTGAAGGCAGAGAGGAAAGGAGGAGGGGGAGAGTAAAGAGCCACTTTCTTATGTTAAGCAGGCGTGCGGCTGTCCTCTATTGTGTGGCGTGAGGACTCTTTTCTCCGGCCAATTTGAGCATGCTTCAGTGGCCAGCCTGGCTCTGGCCCCCCCGACGCATTATACAGAGCCACACAAAAGCTGGAGAATGTTGCCTCGTCCCACAATGTGCCCCCCTCATTGCTCTACTCTACACTACACTACGTTCCGCAGGCTCCCCTCCCGCTCCTTCACACACTTGCATACACACTTGCATACACACTTGCATACACACACACACACACACACACACACACACACAGGCACGCAGGCAGGCAGGCAGGCAGGCAGGCAGGCAGGCAGGCAGGCAGGCAAGCCTACTCTGGGCCTCTGGCCGACGTGTCAGTCTAACGGAGCGCGACAGACGTCAATCCTTAATTAATCACGTATACGCGGCAGGGGCTCAAAACATTATTTAACGACATGGAAAACATTCTAATAAGCTTGTCGCACTGCCAAGGCGCAATAGAAACCCAGCCAGGAGGGCATATATATACACACACACACACTTGCATCCAAAACACCCCCCACCCGCACACACTTTTATCCCTGTCCTTTGTTTTGGGGGGACTCCATTCATCTCCACTCAGCTTCGTCTGGAAGGAATGGAGCAGGGCCAGATTTAAATACAAGGAAGGGTGTGGCTAAAGGAGGTGAAAGATGCCAAAACACAGAAGCATTCTTCATCGCCACTGGTTGGCACAAGGTTTTCAAAACCACCCGCTGAATCAAAGCCTCAACAATCTTTAATTGTTGTTCATCTATATGAGCCTCACTCCTGTCAGTTAGAGTCCTCATTTTGATCCTAAATATCTGTAAAAAGAACTGGCACTGGACACATGTTGTGTGTAGATGATAAGCCAAGATTGACATCAACATAGGAATCAATGAGTCACATCACACAGGAAAAAGTAGATGGGAAATTGGGAACTACAAACCATAATTTTACAGTTTTTAAACAGGGACAATGCATTTGCATCTCATGAGTTTGACTGGTGCTCTATCTAGTGGTGAATAAGAGAAAAACTGGCAGCCATACTGAGGATGCCACCTGCTGGACGTACCTGGTCGTCGCTGGTGATGCCCTTGTGCATGATGTGGTAGAGGTGCACCAAGAAATCACTGTTGGGGAGCACATCCTGGTGCCTGGTCATCATCTCACAGATCAACTTGTAAGCCTGCAGCTTGCCAGCCTTGTACTCAGCTGGTAGCATGGTGGCCTGGAGAGGGGGAGGGATGCTGAGGTCAGTATCATTATGAGGAGCTGAAAAATGCTATATGTATCTAATGTGGTGGAGGGGTGGTTGTGGGATCAGTCACCACAGTTGCTGTTATCCATCATTGAGGCAAACTACACCTTTTGAGTTTGACTTTAATATACAACATTCTTGTTTTATTGTTTTTGCTGAACAGTACGATTAGATAATGCTAATTTAAATGTGTGTTTAGTTTTTAGGAGTCAGAATCAGAAATCCTTTATTCCTCCCACAGCGGGGAAAAATGTACAGCGCTACAACAGCAGAGGGGCCGTGCAGATAAAAAGGCAAATCTAAAATACCGTATTTTCCGGACTATAAGGCGCACTTAAAAGCCTTTAATTTTCTCAAAAAACGACAGTGCGCCTTATAATCCGGAGCGCCTTATATATGGATTAATTCTGGTTGTGCTTACTGACCTCGAAGCGATTTTGTGTGGTACACGGCGCTCACGGCGCTCTGTCAAAATGTTTTAGTACGACTTTGGTAAACTACAAAGCTGCACCGCTTGCAGCATTACGGCTACCGTGGTCAGGAGCGTCGCGGAGTGATACATACTGTGCATCACCATAATATTACAGCGTGTGTGTGTATAAGGACCCCAAAATGGCGCCTGTCAAGAGACACGCTTACGACGCGGACTTCAAACTCAAGGCTATCAGTCACGCAGTAGAACATGGGAATAGAGCAGCTGCAAGTGAGTGTATTGTGTTGTATTTTACGTGTTACAACTGAACAAGGTTGGGAGTTATTGTGAATACGCTAACGTTTGATTTAGCGGTATCAGACTGTTTTTTTTACGTGTTACAACTGAACAAGGTTGGGAGTTATTGTGAATACGCTCATTAACGTTTGAACAATGTTGAGAGTTTTTGTGAACACGTTTAATAAAGTTTGACTTATCTGACTGTTTTGTTTCGCTTAATGCGCCTTATAGTCCGGTGCGCCTTATATATGAAAAAAGATCGAAAATAGACTATTCATTGACAGTGCGCCTTATAATCCAGTGCGCCCTATAGTGCGGAAAATACGGTAAGTAGAACACAACCGTAGTAAAATAAGTAGCAGCATAAATGTATTGCACATGCGTATTGCAGGACATGACAGAATTTGTTTTCTACCTGTTGTAGAAAAAAACACACATTCAATCTTACACAGAGTTCCCTGGTTGTTTTTTTCTGGCACATCTTTTCATTTTATGCCTCAAAGTATTCACTATATATCACTGTTGTTTTGTGAATGTTGCCTGTTGTGTCTATGTGTTGTTGATACCCTAAAGAGCCAGGAGGCCAGCATTCGAAGAGGAGGGATGAAGGCGGGCTGGGGAGGAGAAGACTGGTTGTCCACACTGATCCCGAGGTTGTCCCGGATCTGTAAGCACACGTTCAAGAAACGTAACCGCAAATAATCTTTGTGTGAGAAAGTACAGGATGTGTACAGGAAGTGTAAATGAAGGCTTTTGTTCTAAAATACCATACCCATTTAGATAGATACTGTTCACTAAAATAAACAGGCACGATTTCATCAACATAATTAGATCCCCAAAACACACCTGTTTTTATGCACAGAGCACTTAAATCAATAACTCATCATTTTATAGTAAGTCATTGCGTATTTACAATTCATGCCAACCATCTCTTTGTAAGAGTGGATATAAAGAATACACAGTTTCAAACCTATACATTTAAATGTATCCCAGTGTATTTCCTCTTGCAGTGTATTTGAATGACTTCAGCTGACAGGAAGGAAACATGGACCCAAACTATGCAAGGCTTCATATGTAGGTGTGTGTTTTGCCGGTCCACCTTACCTTGGCCAGCTTGTGCCAGAGCTCATAAAGACAGGAGAAGACCTTGGCATGGATTTTTGGGCAGCGGATGCTGTTGACATCACCCATGATACCCAAAATCCTCCTCCACAGAACAAAGGCCGAATCAGCATGCCATCCAGTCAAGGTGCCGCCCGCGATTATGCTGACATCATCAGCCAGACACTCGCTACTGTCTGCATGGTCAGAGACAGAGTTTGGGGTGGTTTGGGTTAGAGAATAAATTATTTTGTAACGTCTATATTGCCTATATATTATAGCTGCAGGTACATAAAACAAAGTGAATGAAATTAAATTTTATACAGGATATGGGTTTCAGTCAACAAATGCAGAACACCTTTGATAAAAGCATTTCAAATTGAGAGACTTGTCTGTAATACATAAAAGATGAATAAACCCTCAACGCCGACCTGTCATTGTCATTGACAAAATTCACTCTGTGCATTTTCCCAGATGCATTCAAGCACTCGGTTCTTTGCCCACTGAAACTGATCAAAGCACTGAAACACTTTTGGAAAAGAGGCACATGCATCATCCAAATGAAGTCAGGTTGAGTTGTGGGAGGACATTGCCACCTAGTGGGCAGCAGAAGACCGATGGGGAGTGAAGGGGAGTAAAGGACAGGAAAAGACACCAAAATGGATCGTGTGTGTAAGAAGATCTAAGGTGATTATTAAATGAAAGATGTTTCAGCACTTTGATAACAAATTAAAATGAGATAAACAAGAATGCACGTTTGGTACCAAGAAGAACCAAAAAAAAAAGGGGAATGTCATGTATTTAATCGAGTGCTTGAACGAGAACAGAACAAACAAACAGAGATAAGTGTAATGTAAGAAAAGAAATTCAAGGGAAGGCTGAAGAATATAGAGCATGGAGAGTCAATGGTTAATGAGGACTCTATGGTCTATATGATGAGTAGCAGCTAGGGAGCAGTACCCAAGTGGTGTGGCATGTGTAAGACAGACTGATGCATGGTGTCGTCCAGGGGGCAGTCCCGCGGGCACTCTGTGTGCACCAGCAGGGCCGGTGAGGCGGGCGGGTTCTGGGGGTATTGGTAGTGGTTGTGGTGGTGGTAGGACGGGGGTGCAGAGTGGGGAGGGAAGGCACACTCGGGACCTAAAAACAACAAGGGGGAAGGGATAAAATTGAGGAGGGGAGCACAGGGACAAAGGAAGAGTGACAACTTCATGACGATCACAATGTAGGACAACACAGACACAAGTTCACGTGCAAGGGTAGGAAAGGTGGAGGGGCAACCATGATCTCTCTATCAATAATGATGGAGGGGGGGAAGGAGGGGGTCAACTAAAAGCTGAAGAGTTTAAAAAGCAGAGGGGTCTTGATTATTTTCCTCTGAAAATAAATATTACTGCCAGTAACAAATATTCAAAGTCTGTCTTGTAGGCCACAGATCTCTTTCCCTTCACAACATGTCAATGGACAATCACACATGGCTTAGCCAGAGACGTACTGTAGCAGATCCTGACAAGATGATCAAGTTTCCTTACCAGGTCACTCTACCTGGATATGACTAATCCATTAGTGATGTAATTGGAGGCACCAAAACCCCAGCTAGATGAGAAACACCTCAGATAAACTTGCAGAACTGCTGAACTCTTTCAACTCATTTTTGCTTATCAAACGTGCAAGGCTAAGAGCATATCTGGGGTTATTTTTGTTTTATATTCACAACAGAGCTAAATTGTCTATGGCTATCTTCTTCCACTCAGCTAGGACGCCGGCGGCCACGGCCGACTTTACTGTCTGCAGGGACTGCAGGGGGCTAGGTTTAAAGCTATAGTGAAGGTTCTGGTATCATATAAAAATTGATTTTGCATTAGGGTCACTAAACAGTTAGAATTGCATACATTGGGTATAAGTGGAAAGACGAGACTCTTTTTGGATTCAGTCGCCAAAGTAGCTATTTCATAGTTTTTTGAAACTTGACCCCACTTTATAAAATGAGCTGTCGTGAGCGCTAGGATAATGTCAGCCTCAAGAAGTTTTACAATCACAAACTACAGACCTAGGGCATTAGAGGGTGTATGGCTTGCCTAGGTATATTGATAATAAGGGGGCTTCCTTTAAAAGGTTCAAGGTTACCTTGAAGGGTGCCTGTATTTTTTCTTTCCAAAGAAATTGTAGTTGATTGTAAAATACATCTGGAATAAATAGAGGGCCCAAATCTGTTTTAGGTGCTCAGGGTGCGTTCTTCTTATCAGTTCCAATACCTGCTAGAGCCTCATTATGGCTGAGCAGCAGACTCCCCTGGCTCTGGGGGTCGGTAGTCACGTCCATATGGGCTGACTGTGTGGACTGAGTGTCAGCTTCCTCATCAAAGGCCTGCCAGGTCACCTCAGCTTCATTGAGGTAGCCGTTGGACGTCTCACTGCTTATACTCTCACCTAGGTAGGGTGGGTGAATGAGGTGGATAAAGGACATAAAACGTGTAAGAAGTTTAACACAGAGAAGCATTAGATGGAAGGTACTGGCTGTGTGAGGACTAAACTATTAATCCACGCAAAGAGAGGGCTCTGTTTGATACTTCAATGTTTGATTTAACTGAATGAGTAATTCTTCATGTGGTTCATATCAATTAAAACACAGCTACACAGCAATGACAGCGATTATCGTGTTAAATGAATAATTAGTGATATAATCTCTAACTTTTCTCTCTGAGCTTGGGTCTTGTGTAGTTTGTTTGTCCCTCAGCATTGCACTCCGTCTCAGTTGGACTGCTGCTCCGCCGGATGAGGATCTAGGAATACAGAAACAAACATTAAAGAAGAGATATTTGTATGGACAAATCTTATTTCATTACTTTGACATGATACTATTAGTACAAGATGATTCTTCTCACCACTGGTGGCTCGTTGCTCTCTCTCCTCTCCTCAGAAGTCCTGCTATCAGAGCCAAGGGAAGTAGGGGAGTACTCTCTCTTCTGGGCTGAAGTGCAAGAGGGGGGTATTATAAATAGGCAGACAAAACACAATTAAGTTATCTTAAAAGCTTATATTACTTTACTCGTTCCTTTATGTCCTTGCGTTTAATTGAAGAGGCAGAAATGTGTTACTTTTTAACATCCAGCAAAGGACAATAGATGGAAATTAGTCTTCAAAGTTAATGTTGGCTCGTTTACGATTCTTTTTTAATGAGCACAGTCCCTGTCAAATAAACTAATACATATAAAAATAAAAAATGCATCAAAATCCATATTAGAAAACACCCTAAATGCCTAGTTTCCACCATAACCTCTCTATAACTGGTAAACATGAAAAAAAACTGTCTCCAGTCTCCTAATAAAAAGATGCAGACATCCATATTACATGTTATGTTATTACATGGCTTGAATGTAGCTGAGCTAAATCTCTTCTTAATACAATCCCAGTGTGAGGCCAAGGGTGTATTTTCAGTCAAGATCAGAGTTGAAACATATAGGGAATCAAAATCAAGATTGTGTTGTATATACCTGGTAAAGTGTCAGACAGTTGTTGGGTGATGTCGGAGGTGCTGCTGCTACGTGGCAGAGGGCTATCCCCGCCTCCCAGCTCCTCCTCTCCCCCACATTCTGACAGCTGACACTCCTCCACATCTGACACACAGGAGAAACGAAGACACATAGTTAGGCGGAGCCACAAGAACCACACAGCAACCATAACACAAACCTTCAAATGTAAACACACCGAGATATCTCATTTGTTATCTTTAGGGATTTGAAGGCACAGTATAGATGAAGGTTTGACAAATTCATGAGAGCATCGGAGAGAAATTAGGACATGCACACATGTAGTAGTGATGCAGACATACTTTTGTTATAGACTGTATTCCTACATGTGGCGGTGCTGCCCTGGAGATGTATTACATTTTTTTTAAATAAGTAAGCACAAGACAGTCTGAAGTTCCTGTTAACACTTAAACCTCTCTGCTCCAGATACTGTACAGCAGACACAGAAACTGACAGCATATAACAGATAGTGACAGATGGATGGAAAGGCAGGGCGGAGGTCACAGACACACAAACACATGCAGCTCTCAGAACACACTTTACCTGAGAGTCTGTGAGAGCAAGCAGAGTTACCAGAAGAGATACCAGGCAAGAAAGAGCTCACAGTGTGGAGAAGCATAGGAACGCTTTTAGCATTGGGCAAAGCCTCGTACAGATGCACACAGTTGCTGATGGACTGGCTTCGCTTAGCTTCCATCAGGGAAAAAGAAAGAAGAGGAAAAAGAAGAAAGACAGTGGAAACAGAAAAGAGGTAAAAGGGAAAGAGACAGAATTCAATAACAGCAAAGTACAGAGCGGGTAAATAAAGCACAGCAGAACCAGAGTTTGACTTTTATATGTTCAATTACAGAAATACAACACAACTGTGGCTCTGAGGAATAATTGTAAATAAGATTCACATCAGAAGGAAAAAAAGATAAACTAGAATTACTGCCTCACGATTTTATGTCGCCCACCATTCCATTACTTCATAACTTTATCCTATTAGACGTTTATTTTAAAATGATCATTATAAGCGTCGAGTTATGGCCAGAAACGTGTTTTTTGAGGTCACATTGACCTTGACCTTTGACCACCGAAATATGAATCAGTTCATCTCTGAGTCCAAGTGGACGTTTGTGTCAAATTTGAAAAATGTTTCCCTCCAGGGCGTTCCTGAGATATGACTTTCACTAGAATTGGACGTACGGACAACCCAAAACATATTGCCTCCTGCCTTGGCTGTTGCTGGCGAGGAAAGATAGAAACCAAACCCAGACAGGGGTCACTGTAACTGTGTAAGATGCAGCATTACAAGGAAAAGCCCAACTAGGGACAAAAGTTGACAATAAGCCGTAGCTATAAACTCTCTTTGCAGTTTGTCAGTGTCATGCTCTGTATTGGAACCATGTTAAATTGCATCGTACCTACCACATGAAATAAATTAATTTCAATGTATTTAGGACAAACAATGGTGGGATGATTATCGCACCAAAACACAGAAAAATTATTAACCCTGTACAAGCCAAACATACTACCGTAATTTCCGGACTATAAGCCGCTACTTTTTTCCCACACTTTGAACCTCGCGGTTTATACAATGACGCGGCTAATTTATGGATTTTTCCCGCTTTCACAAGCTTCATGTCGCCAAAAAACTGAGCACCGTCACATAATGTGACGTAAATCGAGCGCGCTCAAACTTCCCATTCATTACGGTAATTAACTTTTTTACGAAATTTCTCGGTGTTTCATTCAGTGTACCAAATGAACCTCTAAAAACATTATGCCAACCTTCAATTGCATTATTAGTTCTTGGAATGTCTTCAGCAGCGGACATTATGAACAGCGGACATTATGAACAGCGGACATTTTAAACAGCGGACATTATGAATGGTCACGATTCTGATTACGGTCATGTTGTCACCCTCATCATGGCAAAGACACGGAGAAAGGCATATGATGCAGCTTTCAAGTTGAAGGCGTTTAAAGGCCTATTTATTTTTGTTCCAAGCCGTGTTTCGTTAAAGCCTGTGTAAAGTTCATTTGTTTCAATGTACCGGTAGGCACCTGCGGCTTATTTATGTACAAAATACATATTTTTTAAAAATTCAGTGGGTGCGG
Organism: Bovichtus diacanthus; assembly: GCA_943590825.1. NCBI lineage: Eukaryota > Metazoa > Chordata > Actinopteri > Perciformes > Bovichtidae > Bovichtus > Bovichtus diacanthus. The sequence continues at coordinate 1,583,592 of CALSBV010012130.1, forward strand.
CTTATATTCAGATGCGCTGAATAGTCCAGAAATTACGGTATATATATGTTATATATATATATATATATATATATATATATATATGTATTTTATATTTCTGTCCAAACTATTCCTATATATCACAATTTAGACAAAGGTATACCTGATGATATCTATCCCAGCAATGGCAGACTGGCTTAACTGGGTCAATGTAGTTGTAGGAGCCTAATGAGTACCATAATGAATATCGAGCCTTTTGCTCCATAATCAAGACAAGATCTCTGAACAATATTAGTTTGTATTTGCATGCAGAAGTAGAGCCAAGTTTTGACAGTTGTCAAGGCTGAGGCATTGCCATTGTGTGTGGATAGCACTTGAGGCTTAATCTCAAAGAGAGCAATGAAAGAGGACAGTTCTATTCTCTGCTTTCAGCACACTTTAATTACGCCTTTCAGTAGAGAGATACATCGTCTCTGCTACAGCCCGCCACTGCTTCCCATTTATGCATATTAATGAGCATTAATTACACTCTTAATGAAACTATCAAAAACTGCCGTGCAATTGATGTGTGGGCCCTCTCTTGAGGAGTAGGGAGGAGGACTGTCGGGCCTTTGAAGATCAATGTGGGAGAAATCCAATTAGGCCAAAGAAAGGGAAGGGAATTTGAAGCGGTAGTGTTTAATGTCCATCTTTGCTTGCACGTAGATACAAATAAACAGACCAACAGAATAGGTGCATAAACACATGCACATGAGACGCATAATAGATGTGTCAGCACACACACAATCACACACACACGCACACAACCCTTCTAAGACTTCATCTTTCAGGCACAAATACATCTGCTCCTCGCTCAACAAGCCCGTCATTTTAGTACGTCGGTGGTAATTGGGGAGGCGGAAGGCCAGGAAAGGAAAAGGCATCGTAAACGTGTTTTATCCTCCATATTAAGATTCTGTCTAGACAAAATTAAGACAAGCAAGACAGGCACTGCAGCTAGTTACTACTCTACTGCCTTCCAGCTCAACTTATAATTAGCCTGCCACATTCCCATCAGATAAGCGGTGTTTGCGGTCTCTGAATTGAGGTAATGACAATGAGTGTCCAAATCTGGCCTTTGACATGCCGTCAGGGAGGGATTGTGCTGTATGCATGCAATCGAGCTGACATGGAAACATGTTGACATTGGCTGGTGACATGTGCGGGGGAACAATGGGGGCCATCTGCTGGCCTCTTTGTCTTTGGTGCTGGGCCTTTCAACGACACCTGGGCTAGCGTACACATGGACCTGTCTGAAGGCTTTCACACGCAGTCAATACGTCTGATAAACCCTGTGGTCTGACGCTGTGCTCCGGAAGCTTATCAGTACTGTTGTTGGCCCACACAAAGCCAGAGGATTGATACAGAATCATTTACGAAGGGTTTTAGAAAATATTTGTATTTTATTTGTGCCTGCCGTTGATGGTATAGTAATATAATACAACAATAATGCTCATATCACAAGTACTTACCGGAGGCCTTCTGTCGGACATTGTAAAGGGCTTTCTCTACACCAGGAGCACCTGACGTAGTGGCGGAGCGAATCCTCATGGGCTCCTGAACTCCTGGCCCGCCCTGCTCCCCTTGGTTCCTCCAACTCAGTGAGAAGGACCGCGCCACTGCTGCTCCCTTCTGGGAGTCCTGGAGCACACCTGACATGCAGAGAACAACACTTGCTGAGTACTGAGGTGTCAGTGTACATTAAAAAAAATAATAATAATTAATGAATCAGCTTTATAGCTTGATTTACCACCAAAAACCTTTACTTAAGCTATTTTAGATCTTAAAAAACATGTCCTTAATAATAACAACCCACACACTGCTGTAGTGGCGGTCAACGTCAATGTCGGATTGCCCATTTCCTTAAACTTGCATGCAGTGTGGGTATTATCTGAACTAGCCTGAGCTCATTGTCAACTCCACCTTTTTAAGCTCCTCTTGTGTAGGATTTGAACATTTATGACTTTGGTGACCACCAGTGGCAGTATCAAAAAAGACACTCTGGCAAACAGCAGGGCACACTGATGGATGGAAGATGGGCAGTTTATATGCCAACAGCCTATGTTTTAACTGGGCTACTAGACACATTTCCCCTCAGGGACAATACAGTTTGAAGTTTGAAATTAGTGTTAATTAATTGTGGAGATTGACTAATTAAACAATTGACTAATTGTCAGAACAAAAAAAAAAAAAAAGTGAAAGGCCACATCAATTTGAGCAAGGGGTCATGATGTACAAATAATGTGTTTAACATCAATTCAGAAAATCTGTTCCACACATGTTCAGAAGTCTGAGCCAAATCCATACAAGTGATGTTCAATGGACTTTATGTCAACTTAAGACATTTAAAGATTCAAACATTTTTATTTTGACAAACTCAAGTTTGGGTAGAAGCTCTGTAATACTCTTTTTTTTCCATTGTTTAAGAACATTGAGTGACTGATAGATAGAAATTACTTTTTCATGCCAAAGTGAAAGAAACTAACACAACCAACCACCATAAAGTCAAATGTAGGACACAATAAGGCTCAACTCAATTCAGTAACCAGAATTATCTTCCCAAAAGTCCATTTCAAACCTTTTATTCCACCCAAATTCTAGCCATCCCAACCCCCCCCCCCCATCTTTTTCTCCCCCTCACCACGTCCTCTCTGCTTCTTCTCCTTCTGTTCGCTGAGTTTGTCCAGAGGCAGGTTGGCCATGTCCAGGCCATAAACGGAGCGTGCCAGCACAGCCGTCAGCGAGTCCATGATGCTGGCCCACTCTGTCACCAGCTCCTCCCAGCAGGTAAGAGAGGACAGCACTGCCAGCAGCTCGTCCCATAGCTCCCGGGAGATAAATACGCACAGGTTGGCTCGCACCCACGCCACAATGATGGTCTGAATGCGAGACGAGACGAGGAAAGATGAATTAGCATTGACAGAAAGGGCTGCAGCTCTGAATTCCAGCCCCTGATAAGATGTGACAGCAGAATCCTCACACTGACACAACTAATTTGATATAGTGTCTCTTTGGCTTTTTGCCAACAACCAATCCACCCAAGACACACACAACCAGTACATATAGCTTCCTGAGCAACACATCATGGTGGTGACTTTAAAAGAAAATGCACGGAATTATGTACATTCAATGTTCTGCAATTACAGTGCACCATAGTGACAGAGTACTGAGAGCAGGTATGATGACATAGTCACACTCGCTCCCTCTTTCTTTCCTGAATTGAATAACAAGCCCTATATATCAGTTAATGTAATACTGAGCACCTGACGACATACCCTAAAAAGTATAGACGCTAAACTTTCAGCAAAGTTGTCTTTTCTTTGGTTTTCCTGTGGCCTCTTCATCACTGCCTCTGTGATCCTCAGCAGTACCTGCAGCATCTGCTCCCTGCAGAACATAGAGAGTAAATCAGAACAGTGTCTACCCCCCCAAAAAAAATTAAGTGATAAAGAATAATCAAAACGAAAAACTGATGACATTCAAGAGTCATGAAGGAATAACTGTTCCATGTTTATCAGAATATCACACTGACCATGTCTGTGTATTCATTGTGTGCTCCATGATCATGTGCCGGTAGATGCTGAGAACACCCTTGCACACCTCCACCTGGTTATCCAAGAGTTTAGCTACATCCTGGCATGGCTCCAGCAGGAAAACATTGGATGAGTTAGTCAGGAACACCTACACACATATAAGTGCAAGAAAAAACAATAAGGTTGAGCAAAAAGCAAGACACAGAGACAAGGTAAGAAAGGCAAAGTGCATACAGTAAGTATCTCTGATTCCAATCACTAAATGCTGTGATTTTCAGGAACATAGGAGACAGACCTGTAGTGTGGGCTGGATACCAGCCTTGACGTCCCTATTCTGTGCCTCAGTAAAAAAGCCCCGACTGATGGCGCTGCTGAACGAGTAAGTCCTCCCCCAGCTGGACGAGCGCCTGTGGCCGTGACTCTCTACCGTCTGGTAAAGAAAAGACAGGCCAGTCAATTGGTCAGTAGGCAGTGGTGGAAGAAATATTCAGATCTTTAACTTAAGTAAAAGTAGCAATATCACAATGAAAAAGTACTATGTAACAAGTCCTTCATTCAAAACCTTACTTAAAGTAAAAGTACAAAAGCATAAGCATCAAAATATACTTAAAGTACCAAAAGTTAAAGTACTCATTAAAGGCCCATTTTAGAATAAGATATATTATATATAACTGGATTATAAATATTGATGCATTAATGTGTTCATCACTTTAATGTTGCAGCTGGTATAAAAGATGGAGCTAATTTTAATTACTTTATAAACTGCTGAGTAGTGTAATTTGTAATACATCATATTTTTTTGTTGGTTTATATTTTGTATTAATGAATCTGCAAAGTAACTTAAGCTTTCAGATAAATGTAGTGCAGTGAAAAGTATAATATAAAAAAAATTAAAAAAAGAGTAAGTACTCAAGTAAAGTTCTTGAGTAAATGTACTTAGTTACTTTTCACCACTGTCAGGAGGCATACGCTAAGATACTATACTATACTATACTATACTCATCATAGAAAATGTTTGAATGAATCTTCAATGTTTGCTAAGGATAAACATCCTATGGCTGTTTTGATTTATCACATAGGCTACCCAACCAATTCTTTTGGACCCTTTAACTACATAATATAATAGTATACATATGTATGTTATGCTGTTCTGTATCAGAGGCTTTACCTGTACGTGCATGCTGTTAGCCTCTGTGCTGAGTATCTGTTCAGAGCGGCCATCCACCTCATCTTCCTGGTTAGTTGTCTCAGGCTCCGTCATGAAGCCGGGCTTCTCCTGCAGGATCCACTTCCTGTACACTTTGATCACCTTCCTGGTTGCTGATGCTTCGCAAGACGGCAGCAGGAAGGCCTTAGGAGGGAGAATATGGACTTTTAATTTGAACTATTACAGTATTATGAATGGTTTTAAAAAGGTAGCCTGGTAATAGGAGGGATCTTTAAGTTACGTTAACAAACAGCCAGCAGAGGGCGACACATTACATGTTATTACAGCATCACTAACCAGTCTGCATTCTAACCATGACCCAAAATGAAAACTATATTATATACCTGCAATTATATTTTTACAACAGTAAAAAAAAGAAATATTTCCTGGTGATGCTGTACCTGGTGGAAGACCTCATTGACAAAATTCACGTTGTCTCTGGTGGACAGTAGGATGGCATGCACCATGTCATAGACATAGCGGTGCTCCTCCTCAATGCTACACAAACTGGAATCGCTGTGCCGTCGATCTGACAGCGTGCTGCTGTTGGAGTGGCTCTTCTCAGGCTCCCCCGCTGGCCCATTCGTATCCCCATCTGATGTCTTGTCCTTCTCCTTCTCCTGGCTGCTACTGCCTGCAGTGACAGTCTGGGCACCACAGATACAGAGAGTGAAAAATGAGAGTCTCTTAGTATGCTGCACGGCTGCTTCTGCACAGTTAAATAATTGGACGCTAGAGTCTCATTGAATAGAATTCCCTTAGTATATTATTTGTGTTTTACGGACATTTCTGGGAATGAGCTAGTGTAGTGGCCATTACTATAAAATGATTCTCACCTCAATGCACTCATAATAATATTAATTTCACATGTAATTCCCCTCTTTCTCTCCCCATGATATTATAACTCTATTTGCTGTCATGTACAGTACTGTATATAAATTCCACCATATTATGAAAAATATTTAAGTATTTTTTTTTGTGAGCAAGTGAACAGGTTTGCCAATATCATAACATACATTCACATACTGTCTTCACAGCAGAAGAAAGGTGGGCAACACATTTCATGTTGTAATGCGTGCTATAGTATTTGAAAAGAGGTTTGCATGAGAGCGTAATATTTCTACACGCTTACAACTCCTGAAAGCATTTTTCTTTGTGATTTCACAATTAATAATACATGATGATTTTTTTCCTCTTTTGCCCAGGTGTTTCCATACAGATACAGCTCTGCTCTGGAGCTTTGCTGCAACAATACCTTCAGAACAGCCTACTTCGTCATCCTCAGTGACAGTATGAGAAATCAACAGAATGGTACTCTCATGCTCACCTGGATGAGTTTGGGAATGACCTCGGTGCCGTTCTTAGCGCTCTGCGCCGCGGCAGCACTGCTGACATACTTCTTCTCCAGGAAGAAGGTGACCAGCCAGGTGATGAAGGCCACACGAGGTGCCAGGTACTGGTCCCTGGTGCAGAAGGTGCTCTCATTGTTCCGCGTCACTGGCACATACAAGGGTTTTGGTCTGTGGTGGGGGAGGTCTAATTGAGCAATATAGTGGGATGAAGAGTGAGCGATGGTGACATAGGGAGGGTGGGGGGGGGGAAAAGACAAAAGGAGAAGAGCGAGAGAGAAAGACAAAGAGAGAGAGAGAGAGAGATTAAACATCAATTGTAGATGTTTGGCTTTGAAGGTTTTTCCAGTTTCTCCAGTTGAGTCAAAATCTGTTCACTCAACCATAAAGTGCTCTGGAACAGAACAAGCAGAACAGCCTTTTTTTAATATTAATATAATAAATAATATACTTCTGGAAATGAACAAGCAGCATGTTATTTATTATTACAATTATCATCATGCTCACTTGTTATACCTTTCTGTATTAAAATCTGTTGTTTTAGAGCCCTGCATGATCACAACAGCACATATTTTAAATCTTACTTACTTACTTCTAAAGATCCTATTTATAGAGTATTTTGCACACAGCCCAAGCTATATTCATCAATATTGTAAAATATCGTTCCTAAAATATTGTTTAAGCAGTGTTTCTGCATGTAATAATCTAATAACAAAGTGGTACATTGTATAAATATAAAACAATGTTAATAATATTAAAAAGGTTTGTGTTACGCTAAATATATCTGTAATTTTAATCTTACTATTTCCATGTGCTACAGTTCATTTACTCCTTTTACTAATTACATCCACTTCTAATGTGTATAAGACTTAACATTTTCTTTCCTTAAATGCTATTGTGGACAATACCAACAGACAAACTAAGATTTTGCTGCCCAAACAGAAGCTCTTGAGTTCAACTAAAGTGTCTGTACCTTTGCAGTGATGCAATATTAAGGCTTCAACACAAAGGCAAATAGTATATACAGTATATAGAATATATACTTTATGTCAGCTTACCTAATAAAGGCTTGTAGAGATTTGTAAGCTTGGTGAAGGAGGGGAATAGATGTGGAAGGTAGTACTTCTTGAACAGGCTGAAGAGAAACCTGAAGCCTGTGTCCTGGTTCTCTTTGTTCCTCCATTCTAAACTGGATGCCTGGCAGACAAAGCACAAAGGCAGACAAGGTCAGGCTACAGGGAGAGGAAAGGAGATGGTTCGAGCATCACTCAGAAAGCGGCAGTATATTGTTTGCAACTTAATACTTTGAAGGTTTCTCTAACAAACAGTACAAAAAAGGTAAAATGGTTAGGGCACGTAAGATAAACAGACTCAAACTTTACATACTTAACAACTGATATTGTATTTAGCTTTTCATCTTACTGTTGTACAATACAGGCATGACAAACTACCTAAGTGCTCACATCAACACCATGCTCATGACAAGACATACACTGTGTAACCATATGTATATATATTTTCCATTGATTGCTCACATTTTTTTTCTTTTTAACTACTGTCTTGCTAGGAGCTTTTCGAGAGACCCCTCCGACCAGGGTACTCTAAAATGTAAACTGTTTAACAAGAAAGATTAAATTAGTAAAATTGTGTCACTATATCAGGACATCCTGACGTGGAATTTCAAAATGAAAGTCTTCTAAAATGTCATATATGAGCAGTTTTCTTGAATAATCCCACTGGTATGATCATATGCATAGTTTATGTTATTATCGAGATGTATATAGTCTATCGTGGCAGAGTTTAAAATTATTGTTGTGTTATTTATAGGCCATATCGACTAGCCCCAGGATAACTCAGGGTCATGTAGGCCCAATATGCATCGTGACTATACCTGACAACCAAACCTAGAATCACATTTGTCCCTCCCATCTTATATGCAACCCTTCACTACAATATAACCTGTGGCACTGCAGTCACACTGGCAAGGGATTCAGTTCAAACTTTAGAACTAAGTTATGTTATCCACAAAAAGTTGTGTAGTCTTTCCCTAGCATAATTAGTTATTACCTGGATGACCATGTACTTCAGTAGAGTTTCGAGGATGTAACAGGTCTGATCATCTGCAACCTTTTCTCCTACCACAGCCGGAACCAGCGGGGTAATCTCTTCAGGCACCACCTTGGCTGCTCAGATCGACACATACAAAGAAATGAGGTAAGTGTAGGAAAGTGAGAGTTCCACAAGAAAAAGTGAACAATCCAATATCAGTTTAGTATGTTTCAGATGACCTCAATGAGCACCCTGATCCACACGCAGGCTCTATAAATGTCTCAGAATCTATGTCATTAGACATTCACACATGTAGAAACATTTATATTCACCATCAGGAGGGTTGGAGAAGGGGTTGTAAATGATGGTGTCAAGGGTGCAGGGCCCTCTGGTGGAGGGCACAGCAGGGAATCCTGGCACCAGACAGGCAAAGATAAGGAACTGCTCCTCAGCACAGTTGTCCCTCAGGGCCTGCAGCCACAGCAGGAAGAGACGGATCCCCTCACAGCGGATCTAGACAGGAAAAGTTTCAGACATATTAACAGATACACAAACGAGTAGTGTTGTAATGCATCACGTGGCAGGAAGATGGTGATTTTTAATACCTTGTGGCAATGAAAATAGTAATTACCTTGAATGAATTTCCAGTGTGTAGAAGCTTTTTCAGAATAGAACCTGGAAGAAAGAAAAATCCAAAAGGAGATATGCGTGAATAGATATGTGCATGTTCCGGGGTGTACCTGCCCTAGTTACTGGCCCTATAAGTCTGAGACTCTATAGCAGGGGTCTCCAACCACCGGGCCACGGACCAGTGGATCATTTGGTACTGGGCCACACAGAAAAATTCAAAGTTCGATTTTTTTATGCTGGTAATATTTATTGTAAACATTTTTATGTATTATATTATACAAAGGTATAATATAAAGGTTGGGGGCCGCTGCTCTATAGTACTGCAACAGCCATGGTGCCATTAATGACTGATTTCCTTCTTGATTTACTTTTCATATACTTGCATATTTTATCATACACCCCCCCACTCCCCCTTTTCTTTAGTTTCATTAATATAATTTATTTAGATTCTTGTCTACATTTATATTTTTACATCTTCACTGAGGCTGTTTCTTACAAACTGGTGGGAGAGTGGCAAGGCTTCACATTTTCCTGATTAAAATTAACAACAGTTGGCAGCGACATACATTCATGGAGGCAATCTGGTCCCGCTGTAATCAAATGAGACATTGCGCTGATTGCTAAATACCTTGCGTGGGAGAGGTCTGTGTGTGTGAGTGAGGACATGCTCTTGACAGCACTGTTCTTATGAGGCCCCTCTAGGCCGTCAAGACATTTTAGCTGGTTCTTTTGGTATTTTAACTTTAGGATTAAGGATAAAATTAGAATTATGTTATGGCAAACGTTAAGATACTCCAGAGTTGTTATTTATGCCGCTATGGGTCTCTCAATCAAAACAATAACAAAAGATGCATTTTGATGACTTTGTGAAGTAGCGTGGCATCATGGGAGTTGTTGTCTTCATTGTTAAACAACCACCACTGCCAATAAAAATCTATCTGACGTTACTCAGGCAGAAATCATGTTCACGGACAAGGTAATGTATTATTATTATTTACGTTTATTGACGTTACGTCATTTCATTGTAATGAAATAGCAGCAAGTAACATTAACATAACTCGCTAACTTACCATCAGATGAGTCGACCCATACAGCTACTGTAGCTAACGTAATGTGGTGAATAAAATAATGGGATAGGCCAGCGCTGTTATCCGTGGTCAAAACTTTAGGAGTGTGTTGAGCGTTACATATACATACACATCAGTTTGGCATCTGGCATGAGCCACTTGTCATAGTAGCACGTTGTAGTATGGATGGACAATATCATATCAATAAATTAGGTCTCTACTGGACTTCCTTCCTCACTCTCTGACGTATCATCTGGCGTTTCCTGTGCTTCCCTGAAGTTAGAGCCACTAAAGGGGGTAAAGGGGATCTAACTCTATTGACAGGCGACCAAATCAAACGTTACCTTATTACATATTTCTCTGGGTTTGACAATTGTTGGAAACATTTAGGATGATGTAAGTGCACAACTCAACAACAATATATAAAATAAGTCTAGTCTTTGTATTGCAGAAATGTTATACATTATATATATTATAAGTCTTGATCAAGAAGGTCCATACCCAAGTGATTTGATGCATGAAGAAGTGGCAGAGTTATTTTAAAAGCATAACAAAGCTGATGTGTTTGCCTGTGAGTGTGCAAGTTTCTAAGTGTGTTGGTCTGGGGCTTTTATTGTTCTCCTCTCATCAGGTTCAATCAATAACATTTCTCTGTTGGGCACATACAGAGATCCTTTCTAAAGGCCTTGGGCTCAGGACAGAAGGAATTAAAAGTAAGAAGATGGAGGATGATAAAAAAAAAAAAAAAGAAAAGTGTGAGGATTTTCTTCAGCTTCTAATAGTCTGTGTCAAACATCTGTGACCTTGCAATCTTCAGATAAAAAGGACAAAGCCACTACAAGTCATTAATGTTACTCCTGAACAACCCACGGCAAGGAATTCGTCCCAGAGCAATGAAATACTTTTAGCAATGCGACTACACGTAGAATGTGATTTTTTCAAATTTTTTAAATGATGTGAAAGAAAATGTTCAATTCATTTCAAACTCAGGTTCTTCAAAGAAGAAGTACATAGTGAGAGCACTGCATCTTGACCAGTGACACGAGAAATGATGAGCGCCAAAGAAAATTCTATGCGAGTTCAAAAAAAAAGCCAAGAGGCAGCCTTAAGCCTGTGGTGATTTGTTGTCCAATGACTGACAAAGTGGTGAATGTGTCTTGAGGATCCAACCCTAGATGAGTCTTGATATTTGGAATTGAGGGGAAGGCCGATCTACAACAGTGATCTAGACCTAGACTGTTTAGCTGCCAATGGGTGACAAACAACAGTAATAATTGGGGTTATCGCTTCTTGCAAGGGGTTTTCCTTTTTTTTGTGTGGTACTGAAATCATGGCAGCATAATTCAATTACTTATTTGCATTTCAAATGAAGTGCTCATTTGCATTTCCCTTTTACATCCCCTTCTAAGACTAATTATTTTCTCTTCATTATGAAAGGCTGAGGCATAAATGTGGGGACCATTTTTTGTCCTAAAGTGTATCTTAGAGGTTACAGAAGAAGGAGGAAAGACGCATACACAGTAGTATATACTTCCAGGTGTAACAGAGAGACAAAGCTTTGCAGTCAAGGCAGTGCAAATTATTTCATACGGTGAAAAACATCAGCAATACATACCTATACTGTGAAACTGCCATCGGTTGTAGATTTTCTCAGGCAGATGTTGTAAAATTTTCTGATGGAAAAAAATTGAAAAGTTATGATTAGGTTTAGTAAGTGATTAGTAATTAGAGTAGAGTACATTTCTATAATAATGATAGCGTAATGGCTGCAATAGGTTACATTGTAGGGCATTTTTCCTTCACCATTCGTTTACTACGCAAGAAACTAAGGACTGACTAACTCCAGGCTTTATTCAGAAGAGAATTAGAGCTTTAGAAATGATTCTAAAAAAAAAAAAGACAAATATCCATTGGTTCCAAGCTCTATAATGCAACTATTTTCTGGTTTTCTTAGTCTTATGTGATAGTAAATTGGTCCAACAAAACTAGAGGACGTCTCGTTGGGCTCTCGGAACTTGTAATGGACATTTTTTAATATTTGCTAAAGATGTAAGAAAATATCGATGCACTTGAGTATCACGATATTGTGTTTTGTGATACTGTATAGATTCTTAAAAGCACTTTTAAGCAATCAATAATTTACATGCAAAGATTTGTAGCAGACAGCCGGCTCAGATTGCACAAAAAGTAGTGCAATAATGTTGGCTGGGACTGTGATGAATGCAAATGCAGATCTCACAGTTCTGATTGCATTAAAATGGACTTTGATTTGATTGAAACTAAAATGTTATGCATATGGTGGTGTGATCTTTATACTATGATAGTTTTTTTGCAATATTGCCTTGCTTTTAATATCGCATTATATATTATATAATGAATCGTAACCCCTGTATCAGGATACGCATTGTATCGCCAGATTCTTGCCAATACACAGCCCTATTATTTGTTGACATTTCAAGGACCAAGCAATTAATCGATTAATCAAGAAAATGATCGGTAGATTAAGGAATTATTCCTTAATCTACCGCAAACAATTGTTAGTTGCAGCCCTATTTTCTTTAATTGACCCTAAAATAAAAGAGGGAAGAAAGAACAAGCGCCTTTATTTTGGTAAGTGGCACTGTTTTGCCAAAGCAGTATACACTTAAGGAATGCAGTGTCCTTGCACTTTATCTCCACTTGGCCCAGCATGTCTGCAGATCCCTGTGACACAGCACAGCACTGAGAAATGTCACCACCTCGCCAACAACCGCTTTACAACTCAATTAGAGCTCCCTAACCTTTCGGCAGCCTATCATTATTCTTGAATGCAGCGACAGGTTAACTGGGTCCCTCTGGAGAAAGGAAGAAAAGGCTGGGGAGGTGGGTGGGGGCAGATGTGTGTGTGCGTGGCTAGTTAATAGTCGGTGCACTGTGAGCAACTGATGCCCCAATGGCTCACTTCTCATCAAATCCTAATCGCTGACCCAATAAGACTTCATGATTGCAATGTAGAGGTCAAGTCTATCCTTTACTACTTTACGTATGCAACTCTGACCCACTCAACCAGCCAACCAACTCTGGCCGGCATGATAAAAAGCTCATCTGCCCTGAAGAGTGAGAAACACAGCAAAGAAAAGGATACAGAGCATGACACAAAATGTGCATGAAAGAGCTACAAAGATCAAGTCCTATCCAGCCACAAATGCAAAGTGCTACGGCAGCGTCTGAGTGAGGACTAAAAACAGACAAAAAGAAAGATGACATAGTATGAGAAAACGCTTCAGAGACTAATAGAGCATCATTGTATGAGACAAATAAAAATGTCAAGTGACAGCTTTTATAATCTCAAGGTTGTTTTTTTTTTCATTGATGTAATAATGTAGATACAATTATTTAATGAATGAAGCTGAAGTTAGTGTAATAAAAAATGAGTAATTTTCAAATGATATACCTAGTCACTTGGCACACTTTGGCACATGCCTGAGAATTGGAGAGATGACAGCAAAACAAATCTATAAGAAAAAGAACTGTGTGTAAATCGCGCTACTGTTAAATAAACTTAAACAAAGTAAACATGTGATTTTCCAGAGCATCAGGTACTGGCGTTACAGGAAAATCAAAAAGCATCTAAGAACAGTATGTAAGCCATTCAGAAGCTGAGCAAATGCAATATCATCCTCCAAGGGTTTTTGTAGTCTGAACTGGGATAAATGGAACAATAGTATTTCTTTAATAATCCAATCATTATAATAACACTAAAACATATAATAATCTAAATTTAACTATATGATATTTGTGCGTTTTTTTTATGTTCCTCAAATTTAAAACGTATGTTTCCTTGCAAACAATTTGAAGACTGTGAAACCTTGTACGAATGCCCTTGACCGGTCGTGAAATTACTAACAAAATAACAACAAACCGTGGATTCAAACAAAGATACAAGGATTGTTCATATAGCGCTTCCTATATGAGGCTAATTTTTACATAATAAAATGTAACTATGAGTTTGCTTGTTTCTTTTGTTTCAGACAACAAAATAAAACATGTGTATTACTACAACAGAAATGCTCTGAAACATAGTATATGGAAACATTTTTGAGCTCTGTGCTACGCTACATTATGCTGAGAGCTGTGGTGGTCCACAAGCCATCTCATGTTTTGAGTGTCTCAGTTTGTCAACAATATCCTTCTTCCCTTGTCATCCTCCATCTTTAACTTTCTCTTCTTGTCCTCTGAGACTACATCCCTGTCATTATCAGTGACAGCGGAGAAGTTGAAAGACATACATCACTTAAAAGGAGGGCGCTGGATGTCTATCTGTACTGTTCATTTTCTCTCTGATCCACAGACGTGATGGTATGCGTGTACAGGCGTGTGGCTGCACCTTGCTATTGATCCCGCATGGGATTACCACATCTCCGTAAAGGCTTCGTACTGGCCTCCTTCACTCTGTCTCTTTGGGGCAGCAGACGCATTATGCTAGGCAGCAACACAGCAGGGTAGCCTGCTTAAGCCCTTCCCTGTGTGTGTGCAAGCAGACACAATAACACTGTCTTTCTCTCTCCTTACAGAGCACCAGGATGAGAGAGTGGGAATGAGATGGAGAAGCTAGCTCAGAAAGACTCCCTGCGGAGCTGGAATGGGGCCGCAACAATGAGGAATTTACTGGCTGATATGAGGCGAATGGAGAGTCTGCCGGACTGAAGGTTGGTGGAGTTACTCTAATCTGCAGCCATACTCCAGCATAAAGATGGGGGCATTACAGTGGTACAACTACAGCCTTAACACATTTACATGATCCGCACTTAGGTTTCCAGTCGCAGGGCCTGAACATGACACAGAATACACTTCTCCAAGGGGAGGTCTACAAGGGCTTTTTGACGGCATAAACAGACATGCAGTACTCTCAGGAGAAATGTAATTTACATATTGTTTTTGATACAACTCAGAGATGATTATACCATCTAAAAAACAAAAGTCTCCTGAGAGACACAAAGCACTGACCTACTAACACACAACAAATCAGATTACAGAAGATGTACATGCAGTAATAAATCAGGGTATCAACCCCACAACAAAACCTAAGCAAGCTAAGATTTTAAAAAACAGTAAATAGTGTAGGTAACAAAGTGAAATACTGTCAAATGGAATTATCTTTACATGACGGTATAACATATTTTGGCCCACAAAGAAAATTAGAAGCTAAAATCAATTGTAGGCTTCATGCTTGTTGTGAGAAAAGACGGCAGTTACACACCTGCTTTGTTTAAAATGCTTCACAGAGTAAGTCCAAACACTGCAGACCAAAGCAGACTGCTTATTTACATGCTAAACAAATTTCTTAGCTTGCCCCTCATCATTTCTCGGTAAAGGTCTAGGTACATTTACGCTGACAATGCATATCTCATATGACCCTAAAAATATAATGAAGTTTAAAGCCTGAAGCACTTTTGTGAGTTTTAGTTTTGGAATAATTTACCAAAATACACTGCACTAAGACCAACGTAGCTAAAAGGTCTGCGTTCTCCTCTGTAGCCAGTGGGTGGCAGCAGCAGAGTGCAATCAAAACCCTCTTTAGACGTCCTATTGCCAGCGAGCTCATCCATCAGGTTTTCCCTCTTTGCTCAATGTGAACGCCAAGCTGCAGCAGGCTTCCTCTAGAACCATTTTGAAGTTGTTTTCGTTATTAGGCATGAAGAATTTTGGACAAAGGAAGAAAGCTAAATGACATGTCAACAAAGCCATACATATATAAATATATGCATCCACAAAATGTTCATAAATCAGTGTTTACATGTGACAAAAATAATTATCTATAAAATGTGCGGAACTTTGAATCAGTTCTGGTTTAAAGGATAAGCACAGGTTAAAGCGTAGCCCCATCAAGATTCATTTACTCTGCCTGCTCCCAGTGCAGACCTGAGCTACACTTAGTAAATTACCATTTATGCATTTACCCCCTGCTGGTGAACTGTCAGTCAAAGCTAGGACTGCATAAAGAGGAAACCGGGAGTAAAAGAAATCACTTAGCTAAATGGCTCTGGGTTAATTTTTCAGCAACATGTTAGCCAACATCACTGAAACACAGCGTTTCAGTGATTTAGGGCTGTCCTCGACTAAAGAAATGCTTAGTAGACTAACACTCATATGGTTTTGTCGACAGATCTGTAAAACTGAGTTTCTCCATAAAGAATCCTGCAAAAGCACCACTTTAAACGTGTGTTTGCCAGAGATGTGCTCACAAGTTCTTGGAAATAAGTCATTCAGCATTAAAAAAACATTAAAAACGAATCGTCTAAAGAAATCTTATGGAAATTAAGGATTTTTGGAAGCAGTGTGGGGGTCTGGTGCTCTGCTCAAGGACACCTCGGCAGTGCCCAGGAAGTGCACTGGTACCTCTCAAAAGTACCAGCCCAGACCACATACTTGGTCCATCGGGGACTTGAACCAGCAACCCTCCGGTCCCCACGCCAAGTTCCTACAGACTGAGCTACTGCTGAAGAGGAGACAATCCAAATTGATTCAAAGCAAAACATGCATCAAGAAGGATATGATGCACGGATATTATTAACCACTGGCCATTTACATGCACAGCAGTTAAATGGTGCATTCCAGTGTGGCATTTAAATTAACAAGAGTTACAATCAATCGTCTGTTTTCAATGAGGTATGGCAAGTGGACAATAATATGCCTCATTCCTGCTTAATTGGTCTTCATTTGTGAATGTTAAGTTTAACTTAACTGTGCAAAAGCAATTATTGTATTTGGGTTTAGGGTTTCTT
The DNA here is from genome assembly GCA_943590825.1 of Bovichtus diacanthus. Taxonomy (NCBI): domain Eukaryota; kingdom Metazoa; phylum Chordata; class Actinopteri; order Perciformes; family Bovichtidae; genus Bovichtus; species Bovichtus diacanthus. The sequence continues at coordinate 1,600,209 of CALSBV010012130.1, forward strand.
TTCCCCCTTTTCTGTATTCCTCTGCTCTATGTATATATATGGTGGTTCTGTTTTGGATTCTGGTGGTTTTCTATACGAACAAATTTAATCTATTTTCTGCAGTTTTCTATAAAAGAACAGCTGAATTAAATTCACAATTATCTATTAAAAATGTTAAACTAGATATAATGATCAGAAATACCCATTAAAGGCAACTCAGTAAGTCAAGTCTCAGATCTAGATGAGGGGCTTTTACAGAGGATTGCAGGGGAATTCAGAATGCTGAGTCAGGTCCGGATGACGGACGACAGGTCATGGTGAGGTCATATCCTGGAGAGAAAGTGGATACGAACAGACTTTCCTGTGAGTTTTGTTGGTCCCACAGCTGTCCTTTAACCTGTCCCACAACCTCAGTGGCACCAGGATCAAAATGCTTTCAGACAGTAGGAGGTGAATGACAGTAATACAGCAGCGTAAACAAAGTGCAGTCCCTCAAGCCCTGAAGCTCAATATGCTCTTAAAAACTATTTTCTAATAGAGAAAGTGGTCTCATCTGGTTTCTTTCTTGGAATTACACGTACACACACACCTGCCGCATAATTAGTGTCCATCTACAACAGCTTTCCAGTGCCTTTCTCACTACCTACATACATTTACTTGCACTTCATCTGCACGGCAGCAAGGAACGACATAAGAGGCGATTAGAGAAATGTATCCTGAATCCAAACGATTATATATATATATAAATGGCTGCCAAAGAGAGACATACATTATCCAACTGACAAGGACGTTTTCTCACACACCAGCCTAGTGTTGAAGCTCTAAAACTTTGTAAACACAAAACATGTATACCAAGCTCAAGCTCTGACAAGCTGCATGGGGAGCATGAGCAAACAGCAGTTTCCAAGGCCTGACACAGTTCTCACTTGGATTGAGGTATAAACTCATAAAAGATTCAATTTTGTTTAAAGCTTGGCATTTCTCATTTCACTCTATTGTTACAAGCCTTACAGGCCCTGTTGATATCGGTGGCTACCTCTTACTACTGCCCATCCCACACTGACACTCAGTTTCCTTGACTGACCTTATCATAGTCTGAGGGATATGCCTAGAAGAATTTTCCACTGGCATTGTTGCTGAATTTGTTTGAATGTTCCTTATTTATGAGGTAGCTAGTGGCAGAGAATTGACAAACACGCAGTTCCATGTACAAGCATGTCTACAATGACATACAATTACTTGTCACACCTTCATTACACACAGTTTTCCACTGAACTTGTTATGCAACTTATTTAAATAATTAGCAGCAACACTGATTATTTAGGTGTGTTACGGTAAAGGGCCGTGCAGTATTTTCACATCGGGTCCCTATGACTGAACTTCTTATTTAAAGAAGAACATGGACTTTTTCTGTGATAATACTAATAAGTCAATACTGAAAACATGTGTTTGTCAACTCTGGTTTTATGTGTGAAAAAGCCTAAGCCTACAGTATAGCAAACTTAAAACAAAATGTGATGCAAGTGATTATAGCGGACTTTTTCTATTCAGCATCTTCAGCATTGTTGTTGCATTCTCGCAGAGGTCGCCCATCTCTGTCAGTTCCGGTGCAGCATCACAAGCTGCCACGGTGGATGCCTTCGTGGCAGCAGACACAAAGGGATCCTGGAAGGGAATGGCGATGGCGGCTGGTGGCGGTGGGGGTGGGGTGTTCCAGCAGAGTTTAAGGGGGAGGGACAAAAGATTACCCCCTCTAGATATCCATTACTCAAACAGGCTCAGCATGGGGGATCGTACACCCCCACAGCAACCCACGGAAAAAAAGGGGGTCACATACCTCATCACGACAGCAAAGTAATCCCCACATAGCTGGCTCAAGGCAAACACACACATTGGAGACGTGTATTGTATAGGTCAGTCAGATTTGAATGCAAGAAGGGACTCAGGTGATGGAGAGCGTGGGGGACTATATTTCCTATGTGCCTGGAGAGATGAGGACATAACTGTATCTTTCCAGGAAAATTCTTACACAGAAAAAGACGTGTTGTTCGTATTAACCTGTGGTACAGCACTCAAGTGTTGCAAAGCACAGAGCAACAAAATGGCCTTTGTCTCAGCCGTTATCCATTCATAGCCTTCTCTACACAATGCTCTGAGGCTTTTTGGACAAAGGCCTCTAGGGTTTATGTTTTGGTTGGTTGACCTCTGTGTCTAAATTGAGTCATACACATTTACACAAATTTGGTTAAAGATAAAACATGCCAAACATAGGCTACACATGAGCTTGTTGTGCTTGTTGCATAAAAAAGATGCACTGCCTCAAGATTTTTTAAGAGAGTTAATCTTTTACCGCATTTGTCCTGTCCTGGTGTTTCATAATATAACTTTTTGTGACAACATGATACATTAGTAGTGCCTGTTTGCGAGCACAAACGTATCCACTGATATCTATTCACGACCACATAGATCCAACATGCCTAATCTAATGTGACGTAAAGAGAAAGTACGCAGACTGTAGCAGAGCTCAGGATCAAAGCGACCCTGTATCTGTCCTGCACCACTCAATGCAAGCTTATCTGCTCAGCGCACGGGTACAAGCACACGTTGTCACAGGCAGGGGCTAAAAGGGGACAAATGAGGGTTAAGCTGCTTTCAATATTAGTTTTTTTTTAATTTTTTTTTTTAAAGATGCCTATAAATATGTAGGAGGCATGAATCCAGGCTGTATTTACAGTTTAGATGACTGCATGTGTGCAGACAGGCAGTCTTGTGAGCAGTGGAAAAAACTAAAAAGGGACATCTAGTGAGTTGGTTCTCTTTATATTAAACAGATGGGGAGCACCAATCTTAATGAAAATTTTCACTTTCATCAATTATTAAAATACCTTCCAAACAGAAAGCTAGCAAAGCCATAAATTACAAACCTGGACAATGGAGTCTAGTATCAGCAGACACATTAAAATGCACCAAGTACATAAGGCATCACCCAGACAGAACCAAAGAAGATCTAATGATTATGATAACATGAAAGTAGAGTCCAACCTATACTAGATGCCTGACGAGCAAATCAGGAATCCACAGCTAAAGACAGATGACAGCAGTATCAGGCCTGATGCGACTTTAACAAACAAATGAATTGGTCAGTGGGCCTGAATCCAAAGTTAAAGATCCTCTTCTGCGCTTTCTAAGCTTGAATGACTTACTCCATGTTAGACATAATGCAAGAAACACTCCCACGCAGTGCTCCCAGGTGATCAGAAAAACTGTTCAAAGAGGGACAAACTATTTTTATTTTTTTTTGTGATCTGCTGCTATCCTAACAGCCCTGCCCTGAGCAAATGTAACTGGAGAGCAGGCTATTTGTGTTGGAAACTGGAGCTGCCTTTGCAGTCAGGTGGGAAAACAAGGTAGGGGACTTTAACCTGCATGTGCAACATAAGAGTGTTCAGAAAAACAGAGGGAGGAGCCATAAAACCAACAATGCACTGCACACACAGACACAAGTCCTACCTCCTTCTGATTTGCATACACACCTTGGTTTTAAAAACAAGAAATGAACTGAAAGCTATCCTACAACCTGGAAAATGATTGAGCAAAGGCTTTTTATCTGCACAATCTCCAAATGATTTCCAGGCTATTTGAGGCAAATTCAGGGAGTAGCCAGAGTTGCATGCAGCATGGCACCATGGAAACTATGATCCCGCCCCAGAGTTGAACAGTAAACAGGTTGAGGCTGTAGCAGCTATCAGTGGAAATCAGACATGGAGACAGTAACACAGAAAAACATGGATGACTTACTTCAAAAATAAAGAGGATAGAGTCCAGCTCCTCCCTTTGAGATTTGTTCCCTGAAACACAAGGACAGTACTTAGGATTTTAAACACATAGCCGGGAGCTAGACTGCATTAGCCTCATCAATAATGCAACAATAATACAGGCCACTTCGTGAACACTTATTCAAAGGAACTTGTGTTACCATGAGAGCATACTCCCAGTGGGAATTAACCCCCTTACTCCCAGTAGTGTCGGAGTCAGGCTCACCACACATACTGGACATAACCAGAAATGTCTTCTCTATGGGCTCTATGCTTATTGCTCAGTAAATGTGGAGCAGAGGGAAATAAACCCGCTGTCGTAACGCATACCATAAAAGAGCAGGGAGAGTGTTCATTTTTTAACCATCATGGTCAACTAGTGAGTGTGCAGTTCACAACACAAAAAAAAAAAAAAGTAAAAGAAATACGTTTGTACTCACCTTTTAGTTTTAAGTTGCTTTCCAGTGTAATGAAATTTTCATAGAAGATAAAATAAATCTGAGAACAGTTGCTTTCGAAGAACGCCTTGAGTTCACTCTTGTCAATGATATCTGTGAAAAAATGGAAACAATGTTAATAACATCTTAAATTAAAAATATAGAGCATTATCCCTTTTGCGCCTTAAACCTGGATCTGGGCAATAACTTGATATAGATATTTCTTGAAATGAGAATACATTTTCTTTGGAATTCTGGTAAACAAAATATTGTAGTATAGCTTGCAATTGTCTTCAGGCAGCATTACAGTTAATGATACAAAACAATAATTGATGCTACTCTTTTGGTCATAATATACATTTTCACGTTGAATTGATTTATAGGCCAATTTTGGATTTTGTCAGAATTCCTCAGCTGTACTAAGATCTACGACATAATAGTTGTGTGTGTCCATGTGTCAAGGTTCGCCAGTGTAAAGAAAGTTAAACAAAACTGCCACTACAAATCTTTTACCAACCTATTTTGAGATACCGGAGTGCTTCTGAGCAGTCCTGCGAGTGTTCTTTCGTTTCATCTTTTATGTGACTTGCTGTCTCTTTAATTCAAAAGTGACACTGTTTAACATACTTTCCACTTGTTTTCCATTTTGCAGACTACATCTGTTTTACATCCAGGCAAATTGTTTCACTACCTTATCCTGCATAACCTGTTATCATTAGTGGAATGATGACAGGCTTTTTGGAGGTGGACAACTTTGCCTCCCAAACCGATCATTTCACAATCCCTTTTCTGTTGATGACGTGAAACAGTATAAATGATTCCTCCTAAATGTATGCTCCTTGAGGTGGAAAGAGAAGCATACTTTCATGAGATATTATCTTAATGCACAAAGTCAAACATTTTTGAACGGCAAGTCCCATCAATGCGCTACTGAACTTATGTTCAACTTATTCCACTTTCTGCTGCAGACCTATACGCTGCTCCACAATATGATGATCACTGTTGACAAAGACTGTGTTACATTCCTAGGATTTTCTGCACTTTTAGCAGAAGCCAAAGCATGACTGAAGATGAACCCAGTAGATATATGCCGGTGTTCAAACCTCGAGGGCAATACACTTTTTCCAAAAAGGTATTTCGTCACAATGTAGGATGTTACTTTCTCATCTCAGTTTGGACGAGTTTATGGAATATTTCACATGGTTGTGTGGTAGATGGAGAGGGGTGGTCTGGATCAAGGCCCGGCTGAGTTATGTTGATGGCCACACAAGCTCAGGCTGCAACAGTTAATGAGGGAAATAGGTGGTACATGTGTACAGTCACATACAGACTGGCACTGACAAAATCCCAAACTTTCCATGTAATGAATCCCTATCATTTGCCATGCTTATACAACTGTGGTAATGAGATAGGCCTGGTCTGAATAATCAAATATAGGCCAGGAGGAGTCCTGGCACAATAACAGCAATTAAGGTTCACCTTCTGTTGCGATTCTCGCTCTAACACATGGTAAACTGGAAGACTCCCAGAAGCAGTCAGGCTCGTGGGGAGTGCTGGAATTATGTAGTGTGTGACAAAGACTGAGATGACTTATCTTTGCCCTGTGATTAAAGTAAAGATAATGAAGACGCATTATGGGGAGAGCAAGTCAAAAGGCATGACTGCTATTAGTTTACCGCCTTGACATAGGAACAACCAGCAAGGCATCAAGGAAGCCAAGTGGTCGATTGGTTGATTGAAAGTAAAGAGGTCTAATATGAAACTAGGAGTTGGATCCAGATGTGAATAAAAGCAATCAATATAATCTTAAAATTGTTCTAACACTCACATGTAGCCAAAGACTAATTCAAATCAAAGCTCCGTGTCTTGTACACAGAAGAACAAATCCAATGCTCGAGCTCCATCCCTCAAAGTAGGCAACACTTTATTAAATGCTCCTTGCTCCTGCCATTAAGCTAATCACATCTGCTCAAATCACATTTAGCGCACAAGCACCGACACATACGAGTGCACATTCTCACACACACTGGGAAAGTTAAGCAAAACTTTAACAGTGGGAGTAATGATTGTCCATGCAGCGACTTAGTCTTACAGCCAGTATAAAGTGCACATTCTCCCCTCTGGCATGAGCTGCAACAGCCAACATCAGAGGCTGTCGATGTAGGCAAAGTCTGCTCGTCAGTGGTGAAGCAACACCACTGCTGTGGCTAATATTTGTCCGACTTGTGCTTGCCAGACGAACATGCAATGCATACACCATGTTTGTGGTGTTTTGTTTTAGAAACACTGAATATAATTGTTTTCTTCCCACTGTTGTTAGTATTGGTTTCTTTGAGCTGGCAGCATTAGCTAACCCAGCTGGCTGGTGTTCACAAGTTGGAATGATAAACTGCTCTGCTGTACCAAAACATCACTCCTTCCTGAAAATCCCATGGTCCAGTAGCTGTGCAGTTAACTGTGGAGAATGAACTACAGCTTCTTACCCAAACGGACCTTTCAAAGACAAAAAAAATAAATAATACTTAATTGCTAAATGTGGCTAAGAAGATTGCCACATACTGTTTGGATAAAACAAGTTTAAGCTAATTACAGCTGACTTGCTTAATACTTTCACAATCAGCAAAATCCCTCAGACAAGAAACAAAGACTTGCTTTGGCCTGTGTTCTACAATCAGTACTAGTTTCTCTCCAAGGAAAATAATGTAACCACTAATATAAATCAAGATTTGAACATGTCTAATTAAACCATGAAAAAATAGAATTTCTTAATATCCAACAGGTCTGCTTGGTGCAAATGGTGTACCTGTTTGCATGAAAGAAAGACAGAAATAACAGAGAGGAAGTCTGTATAATAATTATGCAGCTCTAATTTGAATAGTGTTACATGCGTGAGGAGTTGATGGGGGTGGGTCAATTACATATGTCATGCTGCATGTCACAGAAGCATCATCTTGAGCTCTCGAGCCTTCAGACTCACTGCTCCCCATCTGCTCAAATACCCCTAACCAGCCACTGGAGCATGACGGATGGAGGGAGAGGCCTTAAAAGTGGAGAAAAGGAAATGTAAAGCAAGCACAAATCCGAGATGGAAGCTAACCATCTTGGAAAAGGCTGAACAAGACACGGATCAGCCTCCCAATAGTACAATTCAGACAAAAACAGAATTCAGAATTCAAGGAGTATCTGTATTGACAGGTTTCTGTCCAGGCTGCATACAATATGTCAACAGGTCAAAGGTTAGAATTAATCCTCATGCATGAGCAAAGCCATCTGTTTACTAAATGTTTATACAGACAATATGTATCAAACAAGACAACGTCTATAAATTATCAAGCAAAATGGAGTAAATCAAACAAAATGAAATTGCCATCAAAATTTTATTCTTCATGCGAGTTCAAGAATATGATAACTACACTAGCACTGTCAGGATGAATAAATTGGTCCCTTTGGTTATTACCTCTTATTCACCTGAGGAAGGGTAAAGGGTTATGTGAAAGCAATGACAACTATAAAAAAGTTAATAAATTAAAGCCAGTGAGTATTAAATAATTCTGCATGAACTGTCTGTTAGTAATGACATGTTGTGCCAGTAATTATATATAGGCTAAGTACAGAAGTTATCTCTGGTTTAAGACTTACTTTTTGTAAAAGGAAACGTTGGCTGACAGGATAATGTTGTACAATGGTGGTCAGCATTGTGAACTGCAATATCCAGTGAGGCCCTTCACTGACTTCTCAGGTAACAGCATTGCAGACATAAAAAGACAGAACCTGTTTTTCGGGCCCTGGGAATGCAGGGGATGACACTGTATCCTCTGAGCCCAACAAGATAACCGTGTCCTTCAATTGACACCCCTCTGTCTGCAAGACCCTCATGTCAAAGACGGGAAAAGAGTGGTGGATGAACAGCAGCGGTGGTGAGCTGTGATCACACAGGGCTGTTATGGTGGGAGGAAACCATGAGTCTTAAAACTGGTGACTGCAGCTAAATGAGCTGATAGCTTGTGCTCAGAGCCCCTCTGTTTGAGGAAGCAACGGTAATGCCAACACTCAGTGATGTGATTCATACATAATAGCACTTCTTGTAGAAGGGAGAGTGCTGAAGAACTAATAAAAGGGATACGAGAATGCATAGAGAGGGGCTAAGAAAACCCAGCCAAGTTAAATAACAAAACAAACCATGGGTCAATTGATGCCTTAAATGCTACCCTAGTAATTCTACTTCCTATTGACTGAATGTAAATACTCAGCTATTGCACATCAGCTGCCTAAATTACAGTAAACTAAACTTGACTATTCTGCAAGGGGATCATTAAGTCATCCTTATTGTCAACCAACCAAAAACAGTATGATATAACAATGGCCTCGAAACTGCTGACAGTTACAACTTAATGATGCAGAGACCTGCAATCTTCTCTAGTGAAATTAATAAACACATGCCAAACAGAGCAGCTATGGCAGGTTTGGGTTGGCTGACACTGTTCTCCATTGTAATATGTTTCCTGTTCACTGTCAGGGAAGAGCAGATGTTCTGACCCCATGTGAGAGGACCAGCTGGAAAATAATAGCGTGCAGCCAGAGCTGAGGGCCAAAATGTAATATATTGAAGGGCAGAAAAACACAGTATCTTCTCAAAATGTTCTATGGAAGCAGATATTAAAAAAAAAAAAAAAAAAAAAAAAAAAAAAATCACAATTTCCACAAAAAGAAAGCTCCAAGAAAAAAATAACCCACCAAAATATCAGTGCAAAGATTATGACATTATTTTCCAACCCCTGGATGGATAAACATAATTCTGATATTTTAGATGTCATCACGTCACTAAGGGTCTCACTGTGACTTCTGTGGAAAAGGGTGAAATAGTGGATTGAACTTCTGAGTCCCACAGTATTATATAACCCTATGGCATGCCTTTGATGCATAACAACTTCACATAAGGTAACCCTGGTGGGAAGGACATTATTAATTTGCTGGGCAAACCAGCATAATTTTAACCTTCAACTGAATAATTAGTGTCTTTCTGTTGCTTGCCATTTTAATGAACTCAAGTTAAACTGGGTTCGCCCAGCGAGCAGTAAGAGAGTGCACACAGCAGTGTACACAAAGGGGTTGTTAGCCAAACGTGTGAAGGTCATCTAGTCAGCTGAAGCCTATAGTATATTTACACAATCAAAACCAAACTAGCGACTCTGCCCGCAGCTCCCTGTTCAAACTTAATCAGCACACAACACATGTAATAATAAGTACTCACATTTAATGTTCAAAAGGTTGTGTCAAACCATATTTAACCCCCAACTTACAATGTATGCCATTTATACCACCTGAAGCGCCATCATTAATATGCCACATCATACTCAAAAAGCAGACTACTCAAACCTTTGATCAGACATACACTCATTTGCATTAGCTTTGGGCTCGCTAATACTGCAGGTGCACTATATTCTTGCCAGAAAGGAGATGAGGAGAGAGAAAAGAGTGATATGTTTCTTTGGCAGTGTGCTCAGATCAGACACAGAGGACTCTTTAAGAACCCCGGCAGAGGGATGCCTGGAGGCTGCCAACACATAGTAGAAGAGACACGGGGGTGGTAGCCAATGTGGAAGCTGATGGATGCACCATAGATGGCGCTTCCCTCCCTAAATAGTGGTCTACAAACAAAGAAGGATCAACTTAAAGAGACTGCATGAGATTGATCAGTTCAAAGATTAGAGAGGCGTTTTCTTTTGGGATTTTTTTTTTGGCAATCATCTGGGGATATGTATGCGGGAGACCGCAAAAGGCACACTGACAGACGCAGTACTTTAATTGGTTCCAATATTATAATTTTCATCAATTACAGTTCTTAAACACATACATCTTCATATTCATACATTCTTTCCCCATAGTTTTATATGTTTTACCTTAGCAAACAAAAAGTTCAAACACAAAACTTAAATGTATGTTATTGGCATTTAAATGCTATATTATACATGTGCTTTCTGTTGTCAAGTTTTCTTTGGCCACAGAGAAGACAAAAAAAGAATCAGATCAGCTTTATGATCGATGGCTGGGTGAGGAGGTTGACATTTGACCGTAGTAAAAGGAGTTTAATCATAAATCTGTTTTGAAACCAGCTGTGGTGTGCAAGTCTATCAGATGATGCAATTTACACAGTTACAATAGTTAGCAGGCTGTATGAGCCTCATTTGAGGCCATGATAACACACAGCTGCTTCTAATACTGTTAAATATGCTGCAAGCTGTGCCAGTCTGGAGATGTCAATCATAATTGAGCACTTGCTGGGTCAAATTGATGTTCCTTATCAGGGGGTCGATTGGAGCCAATTCACTTAGTTTTCTCAATCAGTATTGACAACAGACTCATCTTCCATGGATTGGTTTACAGTGATGCACAGCTGCAGAAACCCTTATCCATGCCTTCTTCACCTCCCGTCTGGACTACTGTAACAGCCTCCTTTATGGTTCACCCTCAAAAATCATCAATAAACTCCAATACATCCAGAACTCCGCTGCCCATCTACTCACCCTCTCCTGGACCTGTAATCACATCACCCCCGTCCTTTACAAGCTCCACTGGCTCTCCATCCTCCAGAGAATCCAGTACAAAATCCACCTCATGACCTACAAAGCCCTCCATAACCTGCCCCCATCCTACCTGACTGACCTCCTCCACAGATACACTCCCACCTGCACCCTCCTGCACCCTCCGTTCCCACCCGCACCCTCCGTTCTACAAAAAAATCTGAATGTGACATAATAAGAATCAGAAAATTCAGAGTCAGAAATTATGTGAAACTTTTCTCACAAAAATTAAACTTGACTAAGATGGTTGTAAAAAGACGTCTTCTGAAAGTCCGGTGATAAAATAAAATGACACAAATATGTTTCAGCGAGGGCATTTAGTCTCCGGCACCTCTGATTATCAGGGAATAAATAGGGTGCGATGGTGAGGTTACTGTGTCCTTTGTGAATTTAATGTGTCAGAGATGCAGGACGCGTACCTATCAACATCACTGGGTTGAGCCTAGAAAGCTTTAAGTTTGCATCATAGCGCAAATGTTGAGTCTGACTAACAGCCAGGTAAGCGTGTAGTGGTCTCGCTGCTTTCGAGGCACCATAGCTAGTCTGGAGAAAATATTAATAACTGGCCATGCAATGTATCATCCTCTCTGAGCAATGTATCCACAGAGAGTGATTAACATACTGCCAGGCTGAAGCAATGGAGCAAAGCATGCAGCTCTCTCTGAGTTGACAGAGGCACAGCATGGGCTGTAATTCATACAAGGTATGCCAGTCTGTAATAACTCAACCTTATTTAAACTGTCAACAGGCTTGTGATGGCTATGAAGAAGTAATGGGAAGCTCAGGATAAATGCTACAGCGGAGCAGCTTCTTCACATTGTTTATGATTCAGGGTTCATAAATGTTATGAAAAGGGCCTTTCGTGCAATCACAACACTTATGTTGCATATAATTTCATTATGATGCCACTGTGCCAAACACTCCATGAATGCCTCTCAACTTGCAGCCTGTCTAGCTGTGTAGCAGATTGGGGACTTTGGGTCTACACAGAGCACAGTTTGAAAGAGTCATGGTAGAACTGGCAAAGCCTGACCTTATCCCAGTCTGAGCTCACACATTAGAGAGTGGCTTATCTCGACAGCTTAGCACTGAAGAGCTGCTGAACTGACGACTTTCACTATTCCTCTTCAAGTAGCACTAAAATCCTTATCTTTATCAGCACAGGTTTTTTTGTTTCACTGTGAAATGAGTCCTTCTGGTGATTGAACAATCACAAATTAAAGATCGACACCAAACTATTTGGTTTAAATGTAGACAGTATTAATATCTTCCTTGTTCCCCAATTCATCTTCCCTTCCAGCAAAAGGTAAAAAATGCCACAATTCACCACAATGCGAGGTCACACGGACACTGAAGGTATGCAAAAGATCTCTACATACATATTATTCTTCCGTTTCATTTTAAAATGAAAATTTATACCATATTTTAATCTTGCACTCAATGTCTGTTCACTTATGCTAAAATGCAAACAGGTGGTAGTCAAAAGAAAGGGAAGACAGAAGACAAATCTTCAGCCCTACTTTATGTAATAGCCTAGTAATAATTCCTAATTCTCAGGAAAACAAAATAACCAAATTTTTACCAACATTATTGACTCCCCACACTCAGTTTAAAAAACATTTAAAACATGGAAGTCCACGTTTTCATCCGCTTAAAACTAAATGTTATAGCAACATTTTCATTGGTTGTGATGGCCATTCAACTTCAGCTGATGCCTCACTTTTACAGGACAAATGTAATCACTACAGGGCTCACAGAAGGGAACACATTAAAGAAAGACACAGGTGTTATCTGAAAGAAAAGAAAAAAACAGTTTCGGGTCAAAGTGTATTTGTTAGATATTTTCATCAGAACAGTATTTCACTAGCCAACCTAAAACTTTGCTCTCTAACAACTGTGGCAATCTGCTAATAGTGTAAGCCAAAGCTAAGTGTTTATTTTCTGTTGGCTTTAAACCTGGAAATCCAAAGCAGATTAGAGGGAGCTTGGACATTCAGAAAGGAAACATAGAATATAAATCCCCTTTGAGATCAAATCGTGATAACAAGTGGTGTCACAGTACACTGCAGGTCTTGGGCTAGGTTTGGCTATTATAAAAAACAGGACAGGTAAACAGTGGAACTAGACAAACTGGTTTTTCATGTGTCGTGTAAAGTCGCACGGATCATCCGCCACAGAACACAGAGTGCTGGTGTTTTCCTATCTCTAGCTCTCCGGCAGGCCAGAAGATAAAAGAAAAAAAGCCATTCATCAACACCATGTGATTATATCATATCTGAAAAGTGTTTTAAGGAAGCTTTGAAATACATAACAGTAATACCACAGACTGAAAACAGAAACCTTTCCAAAGCTTGCTGTGCAGTTTAGAAATATAAAAAACATCCTAGAGGTCAACTAAATGTTTTTAGAAGTCATGTGTTACAACATGTAGCCGAAAGTAAATAAATCTATAACCATAGCTCTGGCCCCCCTCTATAAATAGTAGTTAGCTAGAAAGAAAGAAAAATACTAGGTACAAAGTTTTAAAGTATTTATTAGCTAAAGTCTAAAAATAGTTAATGATTATTTTTTATATATCAAGTACAAATGAAGAAAGACGCAGGATGTTGATAGATTCAGGTATTTCTGTCATGCTTGATCCAGATCATTATTCTATTCTTTGATGGAGACTGATGATAAATGGTTCAACTGGCCCTCTGGTGCTTTACAAAACAAATGCCAAAGCAACCCATAAATAAAGTAAAGTGACATCCCTGCAAAATGTGTTAACAAACGACACCTGCTACTGATTTGACAAATAGCCATCATTGTAATGTGAACACACTGCGCCAACCACACAGCTTACAGACAAATAAGTAATAAAAATAATGTGCAATAGCTAACTGCTCTGTTTTTATCATGGCATAGTTTGCAATTGTAATGGCCCATGCATTGCAGCACAGGACTTATTTATTCCGCCAAATGCTCATCTTGACAGCGGAACCAGTGTAGAGGAAGCTTTACTGTACATACGTATGCTACCTTAAAAGCAGGAATAACAAAACAAAAGGAGAGGAATTGAATTAAAAAATAAAACAGTTAATGTCCCCCTTTTGTTCTTAACACCTAGCCTAACCAGTTCACTAAACAGGTTTATTAATGTGATTGAAAAAAAATATATATATCTTTTACTGCAAACCAACTTTTAAACTTGACGCCTACTCCAACACAGAAGGTATGTTACCCATTACCCTAGCTATATCTCAGCACTCTCAACTACAGCTGCTTCTGAACATACTAGTCTGTGCACGCACCTGCTTTCTGACAAGTGTCTAGTTATACGCAGCAGAGTAGGAGAGGTGCCTGGCTCCTCACCAAGCTAGCCTCTGTTCCCCTATCTATCAGCAGAACTTCTCTCATAGAGGGTTCTTTCATTGGGCTTTCTAAAAAGCTGAAATATCTACCTGTGGTTTTCAGTTACTGAGCCTCAGACTCAACAACAACATATCCCAAGCATTTGCCATCTGTAAAAGCCTCATGAGCTAAGATGCTAAATGCCTGGACGATAATGACAGAAGCTGTTATCGTAATAGGCACCACCAGACAAAGACCTGCTAATGGCCGTCGAGTTTCGCTTAACTTCGACAGCAGACAATCTTGCCGTAATAGCTATTAACAGTCTCATATTGCTTCAAATATTCTATGTTATAATCAGGGTTGTCTTATATTTTGGCAAATGGGGTTTTGAAATTTGTACTGATTTATTTTCACTTTGAGATAAAATAGTCTACTTGTTCTAATCAGTGTCAAAAAGCTTCATTATTCCACTAAGTTTTATAGGAACTGTATTTTCATTGTGAAAAAAGAACACAGGAACTTCAACTTCAGTGTGTGAAGCCTCAAGACCCTAAGAAAGTTGATAAAACCCATTTGTGATTGCTTACTCCGGTGGTTATGACACTTAAAAGTGTCGACATCATGCCTGCATAGTGTGGGATAAAAGATGATAAGAGGCTTAAGTTATTCACAAGTCCAACCTGAGTGTTTTACAAAAAGGGAGAATCAGAAGTCGAGTGATCTCAGCCTTTACTTCAGCCACACAGAGGACCTTGTTGAGAGCCCTTCCAGTGTTGTGCTCATTGTTTCCTCAGATGCTTCACCTTGTGATTTCCTCTTATAACAGCAGCACTTTCAGCTGACCCTGACCTCAGCAACACTTGGAGAACGCACGTAGAGAAAGGTAAGGTGTAATGACACTATATTTAGGTTCTTCTAAAGATGAGTGCAGAGCTTCCTTAAAAAAAAAAATTAAAAAAAAAGAAAGCGTTATCTTTGGCTACAAACTCACACACCTACACTCACAAACAAACACAGCTGACTGTTATCACTAACAACACTTGCACACATGCACTGTTGTTCCCATGCACTTCACCAGCAGGTCCAAGCTGAGCCTGTTTACTGCAGTTGAACAGAACAAAAGGAAACAAACAACACCTCCTTAGGATATAGCTTGTTCTATTCAGTTGATTAGGGGGATGACGTTATTTTTCCTACAAACAGAGGGCACATGCTCAAGCCCTCATGACCATAAAGCATACTGAATCACTACTAGCTCCTGCAGCACTGATGAGATGCTGACCTGGCACTCTGACCTCTCTGTGGAGGGAGCAAGTAAAAAAAGACAAATCTTCTTCTGGAATCAATGGGTATTCCCCCAGATAAACACTCCTGTCTACAATCAAATTAGTGAGAGATTTCCTTCATTATAGATAGCATTTCGACCATCCACTTGAGGCTTATTTTTGGAGGAATTGGGGTAGCTGTATGCAACAACGAATGCAGAATGAGTTGTGGGACTGAGCTTGAAAATGACTTTGAACAGGAAACAGTCAGGGGGATAGTTGTTTGTGCCTCCATTGAGAGAAGCAGGGAATGATCAGGTGGTTTGCTGGGCTCCTGTAATTAACAACCTCAGCCAAATCCAGCCAGGCATGACCAGCAAATTAACATGCAGCAGCTTTCACACTCTATCCCACAGATCTGCTCAGTGAGCAGAAAACCAATACAGGGACACTCTGAAAATAGCCCAGACTACAGATTGTCCTTTCAACTCCAATACCATTGATACTATGACTAGTTTCCACAAGCTGGTTTAACACATTTCTGGTCTTGGTTCTACAAAGCCAGAGAGACAATGTGACACAACTTTCAAAATATTTGACAATAATTTCTTATAGAGGGCTCTACAACAAGATCAACAACTGCCAATAACTCATCCTTTGTACAAATATTGGTTGGACACTTTAAATTTAGGCTGATATGATAGTCTTGTTTTATGTTCCTTCAATACACTATAGCTGTTGACAATTTACAATTATCATACGAGGGAATTAATCAGACAGCCTTAACTTTTTTCTAGGGTAAATGCTTCTCTTACAAATATAATGAATAGTAGAATTTGCAAAAATACAAAACGCTGTCAGCAATTAAATGAGGCCAGCTATATTTCCTCAAGTCCCTGTCCTGTCTTCCACAGCACTCCATCGCTCATCACGGTTTCCTGTAGACACAGGGAGCAGCAGCACCAGGAGGAAGTTCTTCCTTAGCTGAAAGCACGTGAAATTAGGGAGGTTGGGGGACATCAACACATTGGCCCTTCTATCAGCTACTGGACAAACAGACCAGCCTTATCTTTAACTGCACATGAGGGAAAGAAAAACACAGGGGACATGCAGCGCTCGGTATTGACCTCTACTTCCGTTGTACTAGTCTTGACATTGAAGGTGTGTTCTGATAGCAGAAAGATCTAACCATGTTAACTTCCAACAGTTTGATACTGGCTGTGCCACTGTGCAAGGGATCAATAAAACAGCAAACATTCCACTATGACTGATGCATGCTTGTCTAGTGCAAGCATGCATCAGTCAAAACAAATGGATCAAACCCTAAACATCTAAAAAAGGTACCTTATTGCCAGAGTGATTCTTCCTTTCCACTGACTTCCACTGCAGACACACCTTCACTGTCAAGCTTTGCCTAAATGTGCCCATTGTCTATCAAGAAAGTATGGGGCTATTATTGTGGTTAACAGTTCTCATGTCTTGATGAATTGAAGTTAAATGTTCCGTCACAGTGAGAGATCTTAAAGTTTTAGGAATCATATCATATTACTTCTTTTTTTCCCCATCTCGACTGTAAACCATGTTATTTTGAATATTTTAGTCAATATCAAAACATATCAATAAAGATATAGCTGTAATAGTTATCAGAATATTACCTTTTCACATAGCTATATTGCATTATTGTGTTAGTACAAATATATGATATGTTTATTAGACTACATATTAAACTGCATTACCTAGACGTTCATCCTTACGAGATACAAACTCTACAGTTACAGAGCAATACCTGAGCATAATTGACCTACATTGGAGAGAAAGCACATGATACATACAGTATGTTGCACTTATAATGAATCCATATCTCACAATTCCCTCCTGACAACTTTTTTTTCCTCTCCACACTTTTCCAAAGTACCAACTGACCCAGTTTTATCTGTGATACAATGACAATAGCAAAAGTGTATAGGTACATATGCTACAGTCCCCTGTACTATGAAGGTCTACTCAGGTGGATGCAATGAAACATGTATATCTGCTTTCCATAAATACAACTGCAGTTATACTATAGCGTTCCAAATACCTCTCTGAATTGTTCAGATTGTTCTGGAGCCATGTGGAGTCAGTTCAGCAAAACATAATGGACATGAACTGTTTAACGTGCATGTCATCTGCCTTCTACTAACATGTTTTGCTAAATGGATTTGCCATTTAGACTCATAGAAGCAAAGTAATCCACTACATGGACTCTTAAGAGCATCATGGCCATTGATCAATGAATGAAACCATGAAAGTGGATTGGAAATAGGTTCCATTATGTGTAATACAAAACTCTGATGAGCAGCACAAGTCAGCACTACAGAGCAAATGCATGTCTCTTTCGATTATCATAGTGAAGGAAGACCAGGTTGGAACAACAGCCACAAAAACAGTTTGTTTTATGACTGTCATAACCCACTGCACTTCCTTGTCCAATGAAAGAAAGAAAAAGGACTTCACCAGTTTGCTTTTTTCCTATTTTTCATCATTTTCATATAAAATATCTCTAGGATAGAGTGACTTGATAGCATCTCAAACAGGCAACCAGCTACAGGAGAACTCTATTCTCACTTCAGCCTAAAGGTATATAAAAGGGTGGTTTGTGACGTGTCGAGCCATAGAGTTGCAATTACTCCCCTTTTAAAACAGCCAGGGTGACATAGGACTAAATGACAACAAAGGTTGTGGTGGGCATCTGCTTCTGAACGACTGATGCCCTGACAAGGCACCATCAGTTAGCACTGGCTGGCTAGTTAGCCGCCAAGGGAGCTAGCTCACATTAGCTAGCATTCATGCCTTATTACAGTGCGACTTGTCTGATATTAGTACGTAAAAAAAATCAATGAAAACGTGTGACGAGCGGCACACACTTCAAATTGCGAAGGTGGTTTTTAGTGTACATTGATATTACCTGTCAGCTAGCTTGCATTAGTCACCGCAGTGACAGCCAGCCAGCTAACCTGACGCCTTGTTTGACGTTAGCTGTCGGTTGATGGCAGCTAGCTAGCTCGACTAGCTAAGCCTCGGCGATGCAGCATCAAAAGCACAGTGACATTTCACTCACCTAACAGTGACCGGAGGTGTTTGAGCCGGGTCAGTACATCCTTCTTTGGGTCCAGAACTTTCTGTGTAGATTTCTTGACGTCTCCATGCCCCCTTCGAGTGAACATTCCGCTGTAAAATGCAACCGTGGAAGCTGAAATCACCTGTGTTTCACCATACACCAAGCCTCCAGTGTGACTGTCACTTTGCTCACCGCCGCTCTATGCCTGCTCGGTAAACATTCGTCCGACGGCCGCTAGTGTCCTGTTTTTTTGTGGGTGTGTAAACACGGAAGAGCTGTCTGACAGAGGAGTGGTCACATTATATGAATACGCCTCCTTGTTTATAACCGTTGCACCTTGCACTTCCAGTGGGTTTGTGTTTGTGCGTTTTAATGAATCATTTCACCTTTCAGTATGGGCCTACTTTACTTCTATTTTTTAGTTTGAGAACAAGCTCGTGCCTTGTGAAGAGATGGGGTTCGTCTGCTTCGAGTGCCACACTATTGCCTCTCACAAATGAGAAAGACACGATTGAATGCACTGTCCTGCATTAAACTTTAGGTTGAAGACTGGCGCCCATCTTTAGTCTTAAACAGGGACTTATCAATTCCACTTTCTGTCGTACAATAGAGGTTTGATAATAGGAGGATGGGGTCTTGGCGTTATTATAGCTCCTAAACGCCCTCTGGTGTTTGAAAGAGTAAAACACAATTCCCCAGGAACAACAACATATAAAAGCATGGAGAGGAAGACAAAGACTTGCAAAGGTGACTCTTAAGCAACGTGTTTTAGATAAGATGGTTTGTATGTTTGGGATAACTCAGCAACTAAAGATTATTTTTTTTATTGTTGATTACTCTGCAGATTTTTTTGCTATTTAGAATATCAGAAAAACAAAACAAAAAATATCCATCAGAATTTCCCAAACCCCAAGATCCAAAATGCTTGCTTTGTCAGACCTACAGTCAAAAACCCAAAGATCTCTTAACAATGCACTTACATAGGCTGGCGTTTTTAGTTTTGTTGCTTGCCTTAACTTTTGCTTCTATTTGTGTATTATTATGCATTTTTATGACTAACTGTGAAGGACTTTGGAACTGCTATTTTTGAAAAGTGCTATATAAATAAAGGTTACTTACCTTTAGTTTAGTTTATTATTATATTAAACAATCAAATATTTTAATTTGAGGAGCTGGAACCGGTGATTTTTCACCTCATTTTTGCTTAAAATAAACGATCAACTACTACTAATCAATTAATTGACTCATCATTTACTCTCTAGACTTTTCCAGCTTCTCCAAGGGCTTTAAGAAAAGGTATATTAAAATGAAAATATAATCATGCTTTTACATACTTCAAGAGTAGAACAGTGTCGATAGCAGCGGTGGATTGTAGTACATTTACTCGAGCTCAAATTTAAGGTACTTGTCCTTTGCTTGAATATTTTCTTCTCGTGCTACTTTATACCTCTGCTCAATACATTTCACGGGGAAAAATTGTACTTTTTACTCCACATTTATTTGACATTTTTAGTTACCTTTTCGATTATAGGAGAAAATAATCAGCCAATTAATCCATAACGAAAATAATCATTAGTTGCAGTCCCATACAAAATTCTAAAAAATTAACTCCACCTCAACCAAATACAACAGTAAAATCCTGCCTTTGTATTAATGTATGAGTAAAAATTATCTATTGCTATAATACCAATAATATAACAGTCACAGGGGCCATTTTCTGATTTGACTACTTTGAATTCTAGTACATTTTCCTGATTATACTTAGTTACATACTTGTACTTAGGTAACATTTTCAATGCAATACTTTTACTTAGTATTTTTATTTTATTTTATTTTTTACAGTGTGGTATTCATACTTTTACTTAAGAAAAGGATATGAATACTTTCTACATCACTGTTGTATCTATCTATCTATCTATCTATCTATCTATCTATCTATCTATCTATCTATCTATCTATCTATCTATCTATCTATCTATCTATCTATCTGTCTGTCTGTCTGTCTGTCTGTCTGTCTGTCTGTCTTTCCGTCTGTCCATCCATCCATCCATCTATCTATGTGAAACAATATTCTGTAGTATGAATGTAAAATGATCACTTTGTTCATGTTGTTTCTCATGCTGTATACATGTACATCAATGTCTATGTCTTCACTATATATTAATGTAGTTAACTTCAGCTCAGAACGAACGTCAAGTTATAGTCAAAGCCTGTATTAAAAACACTGTGTGTCTCCAACTAATATCCATGCCTAAATGCACCAATTCTTATAATGCACTTATGAATGAACCAAGGAACCTAACTTCCAGATGAAAGAGACCTGTAGTTTTTGATATTCACACCCCACTATGGTGACACTTACAAAGAGAAAAAAGGTATAACAGCTTCACTGCTCACTCAAGCCGCTGCCACTTGACACTTTAAACTGGAGGTTTTGATGAATTAATATAAGAATACAAGCGCTTCTTTTAAATAGCAGAGCTCTCCTGCAGTTAACGTAAACTTAGGGTTATGCTAAATTGAACAGAGTTCAGTGTGCTCATGACTTTAATGGATTTTCAAAATAATTTGTTCTACATGGTTGTGCAGACAGCAAATTCCATCTTGGAAATGGGAAAAAAGTGTTTATGTTCTGAGATGAATCTTAAGTTTGAAGAAATTGGATGCATCCGTTAATCAACCCCAACAAACTGACATTCCGTGCAATCTCACACTTTCGCTTGTCTGAACCTATCTGTCTTATTTTGGAGGCAATTAATTTTGAGGCTAAGCTGGGGAAAATTAGTTTATTTACACATTTTAGACACATCTCATTGAAGGCAGAGCTTAGACTGTACAGTTCAACTTCGTGACTGAGAAA
The DNA here is from genome assembly GCA_943590825.1 of Bovichtus diacanthus. NCBI lineage: Eukaryota > Metazoa > Chordata > Actinopteri > Perciformes > Bovichtidae > Bovichtus > Bovichtus diacanthus. Next base: position 1,621,582 of record CALSBV010012130.1, read on the forward strand.
TCTTTTCAGACGTAGTATAAGATAAAGTCTACTAATATAAAGAAATAAGCATATATTTGTAAGTCTGCGACTGTTCCCCCTATCAAATATCACATTATGCAATACTGCAGTTTTTGTTGAGACTTCCTATTATAAGATAAAGTCTTATGATATTAAAGAAAACATATATTTTCTATATATTGTACTCACAAAAACCTCAAGTGAGACTCACCGTGAGGTTCTGGGATGACCAAATTTACCAGGAGATGGCGCCTAAACCATTGGTAATATGAGGCAAACGAAGATGCCAAGACAAGCTACACATATCATTGAGTTTCTGTGTATTTTTATGAATAAAACATGCATAGGCATTGGCCTGCAAATATAGGAATCTCATTGTAAAAAAAGGTGAGACTATTAATTAATTAATTATTATTATTATTATTATCTATTTTTGAATTTTTAGGGAGAAACTATAATCAAATCAAATGTAAGAACATTCTCAACGCGTAGGTTTTGTTTGAATCAACTCTGAAAGTAAAATAAACAAGAAAGTCAGGACTCGACTGTAAAGAATGTTATACGCTCAATAAAGAAGACAAGACTGTATTTTATTTCATGTACCACCCCCACATATTGAGCATCGACAATGTTGTGAGAGTGTTTGTCTCTCTTTATCAAGGTTCTGCACAATGGATGTCTTGAATGATAGGAGAGCGAACAGAGGGTAGTGAGAGCAGAGGCCAAAGAGGAGGAGTAAAAAGAGGAGTTAAAATCAGCCTTTGCCCTGCAGTTTGGTATGACACTCATTATCTGAAGTGGGCCATTCTGAGAAAGGAGGAGGTTGCCTGTCACAACAGATGTTGATTACACAAAACAGGGTAGTTTGGAAGGATGCGTGAATAAAACACAAGGTCACACACACACACACACACACACGCGCGCGCACGCACGGACGCACGCACACACACACACACACAGGGTTATTGTTAGTGCTTTGTCACCAGTCTTAATTGATTGTAATCACCATTCCTTCTTGGCAAACCTCCCCTGTTCTTGAAGTGCAGGTTATTGCTCATTATCTAAAATGGCATGGACCTAGGATAATCTATCAACAATAACAATGGGACTGGATTTTTTTTCTCCCCTCTCTAATCCTGCACCTGGAAGTATTTTCGGGTGCAGCTCATTTCTGAAACGATATACCATAGGCTGCGACAATTCAGCTTTATAGTCTGCTGTAGAGCCCATACGCTGCTTTCTCAAAGATAGTTCAGTGCTGAATTAGACAATTACGGCGCCAACTGTGACATTATTTTTGAATGAGATAATTTATTTCAAAATGGGATTTCCAGAGTATAAACCAGCATAATTTATTCTTTTTCATACAGGCCTAGAATGGCCAATTGTCAGGGCCTGGCAGAGAAATGAAGGCCTCATCATGACCAAATGGTGGCACTGCAGCCTTACAAATGTAGACCCTCCTTCTCATGGCCAGGCTGTCGGACTGATTCCAATCCAAGGTTTGAAAAGCACTTGTCTGCTCTAAATTGTTCTTATAAAGAGCTTGGAAATACTTGACTTTTCTCCTTATGTGGTTATGGATTTCCTTTTTGTACAATTAAGTGCCATTAAAAGCTAATGTATCCTGTTAAACCACATTAAGGTGTTGGGGTGGACAGTGGCACAGTTATCCATCCGCATATTGTGAATAGGAGCCCCACTCTCTGAGTATTTTTTTGAAATCTATATTGGACCATTCAGAAACTTCAGGATGAAAAGGATCAAAAGGGAAATGTCCACAGGGCTGCTGATTTTTCTGGCTGTGAGACCACCCACAGCTGCTTGACACAGATGAGCTACGGAGCAATGAAATGATGAAACAAAACCAATCTGTGTTTGACTCAACCGGGTTCACAGGCGTATAGTATCTAATACGAAAAGCTTTATTTTTTGGTTCACCATTTTTTTGGTATTAGCCCTTAGAAGAGTAATGATGAATAAACTATACTGGTCAAATTATATTAAATACATGTAATTAATTAAACATATTTTAGTTATTTTATCTTATATTATAGTATAGAAGTATTAAATTGGAAACCTTCATGCCATTTGTTAACAGCAGGTTCTGCAAATAAGGCACAAACAAGAGTCTGTAATTTGAGATTTCTGCTCCCACCAGGGGTCGTCATGGTGCCCTTAGCCACCAAGGTTATCTCACAATTAACAAGTTCAAAGCACTATATTTATAATTGTGGAGACTCTTTCTTTTATTGCAGAAAATTTGCACGTTTTTCTACACAGCAAAATTAGGAAACGTCTTGTGTTCCTGCATTGAATTCTTCACGTCTTGTTTTTCAAACGCTACAAATATGAAGCTCTGTATATGGATACAAGCGATTTCTGAATCTAGTGTTTGTAATGCACACTGTAGTTTGGAGCACATCTCCATAGAGGTTAATGAGGGGGCACTCTGAAGTAATTAAAACAAGAGCACTATAAGGCAGCAGTTTCACATAAGGCACTCATAGCAGCATAACCCATACTTAATTAAAACTCTTTGCTGACAGCATTCTGTATCTTCTCAGGTAATCTGCTGTGAAATTAATAAGGAGGGAGAATTAAATGACTAATGTTGGCAAAGAAAGGCTATTTTTTTTTCTTTCTGCAGTATGCATGACAGGGGTCTCTATCTGGAATGCGTGATCCTTATTGTGCTGAAAAATACTTCTTCAGGTTCTCACCGTAATCTGATTCCAATTTCACTTGTGGTGTGACACCGTAGAGACAAGCCAGGGGGCCGTTTAATTGAAATGTCCATGCTTTTAATTGGATTCTGTTAAGATGTGAAATTACCTCCTGAATTACAGTCTTGTACATTTAAATGCTGATATAGAATGGTTTCCAGCGGTGATCAGTTAAGGAGCTGAAATAATGCCTCTATTCAGCGGGGCGCATCACTGTACCGAGGAAAAAGAACATTCTTGAATTTAGACACAACCTGGAGCCTTGCATTTCAAAGACAGACATCTATCTAGTGAAATTAATTGCTTTTTTTTAAACAGCGTAGCGCTCGAAAGACAATGCACTACTTGAGCATGCTTCTGTAGTAGCAGACATGAGATTCAAGACTTTTTTCCAGGGAGATTTCTCTATCAAACTACAAAACATTTTACAGTCATGGTACATACTGACTGCTTTTTGTCATGATACTGTATTTAGACCCACAAATGCCCATTACCAATCACACAGTGGCTGCCAGATATCCATTGCAAGGCAAGTGAACCGGCATTCATGATATCATAGTTAAGCTGAAGGTGTTAGCATCCAAGGTGATGTGTGGGTGGTAGACAGCAAAGCTTTCTTCACCTCCTTGAGGGTTGTGCTCTCCCAACCTCCTACATTGAGATTTTTGAATTTACCCATTCTAGGACCCGTGTCACCCTGCTGTGGCTGCGCAAAACATCCCTGCCTCCTCCACCTACATTCATGACCCCCTCCGATAAGCTTGGAGTTCATCCCTTTCACTGATTAGTTTGCTGGCAGATTGAATGCCCATGTCTACAGACCCGTGTCACCCCGGCTGGCTCTACCTGTGTGTGGTTGGATCAACAGTAGGCTGGCACACTGTCCTGCGTGATACTAAAACCATTATTTATACATAACAGTTCTCTGTCTGTGTGCTCAGCAAAGCCATGTTTCCCGCCTTGGGAAACAACCACCTCAGTTATATCATAATTCCAGAAAAATAATAGATTATGTCTTGATTTATGCTAGAGATGCACTGTTTTGGAATAACTTGCAAAAAAAATTCTGTGTGATTCTAGGATTCATATTCTGTGTGAAAATGTGAGGTCATTAGTATCTCGTCTGTCCAAAACCTCTCTCTTCAGTATACTGTGTGTTTGTGTGTGTGTGTGTGCTTTGCGTGAATTCACAAGTGTTTGTTTGTTTACCGTGCCACGGCTTGCCCAAGTTGGAGCCACAGGAGTGTGAAATAACAAGCACAAGAGGGATTTCACGCCTTTACAGAGCTGAAAAGGTATGTTTTTTTGTCAGACAGCTCAGTCCATTTCCATCCCCGTCAAACTTTGTTTACTTCCCACTAGTCACTGCCTACCTATTTCCTAAAAAAAAAAAACCCATACAATTAAACATTATATATGGGTTCCCACGGGTATAGTGTGTCCAGGTTTGCTTACGCTACACCTCTGGCCTGTTTTATCGCTGTTATCAGTGGCACACGGTGCATCATTAGAAAAAGACAAACAGCCCGGTTTCTTTTTGGGGGGCAGACGCGCTGACAGAAAATCAATGCCCGGTTTCCCATGAGCACCTAATTAGATGGACACTTGTGCACTGTTGAAACACGGGCCGGATCTCTTTGTCTGTCGAGTCGATCAGGTGAAATGCATGAGAGACACCTTCAGAGCTGATAAAGTGTCAGAGAGGTGAGGAGTAAACACGTAAGTGACACTTATGGTCTAGCACGCCTCACACCCACTATATGCTTTGGCAGACTTGATTTGAACTTTATCGTCCACACTGAGGGCAATATTTGTTTATCAAGTAAGCTTTCTTATCTCAAAAACTCCTCCAATGATATTTGTAAAAGTCAGTTGGCTATGACACAGGGTCAGGAAACAAGTGCTGAGTATAGGATAAAAATTGAGTGCCCTGCAGAAGGCAGTTTTTCTGCATAGCTCTCACTCAATTGGTCTCTCACTGGTAATTCTAAATTCCAAAAAAAGGGAAGAGGTGAGTAATAAAAAAAAACAACCTAAAATGTCCAATCCTATTCTATAACCTGTTAGAGTGACACTTGCGAATTTCCACTATGGACAAGGTGGCAGTACAAACGCAGATAGACGAAGGGGAATAAAAGGGCCTTCTCATGACAAACTTTCTGGAAATGTCAGCCTTTCATGCTTTTGAGAAGACCTATTTCATATCTATTACAGCAGGCATTCTGTGTCCGATATTTCAGATTTCAGTCGTCCCCGCACTGCAAATCCTCTGCCAATCTTCCGCCCTTAAGAATCTCTGCCAGCCCCGATGCATTATTCCCCCTACCTCCTCTCTCCCCCTTTTGATGTGACAGAACAAACCGCGACCTATTAGGATTAAGGCTTTGAAAAGATCTTTGAAGCCGCTCAAGGTTCCTTTAAACTGGGGAATGACAATATGAGCTGTGTGGCAGCAGATGCTGAATGGAGTGATTGCTAGTCCTCCTCAGCGAGGTCTGCTGTCACACAACACACAGGCATGCAAACACTCACACATGTGCGCGTCCAAGAGTGCACGCACACACAAACCAAACGAGCAGCATCCACCCTTTACCCAAAGCACTGCAGTTGCAGTACATGTATTGTGCTCACAAATGCACTTTCCTTTTCTTTTTTTTTTTTGCAGTGTTATGCTGTGAATTGTCAGAGTTTGGCTCCGAGCCTTTGCCGTATCTGAACTGCTGCCCAGGATGAAAACAAACAAACGTGACAATATCTTGCATCTTCTTCTTTAATGATCCGTTTCTGTTTAGGACACCGTCATGTCAAAAGCAGCATCGGAGGCAGGATGCTCAAATATGAATGATGGGGGGTAAACACAGAAGAATGTGGGCTGCTGGAAACAGACATAAAAGAGAGAAGTCGTAACCCACTTGTGTGTGCTAACGATGTCTGTACGAGTGTGTGCGAATGTGAGTTTTGTGTCCACTTAAAGACATAATGGCGTGCTGTGGGAGCAGTTTATCTGGCTGAAAATTAAAGGAGTTCAAGGTGTCCCACTTTTCAGCACGACGATTCTCAAAAGCACAGAAGAATTTTCATTTTATCATTTATTTTATGGTGCCTCAACTCTGACAGTGCATCTGATGATGCTGGAATGATGGAATGCCGCACTGATGCAAAGGAGAGCAAATTAAGTAAAAATGACATCCTGAATGCTACCTGTACACTTTACTTCAGTCACACAGACATGGCAGAGTGCAAATACCATCGCTGTGCATCTCTGGCAATCAAAAAAAGAATTTAGCTTTCTTTTATCTAATCACTCTTCTGAATATCCCTTATCATACCCGCCTCGCCACCTGAGGTAGCCAAGGACAGATGCAATATCAAATATTCAAACAGGGGTGATTTCTGGAGAGATTCATGGTGGCGAATTTCACAGGCGATCCTATTTAGATATTCACTGTCTGTTTTGCGTGGTGTCTGGGGTTAAACATGCCCCGGTGTGAGATGTCACTGAGAGACAGTCACTACAGATAGCTGGTCTGTGGAGAAATGAAGCCATGGGACACAGAGGGTAAAGGCTTCTCAGTGCAACAGTCAGAGAGACATGTTCTCAGGGAGCTGCCACCATAGAGCACATATTGATCTGCCATTGCATCTTATCTGTGTGACTCTAGATTAAAATGCTCAACATTGGCTCTCCCTCTCTCTCTCGCTCTCTCTCTCTCTCTGCCAGGCTGAAGGCCTTTCTATATCCCTGAGTGGAGGAGCTCTAATCTCCCCATGAAGTAGTGGGAGCCTATCACTGGCAGAAAAATGCACAGTTCTCACTGCAGAAAAAGGGGGAGCTCAGAAATTAACCGGCTTAAAATGCTCCCCATCTAAAGACTAACGTGAATGACAATCGGGTTTGATTCGCGTTACGCGTCTTTTATATGCCGGAGGTTGTTTGTCTTTTACACATTGTTATTCTGTGTGAGATCCCTGACCCCCCCCCCCCCCCTTCCTTTTCTACTCTTTCTTCTTCTCCAGGCGCTGTTATCATAATCCAAACAATTGGCTGTTGTAACTGTATGTATTCCTCTTGTGGGAAATGGCTGGGAATCAGATCCTCTCGGGTCTTGTTTAATGTCCTGTCCAAATGAGCGGGGAAGGGTTGAAGCTCTGACAAAAACGGGCAGGAATAAAGGGCAGAAAGCCTGGGCAGACAGACGGATGAGCCCCAGGCTCCAGGGCTTTGACTTTGGCCAAACAAACGTTTGTTTTTCAAAGTGTTTTTATAGTAGGATGGATTAAGGCGGATGTGGACCAAACCCCCCCC